>JAJEJO010000080.1:1062198-1142229 GCA_020662805.1 Glaucomys volans
ATAACAGAATGTGTGACAGACACCATTGCCCTGTGTACATGCATGAACGCACAGATGGGGTGACTCTACTTTGTGTACAACCGGAGAAACAATAGCTGTACTCCATTTGTGTTCAATGAATCAATAAGGAAATAAAACAAATTTAAAAAAATAAATAAATAAAAATTTAAAAAAAGAAGGAATGGGAGGCACAGAACCTGGTTTGCACAAACGCAGGTGCCTAGAGGCCCTGATGGGTTTGAGAAACATGAGAGCTTTGCAGAGGCTCAGGCCGAGCCCAGGGGATAGGCGGTGACTGCTCAGGTGCAGCGTGTGCACCTGAACCCAGTGGTGGAGTCCAAGCTGGAGGGGAGGTGAGGGCATTTGCCTGCTCCTGAGGACAGCCTGGGATGGAAGTTGAAGAGCAGTCAGTCAGTCTTCCAGGCTGAGGCCTCATAGAACCCAGAGCTGGACTTAGGGTAGTGACAGGGGCAGAGGAAGAAAGATGGCGGAGCCAGATTAAGACCAAGAGAACTGGTGACATCTGAATGTGGGGTGAGGAGAAACTTTGGGGGTGACCAAAGTTTCCCCCGGGGACAGGGGAGCTGATAGTGCTGGTGACAGAAAAGTGTGCAATGTGGAGGGGCAAGATGGTGCTTTCTAGGGGGCAGTTTCTAGCCATGCTGCCTTGACATCCAGAAGAGACAGGGAGAGGGCAGGCAGACGTGCTGGCTGGGGACCCGCTCCACACTCTGACTGTGGGGCCTCTGGGGGCGTCTGGATGACGCCTGGAGCATGGCAGGACTGTGGTCCTGCTCACAGCCCTGGACCCCGGCCCAGCGCCACTCCAACTGTCGCAGGGTGAGCTTCGTGGTCTGGCCTGTTCTGATCTCACACATTCCCCATTGCCCTCCGCAGATGGGGTGTTTTCGCAGGGTGGCAGAGTGGCTACACTGCCCAGGCATGCTGATGACGGGCTGCCTGGTCTGACATCGCCCTCAGGGTGTGAAGCTGGTGTGGGGCTGGGTGTGGGGAGAAGAAGTTAGGACCCCTGAGGAAGAGAGGCAGAGTTGATTCCTGGCAACCCGGAAGGACGCCTCAGAGGACAGGCCAGCCACAGCTTCACCGGGAGCATCATTGCCCCTAAGAGCATCTGACTTGAAGCTGCACATTTGCGATCCCCTGATCATTACCTGGGATGGGAAAAAATTAAGACGTTTCACCTTTCTAGCAAGTCCACAATTCTGAAACCAGAATTCAAGTCTCAACTTGTGCTTTAAATAGCAGACTGCCCGGTTTTTCCATTTAAGGCCTCAGTTTCCTCGTGAGTGAGAGGAGAGCTGCAGGACCTAGCCTGCTAGATGCGACTCGAGTGCTGAAAGAGGCAGTTTATAAAAGCTGGCAGAGAGAGCCAGCAGCATGGTGAGCAGGCAGTGTGCCTGTCTCCTTTCTCCTTTCCACTTTTCCACATCCTCCCCTGACCTTGGAGAGGTTTCAGGTTCTACAGTTTTCTGGGCTGAAGCACTGCCTCATAAACATCCTGGGAAGGTCATGGCAGCACCTGGTGGCAAGGTCACATTTGTGATGCTGGGAGATTGTCGAGGGTGTCCCAGCAGAGTTTGTATCTTCTGAGTTTATCAGTGGCCTCTGACGAGAGGTCCCAGGTGATACATGGCTCACGGGTTGCACGGATTCCATGGTTATCACAACAGTTTGCTAACTGGGGATCCTAGACTTTAACTTATATTTCAGTTATAAAAAAGTAAAAAATAAAATGCTATGAAAACTGTCATTAATGGTGCTTAATATGCTCTGTACATTACGCTAGGGTCTTTCCACGAGGGTTAGCATTTAGTCTTTGCAGCATACTTATAAGTAATGTCATGCACATTTTTATAGAAGGGAAATCAAGATTTGAGAGCTTATAAAGAAACTAGCTCAAGGTCACATAGCTAAAATGTGGCGGGGGCAAAATGGAAGGCCAGGCCTTGTCAAGTCCCAGACTCACGCTGGCTGCCTCCCTTCTTGCCCATACTGACACGACACAAGATTTAGGAAGATTTCCTCTTTTGCACGAAGAGTGCTAAGACACTGAAAAGATCAAACTCGATACCCCTTCATTTCCATTAGTTATTCTTAGTGGCCTCATTCATAGGTGAGGGCCATCCTTTCATTAAGTAGCGGAGATCACGTGGGGAGTTGCTTTCGGAGCTCATTTCTGCGTTACTGCTTTGAATTTCCTGTTTTGGGAGTCATCTTGATTTTCTAGGATGTTGTTTCTTCTCTACTCTGTGGCTTAAGATCACTGGGGAAAGAAGACTTACTGCCCCCAAATTACATCTGATACTTACCTACTCCAGAGTTTGTGTGGATTCAAGGAGATGCCACTGAGATGCCCTTTCAACTGGAAAAGATGCCAGAAATGGAAAATAACATGGTTCTGACTGGTGGTGTATGCCAGAGATCAGCACTTCTCATGCTACCCAAAACTGATCAATATGATAGCAACGATGATGGCTAGCTAACAGAAGGGGAACTCGAATGTGGTGGATACAGTGAGTTAAGAACACCACATGGTCTTCTCCAGTTCCATCCATTTACCTGCAAATGTCATAATTTTATTCTTCTTTATGGCCAAATAATATTCCATTGTGTATATATACCACAGTTTCTTTATCCATTCATCTATTGAAGGGCATCCAGGTTGGTTCCACAATCTAGCTATAATGAATTGGGCTGCTATAAACATTGATGTGGAGAAGGGATGGATTGTATAGAGGAAAATGAGGAGTGGGGAGGGGATGGGGAAGGAAAGGTAATAGAATGAGACAAACATCTTTACTCTATGTGTATGTATGAATAGGCAAATTGTATGATTGTACTTTGTGTACAACCAGAAAAATGAGAGTTGTACTCCAATTGTGTACAATGAACTAAAAAAAAAAAAAAAAAAAAGGAACACTGCATGGATCAGTTCAGACACTTCCAAATGATTCTATGAGATGTGTAGTGTAAAAATTTCCATGTCACCCAAGGGGTCACCAGATTCCCAGGGCTGAAAAACAAAACAAGATTATCTGAATGTGGACCCTGGATGTGTCACTTGGGTTTGGTTTTTCACCTTTCTCCTGCTGGCATGCCTTCTTTGCTACATGATGCACAGATACCCTTTAATGCACAAAAACCAAACTTGGCAAATCAGACCTGCAGGGCTGCATTTCTAATGCCAGGTTTCCAATGTTCACCTTTGTTCTATGATGATCAGCTTTTTAGACCAGTCCATAGATATGGGCTCCAAGTCCAGTGGATTTTTCTTTTTCTTCTTTTGACCAGACATTCGTGATGCAGATATTGTTCTGTATGAGGAATAAATGAGGGTTAGCAGCAGTCACTAACATCTCCTGACAGGCCAGAGGGCTCCAAGACATGTAGCCATCCTGGAGTGGGACGTATATCCGAAATGCATCACTCTGAATGAGAAGGAAATGTCACAGTAGGCAGAAATCTGCACTTGATTAGAATGTTGTTATCGACTCAGTTTTTGGATGGATTAAATACAATTAATACCAGAGTCCCTAGACAAGCTCTGGCTTTGTATCAGAACTGTTGTGGTATTGAATCCAGTGACTATTCTTCTACAGAGTGTTGGGTGGCTAAGATCAGACAGCATGCATAATTCTATACTCTATTTTTGATATTTAAAGACATATTCATGTTTTTTAATTTTTTTTTTAAATGTGCATAACAATTGTACCTCTTGCTGGAGTGTGTGTGTTTCCATAGACATCACAGTGTGTTCTGTTCAGATCAGGGAGGTTGGCATAGCCATTGCCTCAAATGCTCATCATTTCAGTGTGTTAAGAATATTTCAGAATCCCCTCTACTGTTTTGAAATACAAGATTTACTGCTGTTAACCCTAGCTGATGCACCCTGTGTACTGTAGACCATTGGAAGTGACGAGGTGGCTTCTGGATCTTCTGGGTTTCCCTCTTTGTGAACACATTGTTAGCTATAAATCATCAGGAATGTTCTTCTCTGAGTAGCTGAAAGTCCTACCATTCCCTTCCCAGTGAGAAATTTTGTAAAAAACCATTGTCTCTACATACATTTATTTCAGAATATACTTTCTATTCAATAGTTGCTACATCAGGAAACAAGGCCTAATTAATCTTAAGATCAGGATGACAGAAATCAGCGTTTTGAAAGCTTTCAGGGAGAAGAACGAAGCTGCTTGTGTGTGTGCATGTAGCTGGGGGTAGCGGGGACTTCCCTGCACGTGGCTGACATCACAGCCAGCACTGCGACCCCAGAGTTAGCTGCTAAGCCTTTTCCAAAAACCTTCCCAGTTCTGATCTCACAACTCAGATTGCCATATCTTGGAGTCTGAAAATAATACAAACTTAATTTTCTCATCTTCCTAGTTCTTAGGTGTGAATCACACTATTTAGGAATCTCGGTTTTAACTTCAAAACAGAAGTTGTCAGACTTGTTTTTGGAGGGGTGGAGTTAAGTGACTTAATGAGTCCCATAAGTGACGGTGAGGTTCCTGGGCACTATTCTGGCCTAGACCCCTCAAGGTCAGTGCTCTCTCATTCAGACTTCAGTCCTAATTATAAGCAGACAGTGCGGCATGAACAAAAGGAAATTGGCTTCATAAAATAACCTAGTGTTTATTAAAGGACCTGTCACACGGCAGGCATCCTGCTAGGGGACACTCCACCCGGATTAGTTCCCAGTAAGTTAGGTATGGTGGGGACGTTTGAAAGAGGAAGAACAACGTAGACTGAGAAGTGGGAGTTCATTTAACCAAGGGAGCTGTGACTGAGGTCAGGAAAGCTGCCGGGAAGCCATGGCCAGCCTGTCTGCTCTGACCGCTGGTGGTCCTGATGTCCCACACACTCTACCTGGTCCAGGCACTGCTGGGGGGCCATCAGCCCATGTTCCCCAGAACTCTCGTTCCCCAGTATCCAGTGCTGGTTCTGATGCTCCACTGAGCCTCTCCTGTGGCCCACCTTCCTGGACCTGTCCTTACCTGCTCTGTTCCACGGAGCCTGCCCACTTCTCCTGACCTCGCTTGGATTCTTGTGATGCTTCTTCTGGCCTGCCATGTGGAGGATGAGCATACCTATGTGTGGAATGGTATTGCACTAACTTCTGTGTGTGTGTGTGTGTGTGTGTGTGTGTGAGAGAGAGAGAGAGAGAGAGAGAGGGAGAGAGAGAGAACCAATAAACATCACACATGTGAAGCTTCCTGTGAACTTGAAAGTGACCTTGGTCAGCCTCTGGGCATCCAGTCAGCCTTGGGCTTTATGAGCTTCCCATCTCATGCCCACCCTGTGTGGCACACGCCCCTGATGGCCTTCTGCCCAGGTCTGGTGGTTGCTCTCATGCGCCAGGTGGAGCTGATGTTGCCTCTGGGTTGGGGCAAGGCTGAGCCTGCTGGGAGTGGGTGCAGCTGAGGACACAGCACCTAACCTAATGCTCCAACAGATCCAGACCTGGAACCCCTACCCGGCCTCCCTTCTCCTCTCACCATTCAATCCTCAGCTTGACAAAAGATCCAGAGCTAGTATTTCTGATAGTCTTCATTTTTTGCTCTAGTTATTGGCATTGTTTCTAAAGGAATATGCATGTGTCAAGTTCAGTTTAAGAAGGATCTTACATGTACTTTCACATACCGATGGTGCGGAATCATCCTGAACTGCTGCAGGCATCCCCAAACCATTAGTGCTAACAGATGCCGCGATAATAATTCTTGAAGCTCTTGTTGCGGAGCGCTCCTTTGAATGATCTCATTCATAATGATGAAGGCTATAAATTCTGAGGAATGTTAGACAGTCGAATTCCTGACCTGTCTGTGACTATGGGAACTAAGTGCTGTTTGCAGGTAAGTCCCTGAAGTTCAAAGAAATCAACCCTGCAGCTTTTGTTTTATATTTGCATGAGGTAAATGGAAGGCTACCCACTGTGCTAAGAGAGGTTCTGAAAGAGGTCTGAACAGTCACTTCAGGCTCTGACTGCCTGCTTACTCAGAGATACCTGCTCATTTGAGATTGGGTCAGTCCCAGAAGTTGAAAAGTCACAATGCCCAAGGGAAGGTTTGACAGCTTCAACCAGGACACGCCCTGGGGACTTTGAAAGGGACCAGGATCCAACTCAACTTTCCAGAAGGATCTTGGTGGAGACGGGCGATGAGAGAGAAGGCAAGGCAGATGCAGAGATGGGAACCTCATGGGAGCCCCCCGGGGACCCGGTACTTACTTGAGTTTGCTGGATCTCTGCAGAGCTGAGTCTCCAAGCCCAGCAGGTGAATGCCAAGAGGCACACCAGTGCTCTCACCTGTATGTTTCCCTTTCATCCCCAAATAAATTCCTAGTTGCTTTAAATGGAGGAATCACAGGAAGTTATCTCCTCTTCCTGTGGCTGAAAAACTCTCAAGACTTTACATGTGCACTTGATCCAGAAGAGTGAATTTTAATTATTTGGAAAAACCCATATTCTGTGTCAGCACGTAATGAAGAAAAATAAGTTAATTTCCTCTAACATTAAATAAATTCGCCTCAACACATCTATCAACTATACTTTTTCTTCTCATGAAATATGGCTGGCAAGTTACTGGGCTTCGTAAATGGCATGAACAGATTCTTAACTCTAATTTTGCAAAACTTGCTTTTTTGTTTTAATTTTACATAAAATATAAAAAGAGGTTAAAACATATAGACAGAGACCTGCAGATTTATATCATGTAGATAGATGGATGGACAGATAGATAGATAGATAGATAGATAGATAGATGGGCAGATAGATAGATACATGTAGATATATAGCAATACATAGATAGAGACCTATGGATTTATGTTGGAATTATCTGTAGCTTTGATATTTCTAAAATGTTTCCATTTTCACCTGAATAAACTCATTCTAAATGTTGTGGAGAAGTATAAGTTTAAATCAAATCAGATTGAATCCTTTTGCATGACTTTGTTGCTTAAAATTTTGTGTTAAAAGTTCCATGACTCCATACAAGAGAATTTGTTTTAGCATATAAATAACTTCCCATTGCATCAACCCTTTGCTACAGGAATAGGAAAGTAAAGAATGGGAAAGTAGTGACCTTGGTGTTAATGTGCCCAAGACCTCATCCAAAGACATGACAAGGAGGGAGTTAATTACAATGGAGGCAGAGTATGATAAGGTGCCTGAGGAAGGCTTCAGGGTCTGAGGGGGAAACAACCCTGTGTTCCAGCAACTGCAAACCCTGGACCTTCACTGTCACACTGCAGCCTCCGGTTCTGGAGCAGGTACCTCACGCAGGCATGGCGGTCTGCTGGTCCCAGGGTCTGATGCACGGCTCTATAGGAAGTTTGCTCTATTTCTATTCTCATTTCCAGAGAGATTCCGTGACTTGCTGGAAGCTCCCAGGTGTAGCCTGTCTACGAAGCCTCTGGACTCCTGCCCCTTGTGCTGTCTACCCTGGCTTAGTGTTAAGGTGACTCAGAAAATTGGTATTTGAAAAGTTACATATTTATCCACAAGTTTTCACTATCCTGAGGTTGATTCCTTTTTTTCTTATTTGAAAATACCTAATTGTTTCAAATAGCCTACCTGAAGATCTATTCTATTGTCATGATTTGCCACTATCAATTCCATTGCCACTATTCAATTCCATCTGGATCAGTCTAGGACACCCCATGCTTAATGTTTTAATAAAATTTATTCAGCTATTTTTCTTTGCAGATTTTCCATTTCATTTAACACAGATTTTTGAGAATTGAGGGAATCTTTCAGTAACAATACAGACCAAAGTAATTATATTAAAACATTTACATGAATTTTATTCAGATCTCCAGATAACAAATGTCATTAAAATATCTATGTAACTTAAATGTCATTAAAATCTCTAGGTAGCTTAAATTTTATTACAATTCTTACCTAATTAAGCCAACACATTTCCCTAGAGGACTAAAGTGTTCATCCTTTATTCACAAGCATAGTGTCAACTTGCTTAGGATTCTGAATCAGAGGATCTAATCTGAGTCTGAGCCCTGGGCCTACCAATCAGGTCAGCCTGGGTGCTTGGCTAGTCCTGACGCAGCAGATCTGAGGCTCCCCTTCAGTGCTCTTGTGAAGGGCAGATGCTGGGGTGTGAGTGCGTCCCAGGAATTCATGCGCTGGGGAGCTGCTCTCCACAGCAGTGTGGAGAGCCGGGGCCTGTAGGGGTGGCAGGACGAGTTGGTCAATGGGTAATCTCAGGACCAATTTTGCTATACAAGCAAGCACTCTCCAGTATGCTGGCTCTGTCTCACCACGTGATGCCCTTCGTCAGGTCCTGACCCAGCAAGCAGACCTCTTAGGTGTTAAGCCAGCACCATGCTGTTGCTCTTCCAGCCTCCAGACCTAAATAAACCTCTCTTCATTATAAATTACGTGGCCTGTGGTAGTCAGTTATAACCACAGAAGACAGCTAAGACAGAGATAAGATAATGAGCCAAGAAGGCCCTGAGGTCCTGCCAAACACTATCCAAATATTGGTTTCCATCACCGGCCTCACTGACAGTACATCTGCTCTGCTATTGGGAGGTCCTCCTACCTCAGGCCCCCGGTAGCACTTCCCTGATAGATGCAGGCACACCTCTGATCACCCTTAATGGCCAATAAACCAGATACTTGTGTCTGCCAACCTTGTTATGCACACTGAATTCAGCATCTGGATTTTTGGTGCTGTGCCAATCTTAATGAAGTTGTCTTGTTGTTTTCTAAATACCTTCAGACACCTAAGGGTATAATGACTGAGCGAGGGTGTGTGATAATGATAAAATGTGGCACGGGCTGGATGGGCTACCGCGTGAGTCAGGTTCGACATGAACCTACGAGATTTCTTCAAGTCTAATGGACTCCTTCTTTTGCACATTTAAGAAAAGATGGAGCAATGGGAGACTGCTGGCTTTTTGGCATTGACTCACAAGAATTACATGTCTAGGAGACAACATTAATTTGTATTGCATGACTCACATTGAATAAAAACAAGTTTGCATTCAAGAATCATGCATTCCCAGTTAATTAATCGCCCTTGTAAATGTTGGGGTGGATTATTGGTTAGTCACACACATTTTTTGTTCCCAGAAAGAAGGCAGGTGTGACACTCTGGCTCACTGTGTAATTTTTCATGCCTGAATCAGCCTAGTATGCTTCTGCCACTTTCTACACCCTTTTCATTAAGCTCTGTCTAAACACTTAACTGTCCAAGTGTGTTATTATCAAGTAAGACTATCCACAAGTATTTCAAAAGTGATTTAGTTCGCGTCTCTGCATTTCATGGCTTGGAAAGAATCTAATCCAATTCCCTTTAGTTTGGACTACATGGAAGGAGAGACAGCCGCCAAAGGTCACACTGCTAATGATAGAGCTTGTGATATTTAAGGAGAACTGTCTCTTGGTAAGGAAGCATGGGGCATCGTGACCAAAAGAAAATGATAGCTTTGTGAACCTTGTCTATGTAAGACAGATGAAATTTATAAGAGGGAAAGCTCCAATTTTTAAAATATTTCTTGAATAATTATTATGTAGTGAATGGAAATTTTGTGAAACATTTTTAAAAGTTCGTGTCCAAACGATTCCAAATTTTCTTTAAAATTTTAGAATTTATTCAAAATTACCCTTCCATTTATCCTTAAAAAACTGGTGTATTAAAATCACTCAAACTTATGTTGATATTGCTTTGAAACAATTTATCCCAATGCCACTTTTGAAGTGGGTAATCCTTCTACTCTACAGACGTTATTATTAAATGCATTTTCAAGATAGACATCTAAACAAAAGGAAGAATAGATTCTACAGTTTATCAGAAGAAAAATATCAAAGACTTGCATCACTTAATTTTTAAAATATATTCAAATGTTTATTCCTCCCCGAAGATATTTTGGCACCTGTGATTCTGAACTGATGTGTGGGTATCCATTAGGTTGCCTCCAATTTTTCCAAAGAAAAAGCATTATCAAAAATATTAATTAAATGAAATTCAGTTTAATTACTTTTGCTAAAATATAATCATCTAGCACACGATGGTGTAAATGATCGGAAGTGGCATTCACCCCAACTGGCAGAATCCAGAGACTCAGTTCCAAAAATGTTCTTTCTTTTTTTTCTTTAATTAAATGTATTTGAAAAGTACATGATTGAGGCCAAAGACATGCCTTGAACTCTCCAGGGATCAGTCTACAGCAACCACACTAATTTCATCCCTCCTGTCCACGGGGGATAGGTTGCAAGATCCCCCACAGAGGCTGAAATGGCAGGGAGCTGAGCCCTTTGTGGTCCATGTTTCTTTCTGTACATACATCCCTGTGATAAGCCGTCCCCTCCTCACTCAGAGGCAGCATTTCACAGCTTCTCTTTGGCTTTTCCAAATTGCCAGCATCTCTGCTCCCGAGCTTCAGGGCCACTATTAAGTAAAACAGAGGTTTACCTCTGCTACCTCAGAAGGTGTGACCTTATGTGGAAACAGCATTTTTGCACACAAAATCAAGATAAAACGAAGTCATTAGGGTGGATCCTCATGCAATGTGATCGATGTCCTCACAAGAAGAGTGGTCAGAGACCCTCACAGGAAGAGTCCATGTGATGGGGGCAGGAGAGAAAGTGACCGTCAGAAGTCATGGAACAGTGACAAAGACTGGCCCCCAGAAGCAGTCCTAGGAGGCATGGGACAGATTCTCCATCTTCCAGAGAGACTCGCCCTGGCCCTGATCCTGGCCCCACCTTGCTTGGGACTTCCTGCATTCAGAACTGTGAGAGAAGAATCTGTTTCCCTTGTCTTAAGCCAGTGAGTTTACAGGCTTTGGGTGCCAGTCTTGCTTGTGTGGTCAGTACTTTGTATGCCACACATATATGAAGGGAACGCAGTTGGACTGTGACTACTTTATTTCAAGAGAGAGAAGTAAATTGTGAAAGTCCTTGACCTTTCTATTTCCAAAAGCATAATCCTGAACATTAATTTTCTGAAAGTTATAGAAAATGCCATTTTCAAGTGGTTAGTTCATAGAAGGTTGAACAATAATCACTGACTTCTCTGTGCAGTCCATCTGTGAAGGGCGTGAGGCTGAAGAATTTCATGGGTCACAGAAGAGAGGCAAGGTTGTTCCGAGTCCTTGTTCTTGTATGTACATGCAAAAAAAAAAAAAAAAAAAATAGTAAAAAACTATTCTCTACTTTTCTGCATACTGTCTCAATAAGACACTTTGAACATGGTGGGGAAAATGATGTCTTCAAAGCAATTCAACCTCATTCTTCAAGAGAGACATTTAATTGAAATGACTCTGCCATTGATGATGTTTCCATTTGCAGAACGAGCTGCTGAGGGCCAGGTCTTACCCACAGCTACCAGGGCCTCCTGGGGAGTTGCATCTTCCGTCAAGTGGCCAGCATCTCCTAGATGTGCTTTCCTCCTCTTGAGAATCTGCCCTCCCCATTCAAGCAAAAAATGACTGATTTTAGCAGTCTGTCTGAACAATTCTAAAGGACTGTGAGTTTAGGACATTTTCCTGAGTTAACGAGAGTTGTCCCAACTTTTAAAATGTTTTGTGACTACATCCATGTCTTGCTCAGGTTGCAAGGTCCATTACGGGCAAGGAATGGGCCATTTGTTGTTATCTCTAGCAGCCATGCCAGTGCTGGGCACATGGCTCAAAATGAGATCAGAGTTCCATCAGCTCCAATACTCACTCTAACATCCCAGGTAAGTGAGCGGATGCTGGGTGATTTTAAAAGGAGCATGATTCCATTTTTCTGTTTGCTTTCTTTCTATCTACTTTGCTTAGCTCTTTATTTTCTTTCTCCGAGAGAACACAGTAGAGGCTGAGCCCAGAAAGTGAGCATCATTGACTGAGCTTCATTCCATTGCTATCAAAACCAAATGAGATGAAACCAGATAAAAACTTGACCAAGAATATCATCTCAATTCTGCATAGAAAATTTGATCCTGATTTCTCTATTGAAAGTAACAGAGATTTGTGAGAACAAGTCTGGATCTCTGGATCGACTAATAAGCATACCTACATTCATCATTTGCATGTACGATAGCATCTGGAAGAAGTGTGTGTATATTTTAGAAGAAATCAAGAAGGTACTGGATAATAAAAAACACTCAATAATAAGATGTTTATCTTTGTTTTCTCAACATAAGATTATTTATCATTTTTACTGTTAACTTGTTTTGTTGGAGTTTGGTATATTTTACTCTGTGTGAAAGGATATATTATAAAGAATTAAGCAGGTGAGAATGAAATTCAGTGCACAACATGTAGGTACAAATTGGTTGTTCTTTGTCAGAAGAAGTGAATTAGATCTATTGCTAGTTTTTCAAAAGGCATTAATTTCTTGGTTTTGCTGAAGCAAGTGTAAGATTACCTTAAGAAGCTCTCATAACAAGGACACAATAGCACATCCTTAGGGTGAGTACTTGTAAATAGTTAAGAGCATTTTTAAATGAGACAAGAGAAGATGTTCATTGAAGGACAAAAATTATTCCACGGAATGGATTAAAGATAGGGCTGAAGAAAAAACAATAAATGTGTTCCTTTTTAAAGCATTCGCATTTCAGGTAGTGATTTCCCTCTCCACTTCCCTTTCCTTCTTCCTTCCCCACCTCTGGTTGTTTTCATTCCATGACCACCCCCACCTTTTATTTTTTGAACTACTTGTTCTGTTCCTCAGGGTTTCCCTCCATAATCGAGAAATAAAGCTGATTAATAAGCAGTTGTCCTCTTTGCACAATTTACAATGGACCCATAGATGAGAGGAACATGAGAATAAAATCAAGACAGCCAGGTGGTGGTGGAGACGCACTCGGCAACTAACAGATCAGTCTGTGGAGGGGTGGCCAGGGGGACCTGCCGGAGGCTCTGCTATTGGAGCTGTAGTGATGCCTCAGGAGAAGGAGCAAGGAGCTGGTGGCCAGTGGGTGAGGGCCAGTGGGATGGAGCTGCTGGGTGCAGGTGGGTGGGTTGGGCTGCACTTCCTGCTCTGCTCCATGTTAGAGTCAAGGTTTATACATGTGGCTCTGACTGTGCCTGGGAATATGAAGTCCAGGGAGTGGACTCCACCGGAGGGATGAACCTGAGATGCTGTTGAAAGAATCGCACTGTGAGCTGAGGAGCCTGGGCTGCTGTTCAGGTGAACATGAAACCGAGATAAGAACAGAGGGTTCAGACTTTAAAGATACAGTAAAGGAAAAAGAAAACCACCTTTATTAAATGACATTTGCTGTGTATGACAGACGCTAGGCGAGGCATGCAGAGTGCAAGGCTTTGCTTCTCAAAACAAGGGTGATATTAATTCATTTGCCCACAAAGTCACCGAGGCTCCACAGGTTCCGATGATCTCCTCAAGGCCTTACAGGAATCTGGGGTGGTAAGACTCTGGAGCCATTCTTTCTTCTGGATCTTTTTTCACATTCTTCCTTTCGTTTCTTGTCACACGACATGTGAGAAACAATGCTCTTCGTGTGTATGTGACCCTCTCTTAGGACAACCTAGAACTTGGGCAATTTCCTCTTGATGCTCTACCTCTTTCTCATCTGCTCAAGAAAGTACATTTGCACGTGTGGATGATTCACGCAACCTCAGAAAGACAACCTCGAGTTTACTTTTTAAAATATAGCATCCACCATTTGTTGAGTTATCTGCCTTGGGTCAAAACATGACTTGAACGTCTTAACAAATGCTTTCTCTAATTTTAAGCCTTGGCCAATGAGGTATGGAGACAAGGCTTAGAAATTCAGAAGAGATGCTGGTGAAGTTTAAATCCATATTTCTAATTTCAGAGTGCCACTTTTTACCACTGTTCAGTGCTGCACTCAAAAATACAAGTAATCGTGGTGCCAAGTATGTATAGGTAATAAATATTTGCTATGTGCACAATTAAATGAGTGAAATAATTTGCAAGAAAAAAGTAAGCCACTCTCAATTGTTGAGAGTATAAATATTGTTAATAAAATATTGTTAATAAAATAATTGCAGTGGTCCTGACAACTCATGTCAACACACAGGTGAGTCACTAACTAAGGTGCAGGCTTTTCCTTGGCTGGTTTCTCCACATGGAAATACTGCATTGGAAATCTGAGAAAGCAGGTGAGATGAGGAGCAGGAGTGTGGACGTGTGTGTCCTGGAATTGGATGAGGCTTAAGAGCTAGTACAATCCTCAGCATGTTTCCCAATAATGGCCCCAGTGAAAGTGGTCTTCTCCTGGGGGAACCCAATCTCTGGTGGCAAGGAACAAGAAACCAGCAGTTGCCTGCATTTTCAGTAAATGCCATCCTCAGAAGAAGAGGGACTGTTTTAGTCAGTTTTTTGTTTGCTGGTTTGTTGTTACTGTGACAAAAAGACCTGACAAAGATAGTTTTAAGGAGAAAAAGTTTTTTGGGGGTGCTCATGATTTCAGAGATCTCAGTCTGTAGATAACCAGTTCCATTCCTTGGGGTTCCAGATAAGGCAGAATATCAAGGCAGAAGAGTGTGGTAGAGGAAAGCAGCTCATGTGATGATCAGGAAGCAAAGAGAGACTCCACTTGTCAGTTACCCCAAAGGCACACACCCAATGACCCACCTCCTCCAGTCAGGCCCTACCTGCCTTCAGTTACCACTCATGTTACCTTCAGTTACCACCCATGAGGGGATTAACTCACTGATTGTGTTAAGGCTCTCATAACCCAATCATTTCTCCAAACCTTCTTGTATTGTCTCACACATGAGCTTTTGGGGGACACCTCATGCCCAAACCACAACAGGGGCAGTGACAAGTTTGGAATTAGAGAAGAATCAAGGTGATGGCTTGATTTATGGAGACAGTGGCCAGACCTAGTAAATAAAAGTCCAAGCAGATGGAGGAAATTGGAAAGCCATAGAAATGCTATTTTTAAAATATAGATATGCCCCATACATCACATAGAGCATACTTAAAAAACAATCCCTTGCTTATCTGACATTTACATTTAATTGAGGTTCCAGTATTATATCTATCAATAGTACTCAAGAGTAATCTAGATCACAGTGATTTCAGATAGATCTGGATTTTCATAACTGATTCATACACACCTTTAATAATCTTTAAGAAATTATGTGTGATAAAGAAATTATGTGTGATAATTTCTTAAATATCACAGCCAGCAAGTGTGTGATACAGGTTTGTAGTAATGTACAGGATTCTGAAAACTATGTTCTCAATAGGGAAGTAATATTATATTTACACAAATATTAAAACTTTCCCAGCCCAAAACAAGTGGTCTGATTTACCAAGATATCATCAACTATGGTCACTTACATGGGGGAGAGTCACAAGTGTGGGAATTCCCAATCTTTTTCCAGCTCAGAGACTGATTCAGAGGCCATGGGAGGGACAACTTCTTCATCACCATGAAGAACTTTGCTCAAATGCCTCTTGGACCAGAGTGGGTTCATAATTTTCTTTCTGAAGTTTTATATTGCCTCATGTTTCACTAAATCTTCTTTTGCAGAAGACATAATTAGGTAGTTAATAATACTTAAGTGATTTGCCTGAGATTATAGCCTGAGTCATGGCTGTGCAAGGAGCAGCTCACAGCTGTGAGTTCTCGGTTCCCAGCCTGGCCTTGGCCTGCTTCCGGCCTCACCCAGCTGTAAGTGCAGGCCCCGGACAGTGTGGCAGATTGGGATCTCAGGGACTGAAGAGATGGAATGCCTAGGCCTCCAATACTCCACGGGTTCGTAAATCAACCAGGATTTAAACATAACACTGTGCAGGAAGGTGCTCGGGAAGGCTGACCGTAGAAAGACACACACTCACTTCTCCACGAAATCACACAGCAGCACCTTTAGCCAAGGGGTAAAGAAAAGGAGCTGCAGCTTCTGGAACTCTACTGAAAGATACATGTTTACTTGGAAATTGATCTTTTAATGCCCATTTGCCTATGTACTTGACTTTGAAGGGACACTGACTTCAAGTTTGGTGGACTAATATGAATGGATTTTAAAAGTAAACACGTGTTTGGTGTAGTTTCCAGTCTTGTGAAGATGTGTGTTTCTCTTGGGAAGTCAATTAGTTTTGCTCACTCCACAGCCGGGGGAGAAACGCACTTGATAGCAATGAGTAACAAAATCCTAAGCTTTTAAAAAATGCATGTGCCCTCATTTCTTCCCTCAGAAATGGATCACATGTTACTGTCAATAATTATTATTCAGTAATTTAGAAGAGAAACTTCCAGCGTTTTATTTTGTAAGGTACCTTCAACTTGTCATTTACTTACCTCCTGGTTTTCTTTCTTTCAAACTTACAAACCCGCCCATCTCAGGACAGGAGGCTCTTCACCTGACTGCTTTCCTCAACTATCATTAGGACCCTTCATATTAGCCAAACAGACTATTTCAAAGGCCACCCTCTGGCTTTGCCTCCCAAAGTCCCTCTTGGTGACTTCATGCTGGCGAACCTTCAATTGTCTTGCGTGCATGTGTTAGTGTTAATCAAAAGAAAAAAGAAAACGGTACAGGAA
Source organism: Glaucomys volans (assembly GCA_020662805.1). Lineage (NCBI taxonomy): Eukaryota > Metazoa > Chordata > Mammalia > Rodentia > Sciuridae > Glaucomys > Glaucomys volans. Next base: position 1,078,698 of record JAJEJO010000080.1, read on the forward strand.
ACTACTCTTCCAGATGCATATCATGGATTTTTCTCTACATTCATTGTTTTTTCTAACACCTTAAGATAAATGCATAAATGACTGACATCAGAAAAGAAAAAAAAAGTATCCGGAAGGTAATTGACAAGCATGAAAGAACGTGAGACACTGAGAGTCAGAGGGACTCTGGAGAGAGCACAGATAAAACCTGGGAGGCAAAGGCTGCTCCAAGATTCTGGGTGACAGCAGGGTAACTGAGGTCCCAGCCTGCAGATAGGACCTTTAATTAGCTGTCCAGGCCAGACTCCCTTCATTCTTCTTCCTGTAACTGATCTCATTAGGTTACTGTTCAGCACAGGGTGGCCGTCACCCCGGCTTGGCAGGACCACTGTGACGGCAGTGCATTAGGCAGTGGTAAGTTGGGTCAGCCACCTGGGGAAGCAGCTCCTCTGCTCATGTCAGGACAAGGGAGAGGAAGCTCAGCCCGGAAACTCCCTCCAGCCTGGTCTGCTCCGTGTTAGCAGATCATCAGTCCTGCAGGTCGGGCTGTCCACTCCACCAACCAGCCAGGGCTCCCGAGAACCTTCCTTGCGCCCTCCTGTGCTCAGGCTTCAATGTTTTCTGCAGGACCTCGTAGGAAAGTAGGTGAGAGAGCGAAGGTGGTGCACTTGATCTGAACACCAAAGGGAGAAAGACGGAGGCTAAGGAGACTGGAGGCTGGAGGCCAGCTCTTTCTTCCAGGGCTCCCAGAGGGCTGCTCCCATGTGGCACTTCTGCTGAACGCCTGGGCACAGCCGAGCTGTGTCCTCCTCCTCTCCATAGAGCCTCATCCATCGGCCCACAGCACCTTTGGCCCAAGGAAAATAGAGAAGCCCATTGATCCCTTAACTGAACCCCATTTTTCTATTCTCTGTCCTTTCTTGTCCCTTTTTATTCTTTCCAAATGTTACACCAGGAGAGAACGAGCAGAGACAGAGGTGGGCGGGATCCCTCCCTGGTAAACAGCTCTAATGCAAAGTCACATTTTTGTTTCAGAGGTTCTGTGCCTGGGGAGAAAATAAACACACACACACGCACACACACATATATTCTAAATATTTTAATTTTATTCCAAACATTTTTACTCTAAATATTTTAATACTATAACTTAGATGTTTATACTATTGGTTTTATTTTTCTTAATATTATTAAAGAATGTGTTTTATAATGTATTTCAGTAAATAAAACAAATTACACACATCATTGGGCAAACAAGGGTGAAATACTTAAGTAAACTAAGGCAGGAGCCTTATCTTGTAGAATACTAAAAGAATTTATTTCTTTGAAACATTACTGAGATGCTGCATAGGTTTGGATACATAAAAGGCAGCAATTGCAATTTATATCAATAATAAAAGAATAATCTGAAACAAATTTAGAAGAGCTTAACTATACACATTTTTCAAAAACATATCTTCCACTTGAAGGTAAAACAAAATGGTATAAAATTTCTAAAAGAAAAAAAAATAGGAGAAAAAGATCTACGTGACTTTGAGTTTGGCAACAAATTTTTAGGCATAACATCATCAATGGAGGAAAAATGATGTCAGTCTTACTGAAATTGAAAATTCCTCTGCAAAAAGATGCGGTATATATATAATGGAATATTATTCAGTTTTAAACGAGAATGAAAATATGGCATATGGTAAATTGATGGATTGGAGAATATCATGCTGAAATAAGCCAAACCCAAAAAACCAAAGGCCCAATATTTTCTCTGATATGTGGATGCTAATTCACAATAAGAGGGGGTGCTGCTAGGGAAGAAGAGAGTTACATTATATTAGGTAGTGGGAAGTGAAGGGAGAGGAAGGGGTATAGGGAGAGGAAAGACAGTAGAGTGAAACAGATGTTTTCACCTCATGCACCTATATGACTGCATGACCAATGTGATCCCACCAACATGTACAATCAGAAAAAAGAGAGATGACACTTCATTTATGTATGATTTATCAAAATGCATAAAATGCTTTTCTACGTCATGTACAACTAATTAGAACAATTAAAAATAGTAATAAAAACATATGATCAAGAGAATAAAAAACAAACCAGACCAGGGGAAAATATTTACAAAGCAAATTCCTGACACATAACTTGTACCCAACATCTATGAAGAACTCCAAGACAGCAAGGAAACGAGAGGTGATCCCAGCAGCACGGGTGGCCAGGGATTTGCCTGGAGAACAGCGGTATTAAACCAGCGCACACCTATTAGAGTTCAGGTCCAAGTCTAAGAACGCTGTCAAATGCTTGTGAGGATGCAGCACGAGGGCTGGCACTCATTTCTGATGGGAAGGAGGGAAGCACAGCCCCTGTGGAGGGCAGAGGAGAAGCCTCACAAAGATCAACCCAGGCTCCCGTGCGACCCAGCAGCCACGCCCCACTGCCTGCCCATTGCCTGTGAGTGTGTCTACACAGAAACCTAAGAAAGAATACGTGTAACAGACGCACCCAGGCAAGGCTGGAGGAGAACAAGCAGGCCAGGTGCAGGGGACAGATAAGCATGCTGCCAGAGCCACGCCGTGGAATGTCACTCAGATGAAGAGGGACATGCCAACGAGCCACAGAGAGGGACCTGCCAGCACTTCTGTGGCTGGGACCATTGTCCACCAAGGCCCACGTGTGGAAAGCCTGTTCCTTGTGGATCGTTTCTGGGGTGGGCCCAGTGGGAGGAAGTGAGGTAACTGGGAGCACACCCCTGAAGGGGTTCCAGGAAATCAGTAAAACAAACAACAAAAACTAACTCTTTAAAATTCAGCCTCAGCTGGGCGTGGTGGCACACACCTCTAATCCAAGAGACTTGGGAGGCTGAGTCAGGAGGATCACGAGTTCAAAGCCAGCCTCAGCAACTTAGCGAGGCCCTAAGCAACTCAGTGAGACCCTGTCTCTAAATAAAATACAAAATAGGGCTGGGGATGTGGTTCAGTGGCCGAGTGTCCCTGAGTTCAATCCCTGGTTCCAATAAATAAATAAATAAATAAATAAATAAATAAATAAACAAACAAACAAAATTCAGCCTCAATTAAGACATGAATTCATTATAGAAATATTTGGTACCTAGTTCTACATTTCTAACTTTTAAAATTTCAACTGCAAGTTAGATAAATATTGGTGAAAAAAAGAGAACTACAGAACAACTATACAATCTCAGCACTAATTTCTCATATGTATATTTGATTAATGATGTCAAAGTCGTGAACAAGTTTTTAAAATACAGAAAGAGAAAATAAAGACCTCATTATCCTACCACCCAAGGGCAAGGGGACTGATATCTGTGTGTCCCTGTGCGCCTGTGTGCAGAGGTGTGTGTGTGCCTGTGTGGACAGGCACACACGGGCAGGAGGGGCGGGCCGCGGCAGAGCCTGGCTGGCATGGGCACCAAGCTGCCTCTCCACCCTCTCCTTTTCTTGATAACAGCTAGACGACGTGTCCTGGCGTGGCCATGGGAACTAGTACTAGGTAACAAAATGAGAGTAGAGGCCACTGCCAGGCCTGGCCCAGGTGACATTCTCTACAGTCCTTCCCCTGTCACTGGCTGAGTGATCCTGAAGAGCGAGCGCTCTTTGAAGATCTTGGAATGCCTGTCATACTGAGTCCCTGAACAACTGTATCAAGGGTAGACACTTTGCAAGTTAAGAAATAAAATTTCCACTTGGGAAAACCTTTGAGAATGTTTATTTATTATAGCAGCTAATGTAATTTTAGCTAATACAGGTCGTACTTAATTATTATTTTGGTCAATTTTTCTTTCTCTGAAAATGGAACACGAGAATTTTCCCATCCCCATGTTTTTCTTCCTTGTTAAAACTCATCAAGGTTGGGTGTGTGGTCTAATGCAAAGCCCTTTCCCATTCCCTGCATTACATACACACACAAAAGTAATCAGAGTTTGCACAATATTCCACTGTATAGATGCAGCATCCGTAACTAAACGTTTGTTGTTGGTCATTTGTATTATTTCACATTCACTACTGTATCTATTTGTTGAAACGTATTTGTGCACATCTCCAATTATTTCTATAAGAAGCATCCTTATTTTAACACCAAAGAATTGACACTTTTTTGTAGCTGTTTTTTTTTTTTTTTTTTTTTTCTCATGAATTGGTAGAATTCATGCATAACTTACCTGGAGTGCAAAAATTCTCTGAAAGGAAAGAGACTCTGTATTTAGCCCCTTTGTGAAATTTTCTTAAAGTAAGCATTATTGCCTATGCCTGTTTAAAACATCCTTCTGCCTACTCCCCCCACTCTCACCCTGCCACCCCAGAGAAGTGATGTGAAACCTTACTATCTGGGAAAGTATCTTATTTCCTTGGTTTTCCCTAATTATTTTCAGTTAACATTTTTTTTTTTTTTTACTAAATCACAGAGAAAGGGGAAAGAATAGCACATATCCTACAATTATCATTACATATGTTAAGCTTCAAAGTCATTAAGTGAAGCAATAGAAAGTCCCGAGAAACATCAGATGGTATGTTCACCTCATATTTTTATCATATCTAAAACGCTTACTTATTAGTTTTATATTTTCCACCTTTTCAACTGAAATGTGAAAATTAATGGATAAAAAATAAAGTTGCCTTTCTTTTATTCAAGGAATTAGATGCCTTATTTTTCTCAATGGCACATATAAGTAAACAAAAAGATAGATGCCACGTGAGAAGTCTTTCTTTTTTTAATCCTTCTTAAAAATGAGTTAAAATCTTTATCACATGCACCTGAAATAGAATATTAGGGTATATAAGAAACTCAAAAAAGTCAACACCAAAAAGCAGACCAATCAATAAATGGGTAAGAAACTGAACAGACACTTCACAGAAGAAGAAATACAATTGATCGACAAATATATGAAAAAATGTTCAACATCTAGCAATTAGAAAAATGCAAATCAAAACTACTCTAAGATTTCATCTCACTCCAGTCAGAATGGCAGTTATCAAGGAACAATTAATATTGGTGAGGATGTGGGGGAAAAGGCACACTCATATATTGCTGGTGGGATTGCAAACTGCTGCAACCATTATGGAAAGCAGTATGGAGATTCCTCAGAAAACTTGGAATGGAACCACCATTTGACCCAGCTATCCCACTCCTTGGCCTCTACCCAAAGGACTTAAAATCAGCACACTACAGTGATGCAGCCACATCAATGTTTATAGCAACTCAATTCACAATAGCTAAACTATGAAACCAACCTAGGTGCCCTTCAACAGATGAATGCATGAAGAAAATATGTTATATATACACTACAGAATATTACTCAGCCTTAAAGGAGAATGAAATGATGGCATTTTCAGGTAAATGGATGGAGCTGGAGAATATCATGCTAAACAAAAAACCAATCCCCCCTGAAACAAATGTTTTCCCTAATAAAACATAATTCACAATAAAGGGGACTAGGGAAAAATAGAGGTATGTTGCATTAGATACAGGGAAGAAGTAAAGGGAGAGGAGGGCGTATGGGGTAGGTAGGACAGTAGAATGAATCGGACATTATTACCCTATGTGCATATATGATTACATGGCATTACATCATGTACAGTCACAAGAATGAGAAGTTACACTCCATTTATGTATGATGTGTCAAAATGCATTCTACTGTCATGTGTAACTAATTAGTACAAATTTTAAAAATAGAAAGATTAGTTAATATCAGATTACATAATAGAATAAAGTATATAACAAAGTACTTTTCTTTACCATATTTCAAATAACCAAAGGTCTAGCAAAGCTGGAAAGAATACCTACAGAATGTATATGCAGCTAAAATACTTGCAGTCATTTGTGTTAAACACTTGATACTTATGTTTAGAAAATTATTTTTTGAATTTTGTTTATTACATTATTATTATGTGAGTCAAGGATTTCTAATTTTTGCAAGGTTCATAAGGTATCTTTTTATCCTGATAGAGTCAGCCAAAAAATTCTCCAGACGTTTTTAGAAACCAATTCACACATTGTATTTTTATTCAAAAAGAATTTGCAGAGTCGTAAGGACTTTGAATCAATGTTGCCCCGAGCTATGTGTCAAAGGCCAACTCTTTTAACGGTCTGATATGAATATGGGTGATAATTATAATCCAATGTGACTGATTTATGTGTGACTTCATTAATTTATAATAGCTGCATTATATCTTCCAATTGCAATGCATGTTCGGTATAAGTTTGAAGTACAAAATGAGTCCAGTGAAAGACCAGAGAGAAGGTGTGTCTTTTTGGCAACCAAATCTATACTCAGTAACCTTCTAGAATATGGCAGATCTGTTCTGTAAAGTGAACGATAATGCAAGCCAGGGAACTCTAGCATTCACTCAGTCAAAGTAGAAGAAAGTCATTTACTGAAGTCCATTGGCTTGCTTGTCTAAAACACCAGCTCTATTTTGAATATGTTAAAATTACAATAAGCAAATAATAAGACTCAAATGTTCATGTTAAAGCAATAGCATTTTATTACCTTGCATCATATTAAAATGAAAATAGCAGAGTTCAGCAATGGAGAAGAAGAGTGGGAAATGACCTGATGAAAGCAATGGTTGTGTAAATCTACAACCGACTCCACGCTTCTCTCTGAACTGCCTCGGAGCTAGAGTCAATGCAGAAAATCACGGGTTTTAAGTCTCCCCTTTTCTAATATAAGAAAGAAATTGATTAATCAGGATAGATAACATTTATGGATCTATAAGCATTTGTCACATGTTGTTCATGAGAAATATCAATGCATTTTGAAGGACAGCTTCAAAACAGTTTAAAAACTATGGCTTTATGTTTTGAGACACATTCTTACTAAGTAGCCCAGACTTGCTTCACACTTGAGATCCTCCTGCCTCAGCCTCACAAGTCACCAGGATTACAGGTCTGCACCCCTGTGCCCTGTTTATGCCTTTGTTAAAAATGAAAGCTGACATTGTCTGGCTTCCTGAAGTCATCAAGGTGCATTATCTTGCCAAATGTCAGCACCTAGGGGAATGACTGGCATGTCTAAGTACCTGTGATGGAGCTCAGAATGCTATGATCCCTGATAAGAGTACAGGCCTTGAGACCACACCAGTTGCTCCTGGGCCCCCGCTATGCTCCGAGGTAGCTGTGTGACTTGGGGGACTGCACTGAACACCTCTGGAGGAGGAGTGAGTTGCTAAAAGCATGTTTGATGCATGTTGAGTAGTGCACTCAAAAAAAGTTAGCTATTCTTATTATCATTTATTAGTAGTGTTATTAATATGCCCGTTCAGAACCAGGGATGTTCTACTCGCTCAAATATCTTATAATAAAGATGGACTTGTTGCCTGACAGGTAGCCATTTCTCTTGTTTCCTGCTCACATTTGGCAATAGCAAGATATCCTGCAGAAATATATTCCATTGCTTCAAAGTCATTGTGGAAAGGTTTCAGGAGAAAAGCAACATTTTCAATCAGCAACTCTGTTTGCTATGTTCATGGAAGTTTTCCAGTGAAATTTTAAAAGTTAAATAAAAGGAACAGAACTTGTATTAAAGTAGATAATGCATATTTCTAAGTGCAAAAGGAATTTTCCTAGTCTTGCTCAGTGGCAAAAAATAAAGCCCTCTTGCTAGCATGCGTAATTGCACCATGAGGTAAGGGACCAAAAGGTAGCCAAAGTGAAGTCCTGGAATGTGAGGTGTCATTTCCTTCATTTCTATTTGCCTGGAAGTGCTCATTGGGTCCTGTTCACCACCTAGATTGTAGGAATTCTGGGACCAGGACAAAACTCTTCCTCAACCACATCACTAAAATCAGCAGACAGTCCTATTTTCTCAAGACATATAGGATGATCTGCGTGAAATGCTCAGACCGGTAGGATGTCATTTAACTCATCTGCATGTGGAATGTGAAGACCTATTCTAGCAGGTGCGTAGTGCTGATTGAATGAAACCATTTCAAAGGACTTGCACATTGTTGGAATGACTGAATGGAAAGGAGCTCTCCACGCACACACTGAGTGCTTCCTAGCTTGCCGAGATTATTCACTTAAATCCTCTTTGTCCTTGGTGACATAAGGGCATTGCTATCTATCCTTCGGAGTCAAGCTGGTATCTTCATTCATTGTTCAACATCTATTTATAGAGTCATAGGATATGCCAGGCACCTATTTATTTACTTAAATAATTATATAATATATGAGAAATTGAAATTGAGGAGGACTTGACATGGATATCACTGTCATTGCCACGGTCATCATCACCACCACCATTATCCTGGCAGCTAATTTTTGTGTGCAGTTACAATCTACTTTCCTCTGTGCCACTGATCTTACATAAATCGTCTCATTTTATCCCCAGCAGGCTTCTGCTTCACATTGCTGATATCACAGAGAGAACTCGAGGCTCAGAGAGCTTCAGAAACTTGCATATTTTCACATAGAACCAGATTGCCCTGATTATGACCAAATATTGTCCCTCATGTCCGCAGTTCACTGTAAAGGTTTTGGAGGTTCCTAGAAGCCAGTGAGTACGAACAGCAGCGTCCAGACATGGCACATAGACCCACTCCTGTTTTAAGTAATTATGTGAGCAGATGGGACTGACGAAAGGCTTTTACTCCCTATCGTATTAAACAAGACTAAAGACATCGACAAAGACGAAAGCTTCCTGTTGAAGACTCTATATTGCAATGCCCATGTCCCAGCTCATTCAGAGTGTTGATGCAGCACTTTCAGTGTGTAATGTGGGCTGTGTGTGTGTGTGTGTGTGTGTGTACCTAGGTGGTATACTACTCTCTGGTTAGCCCAGTGATGCACCGATCCCTGGTACCAGCTCCCATCACACGGGTTTCATCTTTACAGGAGGGTAGAAATCACTGCCGCCTTTGGTCTCACAGCTTCATGACAACTTCAGGGCTGCTACTTATTAAGTGTTGATGGACCATCTGGGCTTTTCAGAGTTTTGCATGACATTTTCTCCAGCTCGCCATGGAATCCTAGATGTTGGCAAGATCTCTGCATGAGTCATTATAGAATTTTAGGGAAAATATGGCCCCACTTGATTCATTTCGGTTTAGAATCAGGAAAACGAGGAAAGTATAGGTTAGCCCAATTTAGAATTATTCTGTTTGTCATATGATCTTTCTACAAAGATTTTGGAGCACAACACTTTATTCAGTTTCCCTCACCTCATTTGGCTTTGTGATTCAGCCTTCTTTCTTAAACTGTTCAACTTCAAGTTCTGGCAATTGAATAAAATGAGGTATGTGGACATGTTGCAAATACGTTAACTGCATTTTCAATATTACAAAGAAGATGTTTATGAAAAACATATTGTTTCATACATACTTCACCAAAATGAGTTGAACAATGCTAACATGCACACACCAAGAGTTCTTTGTAACAAAAGTCACATTCAGAGAGGGCCTGCTCTCCCCATCACTGCAGAGAGGACGCACATGACTCGTTTTCCTATGAATAAATCTTCAGACGGTAATGCACTGAGCCAGTAATAGAGAACGAAGTGTCTCAAACAGACCCACACATAACAAATCACAACCAAATACGTGCATTTATTTATGTGTGAAGTCTACCGGCACATAGGCACATGTATGTAGTAGGTCAAGTCTGTAGGAATGGTCTTAAGAAATTCTAAGCAAGAAATAATATTTTTCCTTTGCAAAGACTCTCAGATACACTAGCATATAATGATTTATTTCTTAATTTTTTGGAGCTAATAGGTTTAGGAACTTCTTTCTTGTACAAACAGACCATGACCTTTGCTACTTTTTTCTTTTTGAAGAAAAAAAAAAGCATAAACACAATCTGCAAAATATAGTTTAAGATTATTTATACATATTTGAAGTCATTGAAAGATAGATTTTAAAGACTAGAACAGGAGCCCAAATCTATATAAAATTAACATACAATGCTCTGTATTATATTTGCCACTTTCTTTCACAACAATAGACTTTCTTATGTTAAGTAATTCTGAATATCATTGAGACTGTATGTCCCGTTATGGCAACAACCCAGATGGTAAGAAAGATATACCTGCTTAACAGAGAACATCACTCTGAATACCTTCCAAATAAAATAAGCAGCACAGGATGGAGAAGGTCTTCACTGCATTGGCAGCAATCAGGAATGAGCGTTACCCTAGACCGGATCAGGTGCCTAGGAAGTTATGTGACTCCACAGAAAGCTATTATCTGAAATGGTTTTTATTAATGAAAAGGATACATGCTTTTTCCTTTTCTAAGTCTATTTAGCATGCTTTACCTGACAAAACTTCTAGGTTTTTCTATGTTCTTATTCAATCAGCCATAATTCAAACTAATCAAACATATTTCTGGTAAGATAGAAATGGGTATGAGGTTTCATTTACTGCTCTGGAGATTTTGATAACCACATCTTGGTCCTTTAATTGATACATATTTGTGGGTTTTTTTTTCAAACAAATATTCATTAATTGACTTAAATCTGTCTCTAAAATTTTTATGACTTTAAAAATACAATTAAAAATAATTTTTTTTTCAGTATGTGGAATTAAACCCAAGGGCACTTCGTTACTGAACCACATCCCCAGCCCTTTTAAAAATATTTTAGTTAGAGATAGGGTATCACTGAGTTGCTTAGGTCCTTGCTAAGTTGCCAAGGCTGACTTTGAGCTTGTGATCCTCCTGCCTCAGCCTCCCAACCCACTGGAATTACAGGCATGAGTCACCATGCTGGGCTCAATTAAAAATAATCTTGAGATTTTGACCTTCATTTTAAAGAGAAGACATACTCTAAGAATAGATTTAAATAACAGTGTAGTACTTTTTTTTTTTTAGAGGCCACAGAGACAAAAATCTCTAAGTATTATTGTCAAAACTATATTTTTAGTCCTTTTCTTTTACCTAATAGTTTTTAGAATACTTATTTTAAGTGGTGGGAAACTTTCAAGAAGGAAGGAGATTTGTTTCTCTGAGTTTACTTCTTATATAGCAAACTATTTTTTCTGTTTGGTTTTATTAAATTGTTGGGAAGAAAAAATTGAGAGAATATTAGTGACATTGTAAATAGAAATTCAAGAGTGAAAACTCAGGTGAGCAGGGTAAAGGAAAGGAGAACAGAATATGGTAAAATCTTTAAGACTTCCCCTTGCGGGTTGGTCAGACCAGAACTTAGATTCTGGCTTTTCTGTTCATTAGCTGAATCCCCTAGGGTAAGTGAAGTAACTTTTGAATATGTTGATCTTTAAATGACAGTAATACAGTTGCTTAGTCCACAAAGATGTTATGAGATTCTTTATTAAACTGGGAATGGATACATTTGAACATCTGTTATGTATTCTATAAACTAATGTGCCTTTGTATAACGTCTAATATGCTTGGTGGTGCAATATCATCATAAATAAGAGAATTACAGAGAGCATTCACAACAGGGCCTTCTGATAAACATCGCCAAAGCAATGAGCTGATCCAATTCAGTAACTTCTAGATGTACCCCACAGGAAACTGAAGACACTATGGAGTCAGGCTATTTGTTGAACCCCAGTTGGTTCATGGAAAAAGTGGCAAGGATGGAGAATCAGCCTCCTAAATTCCAGGAACTGGAACTTCTCAAATGGTATTTGTTTCCCTATTGCATTAAAAAAAAGAAAAAAAGAAAAAGGAAAGAAAAGAAAATCCTCTGGTTCATTGTGAAGTTCCCCATGTTTACAGAAGAAAGTTCAAGATGTAGGGTAATGGCAGTGGAGAGGCTCCAACCTTGAAGAGGAGCATCAGTCCAACCCAATCCCCCAAGAGAAAACCTTTAATGAACCAAGTGTTTAATAATCTTATGGCTAAGAAAAGAGAACTGAAAAATAGGAGCAGAGATAAATCAAGAGTTCTTATATTCACTTAATAGCTTGGTCTTTGCTCTTCCTTGTGGGTCCTTTCTTATCTTCTTTACTTTCTTTTACATATTTCCACAGTTTCCATAGTTTTATTCTATATTTATTCCCTGATATATTGGTTGTTTATGAGTAAGTTGTTTAATTTTCGAATGCATAGTTTCCAAAGCTTCTCTTGTTTTTGATCTCCAGTTCTATTGCATTGTGGTTGGAAAAGATTCTCAATGTGATTTCAATTTTTTAAAATTTGAGACTTCTTTTGTGGTCTAGCATATATATGATCTATCCTGGAGAATGTTCCATGTACTGTTGAGAAGAATGTGCATTCTCCAGCTGTCGGACGGGAGTTCTTTAGATGTCTGCTATGTCCATTTGGTCTAGGATACAGTTTAACTCTGCTGTTTACTTGTTGGTTCTCTGTCTGGGGCCCATTCTTTTAGATTGCATTGTTCCATTCGTTTCTCCTTTGAAGTCCATATGTGTATTGAGCCTGAAGGAAGAGGGTCTCTTCCTGATTTGGGTAGGACTTTTGAGATTATAGGAAAATTCTCCTGCTGAGCTGGAGAATAGGTCATGTTCTATGTTGGGTGTCCTCAGAGTGACATGCACATGTGGAGTTTTCCTAAAAGATTTAGAGGTGGAAAAAAATTACTTATTTCAAAGCAAATATTTTCAGATTATGCCAGAATATTTAAAATTCACATATGCTTTTGGGATAAAAACAAGTGTTTAAGGTAATTTTATATGTTCAGCATGATGCATTTGACCCTGACTCTGGATGATTGGGCATGGGGAGTTGAAGGACAGGTGACAGTCACTGCCCCATCTTAATGAACAGAGTACATTTGTCTATGTGTGCTGTTTAAACTAACTTTGTTGGTAACTGGGGTCATGGCCATTGCCAAGACAAAAATACCCATCCTAGTCACCGTTACAGTGACCAAAAATTTGGTATGTGGTGATATTTTATAAAATTTGAAGCCAGAACAGATAGGAGGCTTCTTACATCATATGATGTGTAGTTTAAATATTTCCTTACAACTTCTTTACTGGATGATTTATCTTTATTATAAGAAGTACTATTTATTCAAATATTTCCTTAAAGAGATCTGTGAATGTGCTTATAAAAGTATGTTTGTTCATGTATAAGTTTTGGTGATTATCTTTTTCAAAGAAAATGTGTTTTTGCTCCTTTATAGCAAAATGAGTTATAGCAAGATAATGGGGATTTTAGCGTCTATAACAATTTACAGTTTATATGGTAGATATGTGACTATTTTTTTTTTTTAACAAAATAATGCTTCTCCTGGAAAATTTTTTTTATGAAACTTGTGCAAATGGAAACTTAGGAGACTTCATTTCACAAGTAGATGTCTGGAGTGCATTCATTCCATAAATGTTTACCCTTGCATAAGGAAGAGGAAGTTCTCAAAAGGTTAAGGATTTGCTTAGGCCAGTCTAATTGGTCTATTGGCTTAACTGAAAGAGCTTTTTGAGAAACACATGTGGAACATCTCACTGACAGCTATTTTTTTTTTAAGTCAGGTAATTGGAGCCAATGTGAGTGCATTGGGCTGTGCTGTCTTGCACATCTGGTGCACACACCTAAGAACACTGTGCATGTGAAGACTGCACTGCCCAGGCCAGGGTGCCTCCCTACCAGCTCTTCTCACCTCCTTCATCACGTTGGTGGCCACCTAACACCCCGCCCCATCCTCCGGCTGGTCTACTTCCCATTAGACAGGTGTCTTCTCGAGTACCATTTCCATGAGGTGCCTTCCCTGAGAATCTGTGTGAGTCCTCACCTCCACCATTTCAAGTCCACAAACTCTGCCTGAGTTCTCAATCTGTGGAGTGTTGGCCATTTTTGTGTATTTCCTTACAATGCTCATGCTTGTAGCTCTGGTTCAAAACAATATTTAAATTTTCATTTTTAATTCAGTTTGCACTCTAAGCCACACTTTTAAACTCTCATGGATTTGTGTTTGAAAACTAGCAGGTTTAGGGCCTGCCTTAGTCAGTGTGCGACCTGTGAACTGACATGGAATGGCCCCCTGGAGTCACGGACTTGTTGTAACTGACTACTGAACTAAGAGCAGGACTTCAAAGGAAGCAGCCAGTTATGATTGCTAGTGAGTGCGAGGCTGAGCCTCGCGAGTGGACTTGCAACCTGCCTTCCTGATTGCAGGTGTAGTCTTTAGCATCCAGTGTGTGCACCGAGCACTTTGTTTTATGGAACTATGTGGAATGCCCTGTTGAGAACACTGGCTTAGATATTTGACCTCTGAGAGGGTTTATGGTGCTTTACCAGTTATCAGTATTCGTGGTGATCACTGAAGGATAATAAGATTAAAACACAGAAATGCTTTTAGATTTTTTTTTAACTACTAAATTACATATTATTCTCCTAGTAATTTATGTGGTTTCCTTATCCTTCATTCTAATGAAACATTATTGAACTAATAAAATAAACATAGGGAGTTCTTCAGATGAGAAGTGTAAATTTAAATCCATTATTTTTTACCTATATGACTTCTAACTGATAGTATGGATTTTTATGTACTAAATTCTTTCAAAAAAATCAAAGTACACCAAAAGGAATCAAATTAGAGATGGGATGTCAATCTTTGTAGCTTCTCTTGTTCAAGAACACTTACATTAAGTCAGAAAAGAAAACTATTTTGATGTATAAAATTATCATAGTCATAACCAAGGTAGATAGATTTTTGGTCTTCCTAAGCAACAATACAAGGCAGTACTTTTTCAGGAGCCTGAAGGTCTTAAAGACCCATCAGCAGTTCAGCCAAGGTATCCATGAGCACACATACTCACGACCTCTCAGTACACACAGGCGAGGTGTCCAGGTGAACCCCGAATTACTTCATGCATTTCTGAACTGAGCTCTGCCGGCGTTAATAGTTCAATTGATATTTTTAGCTCATGTGATCAATGCACACACACTTCATGACTCCTCCACAAGTGGGATAATATTTTAACACAAGTAAATCTTAGTTTACCACTTGTACATCATAGTTTTTTCAAACAAGTGCACGAGAGGGTGTATGATATGGTGTACTTTATCAATGTTGGGAATGTTTATAAACAGAAGAGAAAGAACAGCAATGAGAATCATATCCACCCTGAGTATTATGGAAGCTCGATAAGAGCAAGGACTTTCCATGCTGCTGCGGCTGGGTCTCAGCAACTAGAGCCACCTGATGCACATCATGCAGTGCTTAACAGCATCTCTCGAAGGAAAACAAGGCACAGGATAAAACAGGAAGGGCCTGACTGGCCTGTTCTTGGCCCTGGTTTTGAATTAGACCTTGTCCAGAGAACCCATAAAGCATTTGGGAATATGAAGCAAAAGAGTATATTTGAGGCTCAAATACACCCAATGTTTAACAGAATGGTGCGTTTTGATGATACACGACAGGGAGGTTCGTTGTGGCGGCCACATCTGCACACACATGAGCTAACCAGCGCCGTTCAGACCTCCCCTTCCCTCCCCTTCTCTCGCCCCCCTGTTCCTCTTTCAACTCCACTGCTCTCTCTTCTATTTTTATGAGGTTCCTCTGTATATTTTCTATCTAGCTTCCACTAAGGGAAGGACACATGTCCTTGATGCTCTGTGTCTGGCTTCTTTCGCTCAACAGGATTATGTGGAGTTCCCCCCATATTCCTTCAAATGACCTAATTTCATTCTTCTTTATGGCTGAATAAAACTCCATTGGGTACCTATTCAAACACACCAAATTTGAATTCCGGTATCAATGCTTATACTAACTTTATGACCTTGAGTCATAAATTTTAAATTCTTTGTTTAAACCCCAGTTTTCTCCTTTATAAAATCGAGATATGACATACACCTGAGGATGCTGAAATCATTAAATGAGTAATGTGTGAAATTACCTAGCACACCACCTGGCATGAGGTGGACTCCCAATAAATCCTGTATCATTCCTGAACCGCAGTGCCATGGGCAGGTCATGCCATCACACCCGGGTCTCTCCTTGCTCCTGTCTGGATATCACCAGACGGGTCCTCTCGGCTTTGATCCGACAGACGGACATCTAACTAAGACACTGATAATAGATGGCAGATTTAAAACGTCAAGGAAGACTAGTTATCGTTAGGGAATTCTTGAAAACTCATGAGTCTCCCCACAATAGAATAAAGATGTAATGATAAACTTTTATATATATTGTCAGGACCATGCGAAAGAGAATTTTAACCTGGAACATGACCTTCTGAGCAACAATGCCCAGAATATTGCCCTCTGTGCTATGTAGGGACCCATGACTGGAATGAATGTTCTCAAATTTGCTGGACATTTTTTCTCACTTGATGATAAACTTGAAGCATGTAAGTATCCAAGTATGTCAGTAGGGGCATCATGGATCAGAATTGGCAGGTTTCTTTCTGTCTGAACTCACAGCATCTTGGGGAGAAAGGGAAAGCAAGAAGCAATGCAGCTGCGATACCAGTTTGGAATGTTCTAGCTGTGACCAAGTATGCCAGGTAGATCCTGGTAAGTGGGAGGGGCATTTCCACTGGATCTACTCTCTTTTCATTAAGTAGTAGAAGTTCCATGCAGTAGATCATGGATTCCTAATAGATTCTAGAAAAGATCAGTGACAATCACAATGAAGAGATTGATGACCAAGGATCTGGACAGACACTTTACGAAACAGGATGTACAGGCGATCAATAAACATATGAAAAAGTGTTCAACATCTCTACTAATTAGAGAAATGCAAATTAAAACAACTCTAAGATTTCATGTTACTCCAATTAGAATGGTTATTATCAAGACCACAAAAATAATAGATGCTGGCATGGCTGTGGGGATAAAGGCACACTTACTTGTACATTGCTGGTGGAGTTGCAAATTGGAACAGCCACTTGGGAAAGCGGTGTGCAGACTCCTCAGAAAACTTGAAATGGACCTACCTTTTGACCCAGTTATCCCACTCCTTGGTTTATACCCAAAGGACTTAAAATTAGCATACTACAGTAAAGCAGCCACATCAATGTTTATAGCAGCTCAAGTCACAATAGCTAGACTTGGAACCAATCTAGATGCCCTTCAACAGATGAATGGATGAAGAAACTGTGGTATATATACATAATGGAATACTACTCGGCCATAAAGAATAGTAATATTATGACATTTGCAGATAAATGGATGGAATTGGAGATTATCATGCTAAGTGAAATAAGCCAATCCAAAAGAAACAAAGGCTGAATATTTTCCCTGATAAGTGGATGATGATATAGAATTGGATTGGGGGGGGTGAGAGAAGAATGGAAGAACTTTGGATTACAAAGAGGGAAATGAGAGGGGGTGTGGGCGAGGGTGTGAAAAATGGTGGAATGAGACAGACATCCTTATCATATGTACATATATGATTACATGAATGGTGTGAATGTACATCATGCACAACCATAGAAATGAAAATTTGTGCCCCATTTGTGTGCAATGAATCAAAATGAAGTCTGTATAAAAAAAGAACAAAAAACCACAAACAAACAAACAAAAACAGAGATTGAAAACTACCTCTCAAAGCTACATCGATTCATGGATGGCTTCCACACAGAGAATTTAAATCCCAGTTAGTGACGACCATTGGTTATATAAAATGCATTTTAATAATGATAAAATTTGAGTAAGAAGACCATCTCATCTGCAGAGTTATCCTAAATATCAAGTCAGCTGGATAAATTAAATAGCACTGACCACAGAATCTCCACCCCAGTCCTTCTCAACCTTAACAGCACCATAGGACTCAGTTCCAAGTTCTATTATAAGAAGGGATTTTTGTCCGGGATCTTAACTTGGTGCATGCAGTGAGAGGAAGCTGTGGCTAGTGTCTTGACACCTCAGTGGATCTGTTCCTGGAGCATGTGACATCTCTGGAGGGCAGACAAGAGGAAGTTTCGTTCATAGTGTGACAATGAACAACAGCTCACAAAGGTCTCCAACTCTCTGTTGTCAGGCAGTAATTGACTATGCATTGCTGACCTGTGTTGTGTGAGGTGCCTCAGAGGGTCCCGAGGACCGGAAGCAGAAAGAACACGGGAAGCAGCACTTCCCTGCACAAGAACACATAAGTTTGGGAAATAATCAGCTTTGAGAAACTGTTATAAGAGGTATAAAATGGGAATGTATATAATGCTTTTCGAGAGTACACCAGGGAAGACACTTCTGCCAGGAAGAAGGGAGGGTCAGGAGATGCTTCAAGGCTTCACAGAGGATGAGGAAGTGTTTTCACAAAGACCAAGAAACAATGAGCTGACAGGGGTTTAGACTGGGCCCTGGCCATCTTTCCAGCCCTGTGAATCCCCTCCAGAGAGCCATTCCCCAGGCAGAGGACATTCACTGAGATATCAGGATGCCTCAAAAGCCTCCTCTAGCTGCCTGCAGGAAGGTCAGAAGACCTGGGGTTTTTAAAGCACAGGATATATTGTGAAACAGTGGCAAAGGTATGGGGCTGGAAAGATGGCCAGGGCCCAGGCACTGGAGGCCCTTCTGCACGGAGCCAGGGAAGGTAGTCTTTGTAATCTCAGTCATAGAGAACACTAAAGATTTTTTTTTTTTTTTTTTTTTTTTTTACAGATGACATTTTGATTTGTTGTACACAAATGGGGTACAACTTTTCGTTTCTATGGCTGTGGGCAATGTAGACTCATACCGTTCATGTAATCATACATGTACACAGGGTACGGATGCCTGTCTCATTCCACCATCTTTCATACTCCACCCCCTCCTTTCTCTCATTCCCTAGGTAATCTAAAGTTTCTCCATTCTTCTCTCACCCCCCACACCCTCAACCGGATAACATTAAGGAATTCTGAGCAGGGGAAAACCATGACTGGATTTGAATTACATAAAGAGCATCTCCAATGTGAAATAAAAAAGGTATGCAGGTGAGCAGGCCTGGGGACAAGGAAAACAGTGGGGGACAGGGAGGGGGGTCTTATGCTCTGCTTCCCAAAGCAAAGGGGTTTGAGTCAAAGCTGTGACTCTCAACCTGGAGCCACAGGGAAACACAACTTGCAAGGTGGGAAAGAGTGTGTCCCACTCAAATTCGGAGTTTGGGTAAAAGAGGAAGAAGGGAAGGCACCCTGGCAGGCCAGCCGTCCTCTCTGTCTGCCATCATCAACAAGGACTGGCCAGTGACACCAAATGAGTTTCCATCAGCTTCTCCCACAGTTCTGGCCTCTCGGGAGTAGACGATCTGGCTAATGTGACAGCTTTAGGTGGGACTCTCCATGACAGTAATCCCAGTGTTCTTAGACTTTGAGTTTGAAAGTTTGTGTTGGCGGATTTCCCTCACTGTGGGTTTGGTTGGTTTGGCTAGAAAGTGGCATACCCAGACAGGAGTAAATACCAGTCCCAGCAAGTGTGGCCCTGGGCGTGGCGCTTGCTGGGGTTCAGCACAGCAGTGAGCCGTGGGGACAGCCCCCATTGTGCATGTGACGTGCTGGCAGGATGTGAAGTGCAGGAGTGACCACAGCCCCTTTGGCTGTCCCAGCAGAGGCTAGGAGGAAACTCCTTCTGGAGCCTGGAAACCTGGTCAGGTCTGATCCTGCCACTTGCTCATTTTATCCCATTGGGGAAAATACATCAAATTCTGGTTTTGAGTAAACTGCAAAATAGTTCAATTTTAGATACTCTCTTTTCATTTATCTCTCACTTCTACTTTTTTTAGCTAGGAAACGTACCAGGCAAAGCACATTTCTGATTTGTGCCTGTATCTGCTTTATCTTCCTGTCTTGAATAAAACAGACTTGTTGAAATTTTAAAATATACTTGGGGATATTTATAAGTACATGGCGTTACTGACTTAAATAAAACTGTTACTGGCATTTGATAATTTAATGTATCTTTATTTTTCCTGGAACCAAGCACGTAGATGTCGTAAAGGAAATGATGATAAAGGATTCATTAAAAGAAGATCCGGTAATCAAGTGAAATCTAGAACTGAGAAAGGTGCCTATGGCTTGGTAGCCTGGAGGTTGATGGTATCTTTCCGTAGAAAGCAATCTGTTTAGAAGAAATAGCTGGCAGCTATCACCTTACAACCCGTCCAGGAGTATCTACTCTAACCAGGGCCTCTCATAGCTGGGCAGCTACTGTCTCTGAGCTGGTAGAAAGGCTCTCATAGGATGGAGGGGATTGTTCACTTTACTGCATTGTAAGGAATCACTAAAAAACGTATAGAAAAGAGCACTGAATGTTTAAAGCCATTTACAAATGTTTATTCTTCTTCTCATCATGCAAAGCAGAGAATTTCCATTAGTGAGAAGGGTTCCAAAGAGGCTTTGGGAAACTGTTCTCTGAGACACAGTTTTGCACACACACACATGGAAATTAGAGTTTAGAGTCTTAGGTGATACAAATGGCTAACCTTGCTTCAATTGCCCAAGGAAATACATATATCTCACTCAGGGAACTGGATAATGGCACTATAAAGCATACCTCCAGACAGGTCTAGTGAGAAATATTAAACTTCAAACTACATGGAAAATTACCTATTGCAGCATAAGATAGTTGCTTTAAAAATTGGCATGGAAGATATTGATTCAACAAATAATGGCAAGAAAAATATGTATTCATGCAGCTTTCATACACATATATATATGTTTTGTGGCAGAGAAAAACAAAGATCTATCATTTGGCATAAAAATAAATCTGGATTATAAATGTGATCTTGGCCACAAAACAGTGATTAAATTAGGATGATTTAATTGGGTTATTCATGCCAGAAAGTATGGTATTAATTTGTTAGACCATCTAATATACATATAAAAACTGAAGCTGTCTGATCATTATGCTCAATCCTCAGAAGAGATACAAAGATCTCTTTTTCCAAAAGTGCTTCACTTAGTAGGTGGGTGAATTGAAGTGTAAATGTCGCATTTTTTTCTAGTTGTAACAGATTTAAAAAACAAAAACAAAAACAAGCCAAAAACAAAATAGGCTGATTTCTATATCTCCTTTTATTCCCAAAAAGAAATGCTTGAACTTGGAACCATGTTCACTCTGAATAGCAAGGTCTCAATGGCAAGGTCCAGTGAGTCTCAGACAGTTATTCCCGGGGCACACAGCCAGCACGGGCCCAGCAAGACTGAGCACAGACCTGTCTGCTGCGGAGACCCCTGTTCTTAGGATAGTTGCAATACTCGTGTCTCAGGGTTGCCAGCTCAGAGGGAATTTCAAGCTATCTGGGGTAAAAGCCAATTTTTGTTTTCAGGTTTTAAAATTTCCAGTCCATGGGAGGGATCACTTATGTTTGCAAAATCTTATGAAACACTATTCTGATTTGTTATGTTTTAAATTTTTTACTTTAGCTATAGTATTAACATATATTTAATATATTGTTAACATTACTTTCATTAGAGTGATGTCAAATTACTATAAATGTATTTAAGGCTTATTCTTAAAGTTCTACACTTAATATAATTCTTTTTGTTCCAGCTTCATGCAGACATAATTGCCGAGTACAAATTCTATATATTTAAGATAGGCAGTTTGACATTTTGATACATGTATACATTGTTAAATGGTTGCCACAGGCTGTTACTTCTTGTGGATATGTATATAAATAATACTTAAGATCCACCCTGTGGCTGGATGGTGCACTTCTATAATTCTAGTGGTTTAGGAGGCTGACACAGGAGGATCACCAGTTCAAAGCCAGCCTCAGCAACTTAGAGGGGCCTTAAGCAACTTCGCAGGAGCCTGTCTCAAAATAAAAAAGGGCTGGAGATGTGGTTCAGTGATTAAGTACCCTGGGTTCAATTGCTGGTACCAAGATAAGAAAAAACAAAAGATCCACCCTGATAGCAAATTTCAAGCACGCAGTACGTGATTATTAACCACGGTCACCTGGGATATGTTAAGTGTACCAAACTTACCAACTCACACTTCAGACGTGGGCAAGTTTGTACCTTTTGCTCAGCGTCTCCCCAAGCCCCATGTCCTGTTCCCTGGGAATCACCATCCCACTATTTCTTCAAGTTTGAAGTTTTAGATCACATGTTAGGGAGACCCTTCTGTATGGATGTGTGGGTTATTTTGATTCCTAGCATCACAGACTCCAGGATCATCCATATTGTCACAATGGCAGAACTTCCTTCTTTATAAGACAGAATAATATCACGTTGTGTGTGTCTGTATGATCTGTGTCTGGGTACAGGTACACACATTTTCTTCATCCATTCATCTGTTGATGGACACTTAGTTTCTTCCCATTTCTTGACTGTTGTGAATAATGCTACAATGTCGTGGAGTGCAGTTAAGCTATCTTTTGAATATATTGATTTTGCTTCCATTGAATATATACCCAGAAGTGGAATTGCTGCATGATTTAGAGGTCCTATTGCTAAACTTTTTGAGGAAAACCTATACTATTTCCTTTGTGGCTGCATCAATTTACTTTGCCAACAACAAGGTATATGAGTTTACTGTTCTCCAGAGCCTTGACAAGACTTGCTAACTTTTGCCTTTTTGCAAATAGCTGTCCGAACAGGTATGCAGTTTATCTTATTGTGGTTTTTGACTTGCAATTTTCTACTAATTAGTGATATTGATAATTTTGTAATATATCTATTGGCTATTTCGGCATCTTTTGTTTTGTAAAAATGCCCCTTTAGGTCCTCTGCCCATGTTGAAACTTGGTTATTCGGGTTCATGCTGTGAGCTGTGTGAGTTCCTTGCAAATGGCAGGTATTACCCTCTTTCAGAACACAGAGTTTACATGTATTTTCCCCCATTCTGCAGGCTGCCTTTCACTTTCTCACTTTTACATTTGTTGCCTGTGCTTTGATGTCAATCTAAAATATCATTGCGATGGCCCACATTCTGGAGCCTTGCCATGCTTTCCGATATTTAATTTATATTTATTTACGTTTAAGACATTTAAAAATTTTTCAAGTTATAGCTGGACACAACACCTCTATTTTATTTATTTTTATGTGGTGCTGAAGATTGAACTCAGTGCCTCACATGTGCTAGGCAAGCACTTGACCGCTGAGCTACAATCCCAGTGCTACATTTAAGACTTTAATCCATCATCCATCCATTTTGAGTTGATTTTTGTTTATGATAGATAAAGGTCCCATTTCTTTTTATTTCCTTTTTTTTTCTTTCATGTGAGTATCCAAGTTTCCCAGCCTGTTATTGTTATTGAGGGAAACATCCTCTCCCCATTGTGTGGTTTTGGCACCTCGGTCAAAATGAGTTGATAATATATGCGTGTGTTTACTTCTTGGCTCTCCGTTCTGCTCCACGGGTCTGTATTGGTGACTAAGCCAATATTCCACTGTTTCCATTCTTAGAGTTCTGTGATGTAACTTGAAACTCCAAGAAGTGTGACGCCTTCTTCTTGCTCAACATTGCTGCTGCTACTCAGACTCACTTGTTGTTCAGTATGAATTTTAGTATTCATTTCCTATTACTGTGAAAAGTCACATTGGGATTTTCATACAGATTGCTTTGAATTTGCAGATTAGTTTGAGTAGTCCTGACAATATTCATTCTTCCAATTCATACTCGTGGAGTATCTTCTCACTATTTTTACCTTTTTCAGTTTCGTTCATTAATAATTATGAACAATAATTAATTACTAATTAACAATTAATTAGTAATTAATTGATCATAATTAATTAATCTATAAAGCTATAGATTTTAGTGTGAAGATCTTTTACAGCCTTGATTAATTTCTTCCCTATTTTATTCATTTTGACACTATTTTATCTGCAACGGCTTCCCTTATTTCTTTTTTGGATAATTTATGGTTAATATATAGAAACATAATTAATTATTGCATAATAATTTATTCATCATTGGTTATTCAATTTTATTCAATTGAGCTTTATGAGTATCCTGCATGTTAATTGAATCTATTTACTAGTTTTTAGAATTTTTGGTGGAGTCCTTAGGATCTTTAAATATATAAAATCATATTCTGTACAAATAGAAACGTCTTACTTTGTTTCTCATTTGGATGCCTTTGATTTCTTTTTCTGGCTCAATTGCCTTAGCAAAGACTTCTAGTACTCATTAGAATGGATTTGCCTTATTTCTGATCTCTGAAGAATAACTTTCACTTTTTCTCCATTGGTTATGATATCAAATGTGGGTTTGTTCTTTGTATCTTTTACTGTGCTGAGATGAATTTCTTTCTGTACCTAATTTATTGAGAATTTTCATTATGAAAGGATGTTAAAATTTTTGACATGTGTTTTGTCTCTACATATGGAAATGATCACTTTCTGTACTTTATTCTGTTAATGTTGTAAATCACATTTATTTATTTGTGTATGTTTAACTATGCTTGCATTTCTGAGATAAATTCCACTTGATCATGCCACCCTATCCTTTTAAAGTGATGTAGAACTCAGTTTTCTAATATTTTCTGAGAATTTTGCTTCTTTGTTAATCAAGGTTATTGGTCTTAATTTTCCTTTCTTGCAGTGTTTTCAACTGTCTTGGAATCAAGGTAATATAGGTCCCATGAAATGAGTTTGGGAGTATTTTATCCTTTTTACAAGTTTTGGAATAATTTGAAACACATTGGTAGAATTATTTTTTAAAACTTCGAAAGAATTCACCAGTGAAAGCATCAGGCCTTGGCCTTTCTTTTGGTGGCAGAGTTTTGATTACTGATTTAATTTCCTTACCTGCTCTTGAGCTGTTCGGATTGTTTGTTGATTCTTGGTAGGATATACGGTTCTAAGAATTTATTTCTGCTGGAAATTTTTAACTTATCATTTCTCAGAATAGTTTCCTAAAATCCTCTGTATTTTGTGTTAGCGGTAATGCCTCTTATTTCATTTCTAATTTTATTTGAGTCCTCCCACTGTTTCTCTTAGTTTAACTAAAACTTTGCTATTTTGTTTATCGTTTTGAAGAACCAACTCTCAGCTTTGTGGATCCCTTCTGTTGTCTTTCTAATCTCTATGTCATTGATCTATGCTCTGATACTTGCTGTTTTCTTCCTCCTACTAGTTTTAGGATTAGTTCTTATGTTTTTGGATTTTGAGTTGGAAAGCTATTTTTCTGATATTTTTATTGTTTCTCTCTGCAGCTGTTTAAGTCCACTTTCCAACACGTTGAAAAATACCTGAGGAAATAAGTTTACAAGGAGGAAAGATTGATTTTGACTTATGGTTTCTCAAAAGTTACATCCTGGATCTTCGGCATCGGGGCTTTTAGTCCCATAGAGAAGCAGAATATTATGGTGTGGAGCACACAGTGGAGCAAGGTGCTCACCCTGTGGTGGCCGGGGAGTGAAACGAGAGATGAAGAGACTGTGTCCCAGCATCCCTTTCAAGGGAACTTCCTGCCACGAGGGCCCATCTCCTAGCACTGCCAGGGGCTGGCAGCCATGTCACATGCATGGGCTTCTGGGGACATTTAAGGTCCGAACCAGAACACTAGGCATTTGCTGCTTTTCCTCTTGGTTTTGCTGTGCTGTCTAAGTTTGAGTGTGCAGTGTTTCCATTTTCCTTCATCCCAAGATCATCATTTGATTTCCCTTTTGATTCCTTCTCCGACCTATTGATTGCTTAGGAGCGTGCTGTTTCATTCCCGCCTACTCCTTAGGCTTCCAGTCTCATCTCTGTGACTGTTTCCAAGTTTCATACCATCGTGTTGGGAAAAGACGCTGGATATGATTTCAGCTTCCTTAGACTTGCTAAGACTTGTTTGTGGTCCACTGGGTGATGTCCTGAGGAATGTTGCCTATGCACTTGAGAAGAGCGTGTGTTCTCCAGCCATTGGGTGGAGGGTTCTGTGCATGCCTGGGGACCCATTTGGTCTCAAGGGTCCTTACATAGGCTTTCCCTAAATTTCCCTTGCAGAGTTCAATGTTTCCTTACTGATTTTCTGTCTGGATGATGTGCCTATTTTTGAAAGTGAGGGTACACAAAGCTCCTGGTATAGCATGTTACTATTTCTCCCTTTAGATCTGTCAGTATTCGCTATAAATATTTAAGTGATCTGATATTGAATAAATATGAAATTATAATTTTCTATCTCCATGACTCTTAGACCCATTTATCAGTAGATAATAACCTTCTACAGTCTCCCATTTCAGTTCTGGCTTAAAGTCTGTTTTCTCTTCTATGAATACATATAACTCAAAGCTCAAATTCTGTCTATTCTGCATAGAGTTGAATCTTTCTTTAGAAAAAAAAAAAATCATTCAGCTACTCCATGTCCCAGGGCTTGAAAATGTAGTCCATTTACACATAAGGCAGTTATGATGGGTTAGAACTTGTTGCTCCAGTTGGCCAGCTGTCCTTGCCTCTCTTTCTGTCCTCCTGCATGCTTGGATGGCTTTCCATGGTGGTAACTTTGCATTCCTTTCCTCTTGTCTTTGGGATAGCTACAGAGGTGTTGTGTTTCCAGTTACCAGCAGACTCACATAGACCTCTTCCTCCCACTTTCTATGGTCTCCTTACTGTAATTTCTTCCTCATTTGTCTTGATACAGGTTTACATTGTGTAATGTTTAAATCAAATCAAACATATTGGTCTCCTCCAACATTTTTTATTTCCCTCTGTTAAAATTCAACCCCCTCTCTTCCAGCTCTTTGCAATGTGCAGTGCATCGCTGTTTCCTGTATCACCCGACTGGGCAGCAGCCACCAGACTCTCTTGCTCCTATCTAACTATAACTTGGTGCCCACTGGTTGACCACTCATTTTAATTCTATAATAACTGTTCACAAACCATTTCCAATCTCTGTTCAGTAGTTTGAAGACAAACTCCAATTTGGGGTCTCTTAGCATTCATTTTCTAGAAGTTTCTGGAATCACTGATTTCAAGTTGCAGATTTTTTTTCCAGGAATATGATTATGTTCATTCTTTGTAATAAGCAATATAAGTCTAATGTATTTTAAGAGCACCAGAAAATGTTATTATCATGTTTCCCACAATAGCCCTGACCAAGAAATTATCTTAGATAGCTTTTACACATTGTGTATTGCAAACATGATAACTTACTTAAAAAATTCTTTTGTTGATAAAGTTATTCAAATTGTTATGGGTTGTTTTTAAGCTATATGGTCTCGTTCGCGGTAGGAATAAGAGCCCTCATACCACACTGCAGGCAGGTGTCATTTTTGATCCTCTTCAGGTAATTGGGGTCTGACATGTGACAGATTCCCCTTCCCATGGCATGGACTGTAAGAGCACTAGGCACATTGGTAGAAATACTGATGACTTTTTCTAACAAATCTGCATTTAAATAAGTTCAGGCCACATTCTCTAGGTTTCTATTTTGAGCTGAATAAGTATGGGAAAAGAGAAATTGTGCTGATTGGGATCAAATATGTTGACTGAGAGAAGGTCATCATCTATGCAACCATGTCAGAGACGATAACCTCATAAGGCTGTAGGGGTGCGAAGACATTAGGCCTAAGACAGAGGCCCCAGCAAGATCCTTGGCAGAATGGAGAGCCTTTACCCAAATAGAGACGTCACAGTCAGCACATGAAGTCTCTGTGAGGCTTGGCTGGTAGCAGTTCTCTTCATTCTTCGAACACATCAGCGGATCGAAACTTTAACTCTTCAGAGTTTTCAAATGTAATAAAATCAGATTCTAAACCATTAAGTTTTTATTCAATATAAAAGCACTTTAATTTTCTGATTTTCTGATTTATAAGCTACTTAAAAGGGTTTTCCACACAAAGTCCTCCCACTTTTGAGCATTATAATGATGAAAAGGGAGAAAGTGAAAAAGAAGAAGCTGAATGTGAAGGACATTTCCGGTTGTCGCAGAGTCATTGCCAGACAGTGCTGGTCCCATGGGCTGGGTGTTGCCTCCTTGGGTGAGGCTTGTTGGTCTACCTGGAGAAGGGCTGGTGAGGGAGGCTGGGACCCAGGTAAGGAAGTGCTTCTAGTCACGGTGGCCATGCACTAGATGCTTGCTCTGTGCCAAGCACGGGGCTGGCACTCACACTGGGGGGCTTTCCACCCCTTCAGAAGCAAGTTCCTCTCAGTTTCTAACAAGATGAACTGTGTCACAGGGACGTGTGCACATGCGTCCTGCAGTGGCTCATTCCCAGAGCCAGGTGTGGGTGGCTTGTCCCTGGGTGAGCAGCTCAGAGGGTGCTCACCCAAATCTGGGTGCATAGGCTACTTCTTGCCTAGGCCACTTTGTAAGGCTTCCGTCACCCAGGTGGTCTGTGGCCGACCCATGTGTCATTATACACTCTGGGCATGTATTTAGACTCCTTGTCCTCTGTTTTTGCCATATTTGAATACATGATTCATAACTTCCTATAACAAATATTGAGAATGGGAGAGATTTTATTTACTTTAAATGTCTGTGGGCCTCGTCTGTTACTTACATTGTGTTTGTCGGGAGCTGTGCCTTTTTCCCTTTGGATCTGCTCGAAGGCTCACTGCGACACAAGCTTCCTGGGGGCAGGGAGTTTCCCTGTTTTTTCCTTACATACTCCTTGTGTGGGAGCAGCATCACCCCTTGTGGGACCCCAATAAATACTTCCAGGTGGATAAGTGAGTGAATGGATTTTTTTTCTACTTTTACGGATGGGAAACTAAAACATGTAATGAACCTGATTGGTTTTACATGACTCAGACAGTCTAAAAAAAGCCATTCCTCTTAGCAATCATCTGAATCTTGGTGCAGTGAGGGCAATTAATCAGAATAATTACTTGGGTAAATCTGGGACTCAGACAGATCATCTTGTTATCAGCAAGGAGCACAGTTGGTGATATGGGTCGAGGGCATGGTGGGCACTGAGTCTATGCTGGGACCTTTGCAATAGAAGAACAGGGCCCAGAGAGACTCCAGACAAACCTATACTGAGAGCTAGGAGGCGGGTAGTCAATTAGACTTCACATTTTCTAGGACGGACCCTGTTCTTCATGGCAGTATCTGGCAATTTCTTCCACAAACCGAGAGACCAGCTCCCTAATTTGATAGCATTACCATCTTTAGAAATTTAGAAATGACCAATTGAGAAAAATTCCCACCTCACCAACCTACCAGCCAAGTCAAGCTTGGGAGTTCCAGGTCTTGCCAGAGCTGGTTCCTGTTCATACCCATTTGAGACACTGGAAAGAGGGGAAAAGAAAGAAAAAGAAAAAAAACAGCTTCTAGTTTCATATCGAAAGAGCCTTGCTACATCCGTCCAGCATCCCAATATGCTTGTGAGAGCAAACACAAGCCAGGCCTGCGTCTTCCCATACCCGGTCCACTCCTGAGGGTTATCGGGTTCATCTGTCTATTTGTGTGCTTGCCTTCTTGGTCAATGCAATTCTAAAACATCATCTTATACTTCTCTTATTTGCCGTCTCAAGTATATGCTTGGATTTTAAGTAGATTGATAAGCAATGAAAGAAAATAAATCATATTTTTCTCTTTCTATATATTTATCCATTCATCCATCTCCATTTTTCTATTCTAAATCTCTCTCTTCTACATCACTGACTTTTAGAGAGGAAATAATTCAGTTGGGGAATCATTACTGATATATCAACATTATCTGAGCACATGCATCATACCTTAATTATACTACAAATTGTAGGGAGATAGAGGAATAATCAATTGATCGATCGATCGATAGATTCATGATAGATAAGTGGATGGACAGATAATTGTAAACAGATAACCTGTCTTGACCTTCCCAGTGATTACATACATACCTATCAGAAAAATACATATCTTCAGGGAGGTGAATTTTCTCTTTTTAGAGCAATGGGGTATCATTGCCAAAAATGCTACTTATTCATGTTTCTTGAAGAACAAGGTACCTCCTAATTGCTGGCAACTTGCTTTTGGGGACTGGTTCACTTGGTAGAATTATTAAATATGCTGAAAACATGTCAGTTGACACGTGCACCTAGCCAAGACATGGTTTCAACTTTCGTAGCCACCACGTTTTGAAATTCACTTTAATCTACCTGAAATTCACTGGATGACCTAATAAGGAAAATGATCAATATTGCAGAGTCAAAATAATAGTGTCACAGGACTCTCCCAGGACTCTAGAAAATTCTCTCTCCCTCCAGTAATTTTCTTTTGCTGAAGTAGTGACCCGCGGCCAGGATCGGGGTGCACATTGCGTTGGAGTGCAATCCATAATGAACCTGAATTCCAGATGTAGCCATTATCACGAAAGCCTCACGGAGACTGAATTGAGGACAATTTATTTTAGAGATAATCTTGAAAGCATGATTGCTGAAGACAGTATGATCCTAAACTCAGTGACTCTTTATGCCAATTAATGATTTCAGGATTATTTACGAGGGTACTTCAAGTTCACAGAAACTTTTAAAAGCACCAAGACTGTTTACCACACTGTCATCTCAAAAGCAATAGAATCAGAAGCAAAAGGAAGTGCTCAACCACCTTCATTAAGAAGTTTATTGAGCTGCTCATCTCAACAGCAGGATATAAACAGAGAAAACAGCCCTTGGAAATAAATATTAAAAGCTCATCTCCAGAGAGCTATTGGAGAGAAGAGAGGGCTAGCAACCTTTGGTGCAACTTTGGAGACTCTTCCTCAGCTGGAAATGCACCAAAGAAAACCTTTCCAAGAAAGAAATCTTTTTTTGAGAAAGAAAAGGATTTTTTTTTTCAAAACCTATTAAAACACCCAGTGTGAAATAATAGAAAAAAATTAAAGGACGCATCATAAAATAATACAGCCTCGGAAATCAGCAGGTTGTTACGGAAAAGGAAAAATACTACCTCAGTCATGTTAATAAAATGAGAAGTGAAATTAAACACTATAAATAAGATTTCTTACAGTCTTTAAAAAGAAAACGGTTCTAGAAGAAGAGTTTTCTGAGGCTTAACTGTTTCAAATAATTCCTGTTTAAATCAAACAGTATCATTCTGCGTCTAAGAGTGGTTTGGGATCTTCACCTCTGGGCGCCCAGCTGGGTTATGGGGAAGAAACAGTGCTTTGCAAGAGAATAAAATCAGGTTCGAGCCCTGGTCCTGCTTCACATTATATGACCTTAGACAGTTGCTTAACCTCATGATTTCGGATCATCAGCTGTTCACTTGGGAACGCCCACTGGTTGCTGGCTGAAAACATGAGTTTGGGATTTGTCAGACCTGAGCTGGAAATTGCCATTTACCACCTAGGGTGGGGCAGTTTCCCCTAGAAACCATTTGAAATTCAGCAGGTGCTGGGTGGGAATTGACTTCTCTCATGCTTTTTCCCACCAAAATATTACTTCCTTAATGTCCATGACCCACACTTACTATAGAGTGTATTGCACGTAGAAATGTAGCTAATATTTGCTAAATATTTGGCAGAATAAAATGCACACTCACTCCGTCTTGCAATTATATAGTGTGCTTGAGTGTATGAATCATTCTTATGTATATTACCTCATTTGCAAGGCACTGCAACCCTATGAGGTAGACAGCATAATTATCCTCATTTTTCAAAAATGGTTAGGGTTCAGAAAAATTAGCTTGTGAGTAATGTGGCTGGCTAGTGGCTCCTGAACTTCTGTCACTTAATTCAGTGTATTTCCATGATCACACCCCATCTTTGGTACATTCTAGAATTTTCCTACAGAGGAGTTGATGACCACCTATAAGAAGCAGGCTTCTTATTAGGAGCACACCAAAGCTCTTGCAGGAAGATACTTCCGAGAAATACACAGCATCAATACTCTTTGGAGGTGACCCCAGGATCTCAATGGCCTCAGGCAGCCTCTAAGGATGATTTTCTCCAGAAAATTCAAACACAATCTCAAGTATAATTCTGCTCACTTTGCACAAAACTAAATCATGTATAATAATCCAGTCAAGGTTTCAGCCTAGCTAGCACTTCCTACATTCACCATGTATCACAGTGGACCCCATAATATGTACAATATTTATGTGTTAATTTAAAGCAAAATAAAAAAATGAAGAAACCACAGCCCTCCAAAACAAAAGAAAAATAAAAATATGGTTAACTTGGCTGTTTCTTTAATCAAGAATCAGGACAAGGCTTCACACCTGGTTTCTAAAGTCTATAAATGTTATGGGGCTGGAAACCAACTGGCAGAGATTGGGAAGAGGATGGGAAACAAATGCTTTTATTTACTGAGAAGCTGTAACAGAACTGAAGCGAGAGAAGCAGAGGGCTGTGGGGCGGGGGCGCTTCCCTCTCTCCCTCCCTTCTCCCCACTCTTCTTCTTAACCTTGTTCTTTTCATGTTAAGTCAATTTGTAAAACTCCTGTCTCCTCACCCCCCTCTTCCCTTCCTGTCTTAAGCTCTGTGGATTAATGCAACCCTGGTCAGATCTGGGCCACCAGCAGCCACAGGTGGCTTTTGCTTGTAAACAGAAAGCCAAGGTGGTTTTATTGTTTATGTGCAAGTCACTGAGTAGATCAGCAGGTGGATTAACTTGAAACCTCTTCTTCCTGGGAAAGGCTGGACTGGCTGGAGTAGGAAGAGCTTGCAGCTCATTCCCACTGCTGGAGGGACTACACACACACCTGCCCACATCTCCAGGACACAGCCGTCAGTTCATGTCATTAAAGGTCATGGTGCCTGCCGCTCTGATATTTTCAAAATGGAAACACTGGACAGAGCGGGGCAGGCACACTGGAACAAAAAGATTTCAGGCATACACACCTATGTGAGAAGAAGCTTTAAATTATTTTAGAATGAGGCAATTATTGCCTTAAATAAATGGTGCAATCCAAAACATTGGCAACATTTTGCGGTTTTCTCTGAGATCCATTCTTTGAATGGGTTGGGTAATTATCCCCAAAACGGAGATGACTGGGGTCTGATTAAGGAAACAGAAAAATTGGGACCAACTTTCCAAACTCAGCAGCAATTAAGCTGCTTTTCAGAGGCTCGCAGAGTCCTGGGAAGAAGGTGGGTTTTACTGAGACACAGGCCTTCATTACAATGAGCCTCCTGCTGAAGAGTGACACAGTGGCTTCCAGAGCTGGCTTGGTCTCTGCTGATGGCTTCTCTCATTTGTGACAACACTCACACCATAGTTTGCAGTGATCTCCTTTCAGTATGAACGTGCTTTCCTGACCAGCCATTCCTAATTACACCTTCATTACGTTGCACTGCGGAATAAGACAAGTCCTCCTTTTTGCTTCATATCATCTTCCATGCCCGGCAAATCTGGCCAGGCAATCAGCACAGGATGCGGATGTCCTGGAACCTGCGTGACTCCTGGCAGGCTGGTCTGCAATGGAGATGGTGGGAATAGGGAACCTCTGAACCGTGCTTAGTTCTGCTACTCTCCTAATGCGTGTGGGCAAAGTTAACTTAGCAGACATGATCATCTGGTTCTCTGTACCTTGATCCAATGCACTGGCTAATTGCCAGGTGTGACTGTGAGATGATGTGCAGATGTTGATGACACTGGTAGTCATGAAGGCCTGGGCTATGGAGTGGCTCTACGGTAATGCACAGAGCAAACAGCCAAGCAGTCTTGAGCACTAGTGAGCAAATGCACACGCAGTACTAGTAATAATTTTATGCCAATAGACCAATAGGAAGAAAAAGAAAAATACACTTATAAATGAGTGAATGGAATGTTTGAGAAACAGAGAGTGTATGAAAGCAGGAGTATCAGCTCTCAGCCATGACCCCGAAGCTCGGGAAAGGCGGGGTTCTGCAAGAGACTGTGTGCAGGGCTACCCCAGACTGCACCCACCCGAGGATGGCAAGATACTGGCCACCAAACACTGAGATCAAAGGACACCAGTGATCAAAAAAGGAGGCCTTCTGAGGTGGCTGACTTCCTGGGGATGGGAGAATAAACAAAGGCGGTGGCCTTCACAGAAGCAGCACTGTCCAGCAGGCTCCCGCGGATCTTGAGTATAAAGGGACCTCTGGAACTGCAGCTTCTCAGGGGCATTACTTCAAAACACCACCACTGGAATCCCTCCTCACTTCCTCTTCTGTCAGAGAAGCCCACTCTGAAAAGGAAACTATGAATTCTGTGTGCAAACTACCTGGTCTGGGTAAATGCAGAAGAAAAGAAAAATTCCAGGTCTCTTAGTAACTTCTAAGAGTTGCTAAGACCTTCCTCTGGGATGCTTCTGCTGGCTTCCCTCCATCCCTGGGTCCTCATGTTGCAAAGGAATTCCCAGAGTGAAACGGTAAGTGGTCCCAGTTTTCTGTCCCTGCCCTGCTTCAGGGACTTCAGGGCTTCTCCCTGGGTCTCTGGGCATTTTAGGGCAGCAATTAATTAACCATTTAATTAATCCCTGGGCACCCAGGGCTCTTTCTCCTCAGAAGGGAGCTGGCACAGTGTAGGAGACTGTGCCTCCCTCCAGGGCTGACCTTGCCTCTGTGTTCTGCTGATCAGCTCCATTCTTTGCTAAAAACCTAGATTTTTAGAATTGTGGCAACTCCATGACTCTTTTTTTTTTTTTTTTTTTTTTTTTGACTGCTCAGAATTCCTGTAAATTACTTTGGGGCATTCTCATCTGTCTAGCCAGGATTCTTAATAAGACATTGTTAAAATGCTAATCTCCCAAAGGCATGATTTTAGGAATTGTGATTCTGTGAGTCAGAATATGGCCCAGGAACCTGCATCTTAGTAAACATTTTAGGTGTCCAGGCGCAATTAACAAAACAAATCAAAACACAGAACACTCAATGGGAGTGGCAACAGCTTACTTCTCTGCCTCGGATTCTTGCCTCTTTGTGCAGATGGTAGCTGATGCTTCCATTCTGTATGTTCTTCCAGAACCTATAGTCCGTCCAGGTGATGTGCTGTCTGCAAACCTTCTCAGTTATAAGCATGATTCTGCTCAAGCCAGGGAACAGAGTTGTGTGATGACCCATAAAAAGCAAATATTGATGCTTTCCTTCCTGCAATAATAGCAAAATAGAAAATGAGGAGAACTGGAAAGCATTCAGGTTTATTTTTTTCTTCATCTTCTTCCTATCTTCCATTCTAATTTATATAATAAATAGTATCTGAAACATCTGCCTAACTACATAGAAGGCATCTCAGAAAAACTAGAGACACTGGAAGTACACAGGTGAGTTGCGAAGACAGGGGTAAATGAAGAAATTATACGTATTTGAAAGTGGTGGATGGACATCTACCACCCTGAATTCATTCTTTTACAAATTCACAAATGGATCAATAAGCTTTCCCTCCTATAGCCAACTTAGTTCAATTCTTCTAGAACTCCCCCCTAAAATGTCTCTGGTCATTACTGAAGAGCGGAACCCTGCTCATTCAGCTCCTACCTTCCCTCTGTCCTCTCTTCTACTTGCCAGAGTGCTCCTGCATCCTGCTGGCTGGGGTGGCAGCCTCAGGTAAACTTCTCTCCCATATGGGGACCCTGTCTAAGGCATGGGTCAGTGTTTTTCTTAATACAAGGATTTGTTAAATATTAACTCATACTTTCGATTTATGTAACCCAAATTTTAAAGCTTTGTGCTGTTTGTGAAGACCAATAAATAATTGTGGATGATTATGATTATGTCACAAGGATAAACCTTTTTATTTAATAACTTAAAATGTTCTTAGTTATTGAACACTTCATGCAAGATAATTTATTATGCTGATTTAAATGAACTATCTTTTCACCAATATTGATGCAAATTAGAACATTGAGGTTCCAAGATACTTGCAGAGAAATCTTTTTATTGTCCAAGTTTGTACAATCCCACACATGGTCTCAGTGACTTGTGCTGCCTTCTGACCATGGAAGCCTAGTACTCAGGAGACGCCAGGCACTTCCATTCTCTACCTGTCCTTTCCCACATTGTGGATGAACTAAATTCTCTACTCTTCCTGATGATGATGATTCTTGTCCAACACCTAGTTAACTTCCTGTGAAGGTAGAAGTTGCTCATATTCCTTTAAAGTTTTCCTGATTTCCCCTCCAGGTTTGTTTTCATTTTAAGAGGGACCATAAGGATCAAGAAAGTTTGATAGCCAAGTTGCTGTCTCATGAGCAAGGAGATCACAGAAGCTATAAATGACCATGGTAGTGAGACATTTCAAATTATCCTAGAGGGACCTCCTTAGCACTTGCTGTGTAGACTCCATATAAACTGCCAGCACTTTACCCTCTACATGAACAAATGTGTACCATTGTCAATCAAGCATTATTTTTTCTTTTATATTTTTTCAAAAATAACATTTGGTGTTCTGACTTTGAAACATCATTGGCCTCAATAGAAGGAGACAGAATGATCTGTGTGGGAATGAATGAGATGTGAAGACATTGGTGTGGACTCACACTTAGCTTAATATAGATTCAGAAGGCTACACAAAGAAACACTTAAAGATGAATGTCCATACCCAGGTCAGCACACTGGCACGTGCTGTCCCTCTGAAGTTGGGAAGGACCAGAGGGAATGGTGCCCCAGGGGCGAGGAGCAGGCCTTGCTCCTCGATCTTGCCTTTCCCTCCACTCCCCAATGAAAGGAACAAAGGCTCCTAGAAGCAATGGTTGATTCTAGGACTTAGGAAGGAAAATAGGGTCATTTCTGACCCTAGAGCATCTTGAAATGCTAAAGGGAAAGGAGGTACTCAAAAAGGAAAAGACAAAGAGAGAGAGAGAGAGAGAGAGAGAGAGAGAGAGAGAGAGAGAGAGAGAGAGAGATAGAGAGAGAAAGAGACAGATAGATAGACAGACAGACCTGCTGGGGGTGTGTCAAAGGAACACAAGGGCAAATTGGGAAAACCAAATGGCCAAATATGGAACAATTAGAGCAAGTAAATGACTCAATAGTGCACACTCCAATCCACAGCATGAAGGAAATGATTGGATGAATGAACAGACAGGGAAGGGGACACCAGCCACCCGTGCAGAATTTCCAAAGATTTGCACAGATTCATCCCTTCAGGAGGTGGAGAAAACTCCCCATTCCTGAGGCATCAACTGCAGGTGTGACTCCATCAGAGGAGTGAGCTGTGGAACGTGGCCGGGGAAGGGCCGCTTTATGGTCAAGAGACTCACACTCTTCAGCCTTGTGATGGAGGCTGACCTCAGAAGCACTACATCTCAGTGATCTCATTTGCCCTTGGAATGATGGGCTAACCCAGAGACACACCTCAGTGTCATATGGAAACAAAACAAGGCAAACTCCAGCTGAAGGACTGACCAGCACTCAGGAACACAGTCAAGGTCATCAAGTGAGAAAAGTTGGAGAAACTGCCACAGCCAAGAGGAGTCTAAGGAGAAAGGACAAGGCAAGGGCGTGGGGTACCCTGAGAGGCCTCCCAGAACAGATGAGTGCATTAGGCAAAAACTAAGGGAATCTACACAAAACATGGACTTCAGTTAAAAACAATGGGGTGTGCTGAATGGAATTTGTAATAAGCACACCATGGCACACTATAGCATGCTCATACAGGAGAGAGAGAGTGTGGGGTGCAGGCAGCTCTGAGCTCTCTCTGCTCAATTTCTCTGTAAATCTAAAATTGTTCTAACAAAGTTTTTTTAAAAGATGACAAAAATTATGTAAATAATATAAAGAAAGCAATGGCTTTTAACATGTTCTCTCAAAACCATTAATTGGAAACTTAGTAAACTCTCAGTTACCCATAGCTTTTAACTTTTGAAATTTTTAGGAGAGAATTTTCAGAGTTAAACATTTTATTTCCCCCTTTTAAATACAGTGATAGGGTCCCAGCAGGGAAGAATTAGACTGCAAGCATATTAGACAATTTACTTCCACACATTCTTTCCTCCAAATATATATTTTGAATGATTTTTTTTCCTATTTGACATTTTCTTTTATTTTTGCTCCCTTAATTCTTTTGTTATAAACTTTTAAAGCTAAAATTTGAAACTCTCAACAGTACATGTAATAATTTAAGCTTCACCAATTAGATGTGGATTAAAATTTTATCTCCTAGCTACACAGAGATAATTTAGGTGACGCAAATTACTTTAGCTCATTAGGCAGAGAAGGCGTGATCATCTCCATAAACCAGAAGGTTTGAGATGCATCAGAACGATGTAAAAGTTTAATCTGGCTATATTAGACTTGTTTACTAAAACTCACTTTGCATAGACCGTGGAGATGTTGCTTTTAAGAGAGACAAATAAAAATGTTTTTAATAAACTAAACTTATTATGCACATGTTTAATGATTCTACTCTCCAGTGTACATTTTTATATTATAAATGTTTTCCTATTAAAAAGTATGAACATGGTTGAATTGTTTTTAATGCAGAATTAAGAGAAAATGTAAGACTATTTTTAGAAAATGTTTCACTTTGCAAGAAGGTGTTCCTGTTATACATGCAGAATTAAATCATTTAGCTTCCTTTTTCTTCTTCTTTCTTTTTTCTTTTAGTGTCTGTGGGAGAGTCGTTCTATTTGCTGATTACTCCCAGATCTCAATATCTTGTGTCAAATTCTGATTCCACTGCCTGAAGGCACTTCTGTTTAGACAGCTCATCATCACCTCGGCCATGGTGTTTTTGAAGAAGATTGCACATAATCTAGCTTGCCTTCTCATTTCCATTTAGAATGCCATTCGGCTCAAAATCCTGATTCCCTCCTCCCCTTTGGAAGTCGTATGTTCATTGCCAATGTGTCTGCTATGCATCGTTCGAGATTCCTCTTCTCCTTCTTCAGTATGTTTCTCTTTAAAATCTTAGGACAGATTACCGTGGAATTCTAACTCCAAGGAGTTGAGGGGAGGCATTCAAAGCGTTTGAGATCTGAATGACTTACCTGCGGACCAAATGCTAGTGCCCTGAACACTCTTCTGGGCCTTCTGCAATGTGGGGAGTGAGTAGAAAACTGTGGCCAGGAAGACGGTTTCCAATTTTGAAATATCCTGCCACTTCTAGCACATGACAAAGATTTCAATGTGCATGTCAAAGTGGCTGATGTTGCAGTGAAGTGGGTCAATGAAGGCTGGTGTAGTGCTGGTCATCTTCCCAGATGTCTTAGGCAGACTGTGTCTACACCTTGATACTTGATAGCCTGCAAAGGGACCAAAGTCAATTTGGGGAAGAATAGTGTCAGGTAATAGGGTAGAATAACAAGAGCCAATATGTCTAATTCTTCATGTCAGCAGGGGGAAGATTGGGGGAGGGGTGAGCTAGTAGTCACAGGAGACAGAGGGGGCGATGGTGGAAGGAGAGAGAGAAGGGAAAGAGATGGACAAAATCTCTTCCAGGCTGCTTAAAGAAATGGAAGGTATTTGAATTCAGGGTAACAAACTTTACCGAACAACCTCAAAAAGTACAATGACTCAAACTCGTTAAGAATTTAATTTCCACCTTTCTCCAGCCTGAGTGGTTTCAGGTCCATGGCGGGGGCTCTGTTTCATGCAAGTCTCTGAAGGATCAGGCTGACAGGGCGTCTCCCTTCCAAGATGCCAAGCTAGGTTCATCCAGATAGCTACAGAGGAGCCAGTGTGGAAGATGATGACCAGCAGTCTACAGGCGAGCAAGTCAGGCCTGGAGGCATCACACGTGCTTCTGCTCATGTTCT
This sequence comes from Glaucomys volans, assembly GCA_020662805.1. Taxonomy (NCBI): domain Eukaryota; kingdom Metazoa; phylum Chordata; class Mammalia; order Rodentia; family Sciuridae; genus Glaucomys; species Glaucomys volans. The sequence goes on from JAJEJO010000080.1 coordinate 1,117,985, forward strand.
TTGACTGCAACCCAATGTCCCAGCCATGACAAGCTACAAGGTACCCGGAAATATATTGCTTGCCTGTGTGTGGAGCGCTAGAAGGAAGGGTGTGTTTGGATGATCAGAGAAATCTCTGGCCTAGTGAATATGTCTTTTCTCCTCAAAGTGCACTTAGCTAAATGAAAACTTGGGTAAGGTGGGTTTTTTTATTCAACATGTTTAAAATATCCAGATGCTCAATGGTTAATATCCAGATGATTCAAAATCGTCCTTCTTGGCTCACATCATGACGCTGTAGAGAGCTAGATCCTGAATTTGCATGTCTCTGTTATTTTCTCCAACTGGAAACTTGATTCTCAACCCCATTTGACTAAAATAACTTCCTATAAAAAGATCTAGGAATTCCCACAAGAACAGCTCAGTCAGAACCTTTATTTAGTCTTTTAAAAATGGGAAACCATTTGGAAAATAAAAATTTTAGGATGTGACACTATGTATAGAGAGATTGTATGTAAAACAAACAAAGGCAAGAAAAAGCAAAAAATTAGTGTTGGTGGAAAATCCAAACAAGTTCCATGTCATTGTCTCACTGGTGAGTTCTCTCTCTTAAGACACAAGGGAGCTTTTATGTTTATCCACAGACTTTAAGAGGGGCTTCTCCACATTCAAGAGCAGCAACTTCCATGGCCTCCTCCCACCGGTCTGGGCTTCCACCTCCACACTGGAACTTCCCTGCTTCTTCCCCTCTCCCAGCAAGTTCCCTGCACACGGCCCCTTTCTCCTCCAGGCTCCTGAATCCAGCAACCCCATTGACTTGCTGTTCTTCACAGTTACTTCCAGCAGATGTTTTGCCTATTGATTTTTGTCTGGGCTGTCATCTTAGATGTCCTGCTATCACCTAAGATGAAAAATGTTTAACATCACCATGGTATTCACCTGCCAACACTTCTTCTTCATCAGTGAAGTTACTTCATGAGCACCTCAAGGGTCCATGTGGACGCCTAGCTGTTAACTGAGTCTTTCTTGACAACTCTCTTCCCATAACCAATCGCCAGTCAAGTCCAGATGTTGTTAATTCCATCCTGTGATATGTCCCACATTTGGATTTCACCGTCTTCTCTGCCTTATGGTTCCCTGACTAGACAAGTGCTGGCCCCTTAATGAAAATTCTGATTTCTAAATTTCATTCATATCCAGAGTTCACATTTTTTCTTCAAAATTAACCTAAATCATAGATAGGATAATGTCACCCTTTCTCAACAAACTATAGTAACATTTTTTATTCTAATAATATAAAAATCAAATCATTTTAATATAGCATGGGAATGCCATCATAATTTTGTCAAAAAGTGTATTTATGAGTCCTCACTTTTACCTAATTCTTTATCTTGTATTTTATTCTGAAATCCTAGTTAAACTTTGCCGTCTGTCTCTAAGGAACTTTATTATGTATTCATAATACCATTTAGAGTGCATATATGTAGAATGAGTGTAATATTTCCAGGGCAAAAACTAGAATATGTAACTCTTTAAAATGGAAGCTCTTTTTCTCTTGAGTTTCTCACCTTTCTCAGTGACAATGGCATAAACTTTATTAGTCAACTCAGGATTGTTTCAGCCTAATCCCCTGGTCTGCCCAAGACTGATTCACAGTTCTGGAGAGTTTTAGAGGTAATGTGTAAGGGTGCGATTGTCTGGTCATGGGTGTCTGGCCTAATTCTCGGAGATGGCTTTGTCCTTTCTGGTCCTTATGAAGACCCACTGAGTTACTGTGATCTCAGGTGAATCCCACCAAGGCCCACACTCATTGCAAGCACAAGTCCTCATCCTGACCTGTGGCCTGTCTCTGCTATCTTCTGTCTGTAAATGACATGTCTTTCCCCAGAACATGGGGCATGTTGGCTGCTCCACAGGTGCTCTCCAGGGGTGCCAATGAGTCTCATGGGGACATCACAGGTCACTGGTGCCCTCACACCACACCCCAAATCCTTGGCATCCTGTTCAGGTTTTCAGAGAGCTCAGTAAGGTTGCTGTTTCTCTTCTTCTGTTTCCAAGTGGGAAGTGGGACACAGTTGTTTTCTACTTTCATATTCCACAGCTAACTTAGATCCTGATGTCTTTTCTGATGGGATTTCTGGTGATGGAGGAAGGACGTGGGGAGCAGGTATAGAACTGGACCCAAGACCTCACTCATCTTGCTTATGCTTGCTCTCTTACAGCCTCTCTTCTGTCACCCAACACAGAGTGGAGAAGCTAACTTATTATGCTGGGCATCATCCCAGTCAACAGCAGTCTTAGTCTCCTGGGTGACTGGAACAACCCAAACTTACTTTGCAACTTCTGGAGTCTGGGAACCACAAGATCAGGGTGCTGGTGTGACCAGACTCTGGTGAATACTCTCCTGGCTTGCAGAGGGCCACCTTCAACTGTATGTATCCTTAATGGGAGAGAGATGGGCCTCTGATGTGTCATCCTCTTACAAGGACACTAATCCTACCATGGGGCCCATCCGTACAACTGCATGCAAATCTCATGGCTCCACAAAGGCTCCATCTTGAAATATCACCATACAAGGGGTAGGGCTCCAATAGATGTGTTTGGGAGGAAATGAGCATTCAGCTCACACAAGCAGTCTTCTCACCTTAAACTGGAGGACCTTTCTCTCTCTCATTTTAAATTTTTTTCTTATTAGTTAAACAAAGCAATAGAATGTATTTTGACAAATTATACATATAAGAAGTATAACTTCCCATTCTTCGAGCTGCACATGATGTGGAATTACATTGGTTACCTGTTCATAAATACCCATAGGAAAGTAATGTCAGATACATTCTATTTTTCCTGTTCCCATTCCCCCTTCCTTTCCCTTCACTCCCCTTTTTCTAATCCAAAGTACACAGAGATTCCTCAGAGAACTTGAAATGGAACCACCATTTGACCCAGTTTTCCCACTTCTCAGGTTATACCCAAAGAACTTAAAATCAGCATAGTACAGTGACACTGTCACCTCAATGTTTATAGCAGCGCAATTCACAATAGCTAAACCATGGAATCTGCCTAGGTGCCTTTCAGCAGATGAATGGATAAAGAAAATGGGGTTCACATACATAATGGAATACCACTCAACCATAAAGTAGAATGAAGTTATGGCATTTGCCAGTAAATGGATGGAACTGGAGACTGTCCAGTTCCAGTGAAATAAGCCAATCCCAAAGAACCAAAGGCCAAATGTTTTCTCTGATATGCACATGCTAAATCACAATAAGGAATAAGCGGGGGTTGGGAAGATTAGAAGCACTTTGAATTCGAAAAATTATTGATATCAAAGAGCCATGGTTTTGAAACGTTTATTTAAAACTGCTTGAAGTGAACAGTTTTGACGGCTGCACCATCCCTACTCCAAGCCAGTAGCTTCGTAAAGCTTTGGATATTAGCTAAAATGGGGTGAAGGATCAGAAGAGAGACAAAGGAATTACTCTCAATTAAAAACGTGAATGTTAGCACTTCTGAATACCCTTCCTGAAAGAAAGGGTGTAACAGATGGAACTCTAGATGTGTAGATAAAAACAGTCTCTGGAATCCTCCTAGACACAGGCATAAGGATTTAAAGTTTGAGAAATATGTTGACTTAATGGAAAATATATATATTTTTCTCTATATTGGAATTTCTAACTATGTTGGGTATAGGAATAATAAAAGCTAAGTTAATTGAGTAGTTGCTTGGTATTCTATTTTTATTTGATAAATAAAGCAGTCACTAAAATATTATGTTTTAAACACTGGTAGGAGTTTGTCATTTAATTTGTTTCATTCACTTGTAAAGGCTCACAACCTATCAGTAGGTACTGAAATTTCTATAGCTTAGGTATAAAATGAAAGCTTTCAAAGTACTGTTTTTCTCAGTGCCAGATATTAAAGTCTTAAATGGCCAATTCTAAAGATACTTGAACATTGCTTACTGTTTTACAAATACTTTATATAACATGTAGAAAAATGACATTTATTAGCTCCCTGGTTATTTTTCTTTGTGACTGTGAACAATGCAGCCCAGGAAGGGAAAAAAGGGATTGCATTTGAAATGGAAAAAGGCTACAAATAATTAACCAGGATAAAACTACCAACAGGAAGGAGAACAAGAGAAATAAAAGAATGAAATTAAACTGTGATAGATGGAGAGGTCCAGAGTACATTCAGAGAATAAGACTCACGTTTCTTCTTTTATTCATTATTTTATTTGAGAGGTCTAAAAGTACCATTTTAAAATTAGTTAAGAAAACTAAAAGATGCATAATCTTATAAAACACAGAACATTTTGATAAGGCTATTTGATTTTGTAGTAGTCAGCAATAGGAATAAATTTAAATTTTTGTAAAAATAAGTGGTACGATACAACTTCTGCTTTTTATTTTTTGGTACCCACTGACTGGACTTCTCATTACTGAGCATCAAGTTCCGTCCTGACTCAAGTAAATGCTGCACCAACCTAGAATGAGTTGAGAAGCACAGCCTGGGAATAAGGCGGCATGGATTCAAGTTCAAGCATCTGCTCCCTTTTAGCACTGTGAGCCTGGCCAATTTACCAAACCCTCTGAATCTTCTATTTCACCATTTCTAAAGGAGGATAATGGGGGAGATGATAAAAATTCTCAGTCACCAAAATGCTGTATAAGGCATTGAGTTTGTCAATGCATAGACAAGTGATTTACAAACTGCTAGCTGGAAGAAAATGTAACTTATTTGACATTTCAGTCTAAGGCTTTTTTCTTTTCCATTTAAATTTTGCCTACTTCTGCTGAAAATACCTAGAGAGGGAAATGTGTAGCATATGTTAATGGGAGTTATTATTTGACTTGGGTTCTACCACTCCGCCCACCAAGTTCACTGAAGTCATTTTCATCTCCTCTCATCTATTTCTGAAGTCTCTGGTGCCATAGGATATCTATCTACATCGAGTTGAATTGCACTTAGAAAATTATTTCTCTATAGAACTCAAAGAGAGCTTGCTATCACGTGAGGCAGGTATTACTGTAAGGCATTGTGACTCAAAAAGAAGAAAGCTGCTCATTATGTCAATTACATTTATGGGAAGCAAGGGAACCCAGTTTCCCATCCCTCCTGTGAATTCTTTCAGTAAATTAAATTATGAGCATGCAGACTTGTTTAATTAATGGAATGCACTGCAACTTGGAATCATATTCTCTGTGCACAGAGAAATCTCCACATCTAGAGTCAGAGAAGTTTTCTACTCAAACTTCCATCATGAATGGCTGTGCATAGCCCTGCTTTTGAGATAAGAGAATATCATTACTGTCACACTTATCTAAGATGTTGATAATTTCTGAGTCGAGCATTATGAACTGTGCTTGGAGGTTCAGTAAATATGTTTGAGTAGAAGAAAATACACCATCAAAATCATAGAGCAGACCAATAGTACAAATTATTTCCCCAGTAATTTTGACCAACAAACAACTGCTATACATATAAAAATATGTCAGAGACACCAGAATAACTGGCTGCACTCTGAAGCTGCTTGGATCAAAAATAATAATAATCTAAACAACTCGGAAATTTTTCTGTTGCGAAATTCAATTCAGCAAATGTTTGTTGACTTTATGTTTTATTCAAGGCGCTTTCTTAGACATCCTGGATTATAAAGCTGAGAAGACAACTTTGGCAACTCACAGTTAACTAAGAGACTCTGAAATGTAAATGCAAATTCCTACAAATCTATGTGAGCAGTACCTTGACAGGGATTTTTACCATGTGCTGTGGAAATATAAATTCAGGCGTAATTACATACACAAGAGGAACTGGTGGGCTTGTGGAGACAAGGGCCCGGAAAACCTATGGAGGGTAAACATCCTTGCTTACAGAACAGCTTAAGCTAAGACCTAGAGTATGAAAACTGAGTCTAATTTCTGGGAAAACTGAGCAATCTAGTTTGGGTTGTGATTGAAGATGGAGCCAGTGACATAGGGGTAGTCTGCAGGTCATGATCTGGAATTCAAATACTGCAGTAGCCATTGAGGTGTTTTAAAGAAGAGTAGCAAGACCATACCTATTTGTGTAAAATCAGTTCTCATCTCATGGTTCGATAGAAGGAAGGACACCTTCTTTTCAGACAGTGGACACAGGAAGAGATGTGGCTTGCTCTGCTGTGGCCAGGGTGAGGAAGCCCGGTTGAAGGAAGTGAATGGCCAATGACATGTCTTCCTGTTCTTTGTTGTTAGCATCATTTGCAAGTCCTTCTTGGTAGCAGGATGCCTCATATCTTTTGACAGACTTATCTTTTTCTCAGTGGTCAGCTGTGTGACTTGAGAAAGTTGGCTCTGCCTCTTGCCCAACTGGGGGAACAGGAGATGAAGGACAGTTACACTTTTTTATTATTAAGACATTTCATGGCATGGAGTCATGCAATGGGAATGAGTCTCAGGGCATGCAAAGAATGGACATAAAAGTATTTGATTCTTCCTCCGGATGTGCCTGAGGAGATATGCAAGACTGGAAAGAACTGGTCAGTTCTTTGGGATCCGAATATGGCCCAGCCCCAGAATGGAGGCAGAGAAAGAGAATGGAATGATTCTTCAGATAAAAGACAGCAATAGGTATTTTAAAGTGAGTGCCCTGGAATTAAGAAAGCAGTTTGAATCATTTGCCTATTGGTGGTTGATTTGTTTCTGCAAGGCATTGACTGGGAGGCTTGCACACATTGGGAGAACTCAAGGGCCTAAGGGAGCAGTGGCACTGGGGGATCCAACGGATGCCAGGCTAGACTATAGAGGATGCTCTCTTTCTCGTTTACAGTGTTCTGCAATTGTGCACTTTCAATATGTAGTACATATTGTTTACATTGAACGTCATTTGTTTTCCCAGGTTGGGGACTATTGGGAGATAAGAGCATGGAGAACTCAGTGTGGACTTGTGTCCAGGTTAGCAGGGAGGAACTGTGGTGGAGTCACCACCCAGAAAGCACGGTTATGGGACAGATCTTCCTGCAGAAGGTTTTGGGAAGTGGCAGTATTTGAGTTATGTTTTGAAGGGTAAAGAGGAGTTTATCTTTAATAAATGGGTGACGAGGAGAGGCGAAGAACAAATTTCCATCTTAAATTTGCTTGCTAATGATCTGGCTCCATTTGGAAAATGTCCTCATCTGTGGTTCACGTTCTCGCTGAGCCTTATCTTTATGAAATAGTAGAGGAGGGAGCCACTTCATAATCAGGACTCATAAGCATGTGTTTACAGTTTGTAAGAGCATGGCTGGGGCAGATCCAGTTATCAGTCACCAGCTATTAACTACAGGATGCATATCTGTCAGACTTCAATAGTCTAGAAGTTTTATATCCATAAAAAGACAATTAGATATCCTGTTTTGACCTTGTAATAACACAAGTCTAAACATTTTACCTAAGAATATAATTAAACATTTTCTACAAGGATATTCATTGTGGGCTTATTTGTAGCAGGAAAAATGTGAGCCAAAAGTCCTTGTTGGGCAGTAACATGGGACAGATTAAAGAAAGGAGATGTAGTATTGTGATGGGATTTATGCAAATAACAGAAATAATGAAGATAAAAAGTAAAGATGTGGGAAAGGTTGATTGATTGATTGATTGAATGATGTGGCACTGGGGATTAAACCCACTGAACTGAATTTGCAGCACTCTTCATTTACTTAATTTTGAAGCAGGGTCTCACCCAGTGGCCCAGGCTGGCCTCAGACTTGTGATTCTCCTGCTTTAGCTCCTGAGTTTCTGATTTTAGACCTGTGCTACTGTGCCTGGTATGAAGACCATTAATGATATATCATTTAGTGTTCTCAGCTTACCCAACTCTGTGTTTGAGTTTATATGTTTGTGCATGCAGTTACACACGTGTGTAGGTGCACACACACACACACACACACACACCACATTTTTTCAGAGTTTGAAAAAACACTTAAGGTCCACAGCAAAATGTTGAACTTTTGAATTTTGGGATGAGTAATTTATGAGTATTATTCTCTCTTTGCTTGTTTCTAATTATTCTATACTGGACATATGAAGCCTCAGTGGAAATATCAAAAAATATGTTTTGTAAGTCAGTTTTCTAAGAAAACAATGCAGTCTCAGTCAATGGTGTCATCTCTTCCAACCAGGAGACCCAGCAGCAGCAGGTAGGAGGTGTCTCTCATGCCACTGGGAAGGTGCAATGGAAAATGCCATCAGCAGTGATGACACTCTCCATTCCTTCCCCCACCTGTCTTTCAGCCTGGCTGTCTTTAAAAAACCTGTCTTGGAGAGAGAGAGAGTGAGAGAGAGAGAGAGAGAGAGAGAGAGAGAGAGAGAGAGAGAGAGAGAGAAGAGATATTTATGCTCCTGAGCCAGTGCAAGTGAAGGTCCTCACAAGGATTTACAGAGCACTGTACCAGAAAGAGCCCCATGTGTGGTCCAGAGGTAGCAGCAGCAATGGCCCTGAGCTTCTAGCAATGGCATGTTTCCCTGTTGTCTCTGTGGAGGACCTGCTGTTGGGGGGAGCCCACCATCTTCCTGCACCTACTCCTGTCTGGTGGCATGGGCTTCCTGATGATTCTCTGAGTTCAAATACAGCTCTGATGCTTTTCTCTGGGTTTTGAATGAGTTGCCACCTTTTGTTTCAATCAAGAATCTTGGCTGATGAAGTATTCATGGGTCTTGTGGGACAAGCTTGTCATGCTTATGTATATCAATTTCTAAGGGAAAACTAGGCACAAATTCAGAGCCTTGAAAGAGCAAGAAACTGCATAGGAATTTTTGTAAAAATGAATGATAACTAGATATCTGGAATATTAGAGATACAAAGCAATATTTTTTTTTTATTCTTTAATCTATCTGACTGTACCCAGAAAATCATCTTATCTTCTGAAGAAATGTCATCATCTTAGGATAAAAAATGTGTCATAAAACCAAGTCTATTTGTAGCAGTAGTTTCAACTCCATCCCATCTAAAGTTATTGTTTGGATATTCTTAAACCACTTAATTTTAGTTAATTAATTTATTTGATTGTGTATTTATTTATTTACTTACTTACTTGCTTTTATTTGTTCTAAATAGTTACACAAGACAGTAAAGTGTATTTTGAGACATCATTCATAAATGGAGTATAACTTTCCATTCATCACTATTCCTTGCTTGGATTCTTTTCCTATGGGATTAAGACATTTTTATATTTCATACCCTTTCCACACTTCTTAGAAGTTTTACCATTGCAGCCTGCCAATTACTCTGCATGGACATGGATGAAGTCAGTCTCGAGCCTCTCTTATTCAGTGCGTGGCAAGCTCCCCGTAAAGCATGATCTGCCACTTGTTTAGCTGCTGCTGTCTCTGAGACTATGAACTATGCCTACCTCTTTGAAACAGGTGTAATGCAAATGGAAATCTGCAATTGTTTCTCCCACCATTCTTTCTGATTATCCATTTGTAGCCCATAGTTATTGAAGGAAAAACATTAACAATTTTTAGCATGATAGTCATTTTATAATGGAAGTAGTATTGTGATACTAATTGTCCTAAAAATAACTCTCAATCACTATTTATTTTGATACTTTTTCATTCAAATGCTGGCATCTCCTTTTGACAGAGGGGTCTCACTTAGATATTTTTTCCTCCAGGTAAAATGAGTTGTCTAAGAAGAAAAGAATGATGAATGGAAATTTATGATAAAAATGGCAACAAAGCATAAGGTGACTTTGTGATTGCAATGATCAAACTAATTTTTATTAAGGCTTAGCATCAACTGCAGATTATAGGCTACAAATACATACTTAAACATTAAAATACTATATGTACACACAGATATAAATATATATATATGTAGATGAATTATTAAATATATTAAGAGCTTTTCCTTCAATCAAGAATATAAATAAGAAGTTTCCGGGTAAACCTTGGTTTTCATTCCCTGAGTCTTCTACCCCAGACGAGAGCAAGCTGGTCTCCAATCATGCTACGCTCCCTGTTATCACAAGCACATTCTGCAGACACCTTGGGGTTCTGTGACGGTCCTAGGTCTGCAGAGCTGGGTGAGGAGAGAAGGTCTGCTTTGACCTGGAATCATGCACAGGCTCACCAGAGGTTTGCTTGATTTCTCCTTTGAAAATAAAGGTTGAGTATGATTTTCTTAATGGTTAGTATAAAAGTCTGTAAGAAAATGGAAAGAAAATAAAAACTAAATTCAATTAAATTTTATCTTAACTGGAATATCTGCCATGCTCTGTATAAGGGGTGAAGTGGCTTAGAGCTAACCTACAGGGTGACAGGGTCTGAGGGCAACAAAAGCAAACACAAAACAGGGCTTCTGAAGGGCAGCATTTCAGGCAAATGCAGCATCTGGGCTGCTCAATTCCTCTGAACCTAGAGTTCATTGCTCTTTGTGATGCATTTGATTGCTCTTGGATTCTCTGTAAAAGCATTTGAGAGGAACAGAGCTATTGCTTTTGACTGGAACCCAAGGCTCCTTGGGGAACAGCTCCACTGTGGGTATGGGCAAAGGTCAGAGAGGGCAGCCTGAGGAGCTGCTGACCTCAAAGGAGCTCAGAAGAAGAGCAGGTGAGGCAGCTCCTCAGATGCAACACGAGCCTTGGGCAAGCACCTCATGCACAGCCTCTGGTACTGGGTCTCCTCTGAAGCCCAGAACCTCAGCCAATAGGACTCAGTGTCCTTTAATTGCCTTTTGTCCATTCCGTGAGGTTGGAAGAAGCCTTCCCCATCCCAGTAACATGAACGTCTGCTGCTAAGACACGTCATTGTTTGCCAGTCTTGGGCTGCTCCTGCTAGGTGATTCTGCAGTGCTCAGTACTGCCGCAACTGGCAAAACCCAGGAGAAGTATACTAGGGTTATTCTGTGGAAGGAGTGGGCTGATCAATGCTGGTAAGGCCAGATGCTGAACCAAGATGCCCCTTGGAATACATGATGTCTCATAACCACAAGTGCTTCCCTCCCTAGAGGCTGGGTTCTTCCCTTGTGTCAGCATTGGACCACCCCATGGTCTTCGGCTGCTAGAGATCAACTATACAGAATACCCTACCTGCTATCGATGTTGTGGTCAAATGTGTTTAGGTAGAACAGGAATGGGATTCATATATTCACATGTCCTCTGCTGATTCTGAAGTTTAACCTATAAACATTTCCATATTTACTTTTCCATGGAGGTAATGTTATATAGTATGCATGATACATATTATATCTACATTGATAGATAGATCACATATATCCTTATTTGTCATCTCTAATTCATATATGATCGGTATACAAGATATCAATATACTAAAACTTTATTTTTCTTTCTAACCAGAAGCCCTTGAATCTTCAGCTTTTTTCAAATGGAGGCACTGTTCATCTCCTCCGGCTCTCAACAAGGAATTTAGCCAAGAAAATATTCAGAGGCCTAACCAGTTTTTGCTGTTACGAGAAGGTGTAGAGTAATAATGACATTCTCCTGTGAGAGGAGTTACCGTGTGCCTGCTGTCGCCATAGGACAGGTCTCTCAGCTGATGAAGTTACAAATCCAGGGAAGCTCTCTTTCCAGGACAGACTGGAGCAAGCCCAAAGCAGATATTCCTGCTTTTACTTTACCTTCTCATTCATTCCACCAGAAGTTTACCCTCAAACCTGGGTACATTTCTGATAGGCAGAGGTTCCTATTAGTGGGGGACATATCTTGCATCTGTCCCCCAAGGCTGCCATTCAGGTCCCTTCCCAACACCCTCATGAGGCAGACCCCTCTGGTGGCCCCAGATGCCCCTGTGAGGAACCATCGTGGCCTTTTCTTCTGCATCAAGAAGGCAGACCCCCCTCCGTCCTTTGGCTGAGACAGTGGTCCAGGTTTTGTCACCCGGTTAGCTTCCCGGTCTTGTTTTGGAACTCAGTTTGGTCTGAAGTTGAAGGTTTCCACAGCAGCACCGGGATTGGCCCCGGGATTTGACAACATTGTTTTCTCTCCGGGCTGCAGCTCCTCCAGCTTCACACCATCTGGGCCGCGCTGCCACCCAGCTACAAACACACCTGCCCTCCTCCTACACCCTCCCTGCTGCACACACAGCCTGGCCGCGCCACCTTCGAGGAACCACTTCAGGCTGTTCTAATCAGTGGTTCAGGCCACTGGCCCCTTCTATGGTTTTAAGGATGCTCTATATATTTTTTTTTTTTCTTGGAACCAGGGATTGAACTCAGGGACACTCGGCCACTGAGCCACATCCCCAGCCCTATTTTCTATTTTATTTAGAGACAGGGTCTCACTGAGTTGCTAAGGGCCTCACTAAGTTGCTGAGGCTGACTTTGAACTCGCGACCCTCCTGACTCAGCCTCCCAAGTTGCTTGGATTACAGGCGTGCGCCACCGCGCCCGGCAGGATGCTCTATATTTATCACTTTCTCCACTTGGGAAAATTTTCTTCTTGCTCACATCCGACTTCTTCCTCTTGTACAGACTATTAACTTGTAGGTCAGGGCTGCAGGAAAATGTGAGTCTGGGAGCATTCGATGGGCGAAACCAGTGCACTCTGTGTGGCTTTCTCAGTGTCACTGTTTAGTCCACTGTTTCCAATATGATAAGACTTCATCCTGAAGTGGCTGGCTGCACTGTGTGCAACCAAACAGAGAACAGGAAATAGCTTCGCCCATTGTCGGGATGTGGCTGGGCCTGTTCCTCTCCACGTACTAAGAGTGCGACTGCTTATGCTGCTAATGTGTCTGTCAGCATCTGCCTCGTGCTGTCTGTGAGCGAAGCAAACACACGGCCTGCATTGACTGAAATCATTTTAGCTGTCCCCACTGTGTCCCAGAACACAGACAAAACACACGCCCACCGTACAACAGAAAGATCAACATCAATAAACAGAAAAAGGAGGTATTGTAATATTAAATGCAATGTGAATTTTATGAATAAGAAGGACGAAAGTAAAACTGCAACAGGTTTGGGAGATAAGAAAATCTAGGAAGACTGAAAGATTCAAGAACAACTATGTGCAATGGTGGGAAATGATGCTGAATCCTTTTTGCGAATTTTCTCACAATCTGTTAAGGAGAGGACCCTGCTTGGTGCGCACCTTTGGTTCATGTTTTTTCCTGGAGATGCATTCATCTGCTTCCAGAGCCTCACTAAGGTGACCCCAGGACTGATGGTCTTTGTGTTTCAATGCTATCCATCTGAGGGGAGTAGGAATGTCATGAAGAGTGGTTCTGGAATTCTCGCTTGAGAAATGCCCCAGAGATCTTCTTGAGTCCATGGTTTTTTAAGAGTAAGGGAAATAAGGTTTATGTGGGGGTGAATTAAATGTCGTGATCACTTCCTAATATTCTGATATGTTATGTCATGGGTTTAGCCCCCAAATCAGCCCCTTTAACAACATCAGCCCCTTTCTGATGCTGGAAATCCATGGGTTCCTTGGGAAAACACCCTGCTGATGTGGACAAAGTTCTAGACGCCATGTTTGCTCATGTTTGTAAAAATCTTCACAAGTACACCCAACCTTCATTTCTGGCAAATAATCTTGTTGTCATTATTATCTGCCAATGAGTGCACCCACACTGCTTGTGATAGTCCCTCCCACGTCTCTGAAGCAGAGCGAAATTCCCTAGGCATGCTCCACGTACCCTGGCAACAGAGAGTTGGCTGGGTGTTTTATAGAAGGAGTTGCAGCCTCGAATGGGTTTAAGGAGTGCATCTGGCTGTCTGTAAGTCATCTCAGAATAAGAAGATACTTAAAGGGTCTTAAGAATCTTCAGCAGAAGGTCATTACACCTGGTACTTCCCAATAAGGAAACCAGCTGCATACTTCCTGCAATGGAATGACATGGGAGGCACAGGTTGGTGTTTTCTCCCAGTACAGCTTCTACTGCCCTTAGGTAAAACGATAATCATCAAAACTATGGAGAAAAGGTCAGCATGGGCCTTGCTGGAACAGAGTTAGTTGGGGGCAGGGAATTCAGTAAAGGACCACATAGCTAATAATTTAGGATTTAAAGGAAGTCATAAAGAAAGGTAAATGAAAGGGTGCAACTGCTTTCCAATAAAACTTTATTATGAAATAAAACTGGGCCACAGGGTATGGTATTTGGTTTGTAGTTTGCTGACCTCTGCTCTTGAGTTGGACTCCCAGTATATTGAGGAAACTTTTCTAACAAATTATTTTTAAAATTAAAAACAGGGTTCACCTCACTTTTTCTATCAGGTGTTTGATAAAAATATGTTTGAAGGTATTTATTTATTCCTTTCTTCTTCAGTGACTTGCTGAAAATCACTTTATTAAACCCTGGGCTAGCTCCCTCTTCTGCCCGTTCCATTTTGCCAAATATTTGTTAATTGCATCTTAACATCTCAGAGTCTCTATTTTAGATGGTGATGGCTACACATAAGGGAGGTTAGTAGTAGGGATTTTAGTAGCGGCTACATGCTCACTTCATACCCACCTGGTCACTAGTTCCCAATTCTTTGTAAACCATAAGCACATAAGTTTGTCTTTAAATTAAGTGAAATACTTTATAGTTGTCAATAGTCTTTTAGTTGTTGTTCATTCTGGGTCAATAATCTTGGGGCTTCTCCATTGTCTGACTCTCCCTAATATCCTAATATGGGAATAGTTCATCATAGACCTTTAATAAATACTTGAGGAATAGATTAATCGTCCATTGTTCCAGTTTGGATAATTTAAAATTCAGAGTCTTTTAATCAAAAGGAGATCTGCAGCCCACTTTGGTAAGTATGGAACACGTTCTCATTTCTAAAGTCACGTATTTATGTCCACAGCTCTTAAATCATGTTCATTTTGCAAAAGCTATGAGGAGAAAAGAAGGCTGTGGAATACCCCTTGGAAGATGAAGAGTAGGCCTAAGTAAGACACTGATTTTCTCACCTGGTGGCTAGCAAATTGTCCAAAGGCATTTACCACCATGAACGACTCAGCACAATCAGAACTGAAAAGTTAACCACGTGCACAGTCAGACATGAATGGTCAGGAAGATGTGCCAAAGCTGATTCCACTTCAGTGTAGACAATGTCCACGCCTCCATCTCAACACACTTGTCACGCATGTGTTCTTATGTGACACAGACTGTATTTTGTAGAGTAATTTGTTTTTTGTAGAGTTAATCACTTGAACAAGCAATTTATTTTCTGAGAAGTGAGTGAAATCTATTTAAACCTCAGTGCAGGTGAAGACCAATCACTGTATTCTGCCTAAAGAGGAGTATGCAGTGTGTTTCAGATGAACTGTTAAGAGGTAAGGTAAGTGGGTAAGAAAACAGAAGCAGTCTTTGTTGATCTAGAAAAATATGTAGATTGATGATAGCAGTCTATTATATGAGCACATTCGTAAACACTCCTGTGTACAGATTCGCTCATTACTGTTCTCTTAGGAGGTGGATGTCAAACCCATCTTCCACAAATCTCACTGGAGGTTAGATTTAAGCAGGATTTATTCTTTGTGAAGGGAATATTTTTGATGGGTTTTAAAAAGCGATAATTTCCTTCTTAGATTTCCACCAGCAATTTGGAGAAATAACACATTCTTCTCATAATTATATTTATATCTGTGTGTTTTCTAAATGGTATTTATTGTGCTTCCTTCTCAGGAGGGACTTTTTTCTTTAAATACATTTGAACAATAGGTCAAAAGCTAGCCACAATTAAAAAGCCACACTTAGTATAATTTCCTATGACAATGCTTCATTTTTCACAGGTTCATCATTGTGTTTTCCAAGCATGATGTAAGCAAAGTAGAGCATAATTGCCCATGGCTTCTTCATCACTGCCACATATTAGAATTAAGGGCAATTACACTATAGTCCACACTGACATTTTGAATATAGTTCAATGTGGACATGGCTGTTTTAAAATTCACTTAGAAATAATGTTTATGAAGCTTGATTTCTTCCTTTGTTCTACAATGGGTGATCCCCCTAAGTGGCTCCTGAATTTGAGTGTCTATTAAGACATGACCTTTGTCACTCAAGGACACTCAAGGGGAGGATGGCTCTGATGCAGCCTCATGTGTAATATATTCAGGACAAACCGCACAGGGAAAGAGGTCAGTTTGTCAAGTAGAAAAATGTGTGCCTTCTTGCTCGACAATTCCACCTCCAGGAATTCATCTTACTGAAGCAAACGAAGTGGCCAAGACACACGTGTAGGATGACCATTGAACAGGAAGCATGCCCACTCTCTATCAGTAGTAGGAGGGTTAGGTCAATGAGGGGGGTTCTAGACCATGGACTTCTGGGCAGGTAGTTAGGAAATGGTGGGACAACATGGAAAGGTGACCCCAACAGAACAGTGCTGGAAGAGCAGCTTGAGAAGCCAAGAGCAGGTTGCAAACTCAGAATACCTGGGAGCCTGCCAGGTCACTTCAGGTCAGATGTGGCCTAAGACAGCCAAGCCTTGTCCTCCAGCCTGCTTGGCTTACGGAGAGGGTTGGGGAGAACCAAGCAAAGTGTCCTGCAGGCCAGGCATGGTGGTGCATGCCTGTGATCCCAGCAGCTCCAGAGGCTAAGGCAGGAGGATCGCGAGTTCAGAACCAGCCTCAGCAAGGGCAAAGCACTAGGCAGCTCAGTGAGACCCTGTCTCTAAATAAAATACAAAAAATAGGGCTGGGGATGTGGCTCAGTGGCCAAGTACCCCTGAGTTCAATCCTAAGTTAAAAAAAAAAACGTCCTCCAGCACCCACGGATGCCCCATGTAGCTACCCGTGCCTGTTCTTCCAGGTGTTTAGGTTTGGAAGCTAATGTATGTTCCTGAATGCATGTTTAATACTTTCACTTCATTTAAACAGACGAGCAAAATGTGTGCAGGCTCCAGTGGGTCACTCCTGATCGACATCAGAAGTTTAGAAAACTGTGACACTGGTCACCGCCCTAAGTTCCCCTAAGTGGTTAGACGTGGGCTGATGGAAGGGCATGTCTCTTGTACACTCCTGTGTTGCTTGATCTTGTTTCAGTGTGTAGTTTTTATGTTCAGAGTAGAAAAATCAATAAAGCCAGCCCATAAAGGTCCATGGTCCAAGGGGAAAGTCGTCTTATCTACAGGCACCATCCCTATAGCAGTGACTCAGCCGCTCTCTGGAGCTGTTTCTTCGTTTCTGAAGAGGGGCGGACAGGCTTGCCACTGATGCTGGTGACCGTGATGTGTGAGGTGTACACGAGAGCCCTGCTGCAGCTCTTGGCTGCAAGTGTTCCCTCCGTCCCTGTCACTAGCAACCCCCAGCATGCTTTGAGCCAAGAAGCAAGTGACATATGAGGACAGGCTATTCTAAATCAAGGTTTTAAAACTGTGCTTCTTCATTTAGTTGGCCTGGAATACCAAAATGTGTGTCTACCCTCTGTAAGGATTTGTCTACATTAAATATTTAATGGTTCCACAATTGTTTTCTTAATATAACAAGAGTTTGGGGAAATACTACTAATCATTTCATTTGCTTTTTGGTAACTCATTTCAGATAATTGCTCTTTCAGTAAACCTTCAGTCATTAAGGAGTTTACACCTAATTTTAGTGATGGGAAAAATCAATATAGTAAATGCCATTCAAAATGCTAAAAATTACAGTCATGGCCTTTATGAGTTTTTTTTTGTGGGGGGGGGGTTTCAAGTTCTTCACTAGAGATCCTGATTCCCTTAAATATTTAAGTGAGCTACTAAAAAGAAAATTTAAAAAAACATTGAACTTTCCTTAATACAAGTGGAAAAACCTGAAATTGAATATAGATTTTTTTTTCTGAGCAAAACTAAAATTTAAATTAAGGGATGCATAGCAATCTTTTTAACCAAAAGAACATCTTAACAGCACCTACCCAATACCACTTTAACCCAGAAAGACTTCTACTCCATGAGTTCCACTTTCTATGTCACCAGTATCAACAACATGAGTTCAGTTCTTTGTAAGAAACCCAGATCAAATCAGGGAGAGGAAAGAGGAATTTCACACACACAACTTCCACAAATCCAGTCTCAAAAACTGAAAGAAATAAAGAAAGCAAGACTAAAGGCTATAACCAACCAGATGGTGTGTGTGTGCTTGCTAACGAATGAACTCAAGGCCTGGAGCCTGTACTCTACCACCAAAGAACACGCAAATCAGATATTTTAAAGCAGGTGGCGAGGTACTAGTGATGAGAGGTTAAATTAGTACACACACTGTGAAACAGGATCTGCCGTTCACCTGGACTGGAAGACGATCTGGACTTTGCCTTGCGTGGCGTGTCTACTCATTGACAGTTGGCATGTCTCCATGACAGTGGGGAAATAGTATTCCATTGTGAAGTAGTGAGCCTTTTCTCCAAAGCTTCTTAGTAAGTTGCTCCATGTGTTCCTTCTGTAAAAGAAATGACATGTGATGCTGCCCGTGCTTCCCCTGGGCTCTCTGCTGTGGCGCCAGTGCTACCGAGGACAAGAGTCACTTCCTGCAGGTCCCCATACTCTGCCATCAAGCAAGGCTTTAAAACGGAAGCATTCTAAGCCATGCTTGGGAGGCTGAGGCGGAAGGATCACAAGTTCAAAGTCAGCCTCAGTAGCGAGGCCCTAGGCAACTCAGTGAGAGAGACCCTGTTTCTAAATAAAATACAGAAAGGGCTGAGGATGTGGCCCAGTGGTTAAGACCCCTTGAATTCAATTCTGGGTTCAAAAAAATATGTATATATATGAAGCATTCTGGGATGGCATCCAAGACCGCCTCACTGGGTATGTGGTCTGAAGAGGTGAGGTCTTCAAACACATGGAGTGCCCCTGGCACACGGCGGCATCTCAATACAAAGTGGGAATTATCATCGTTGTTGCTGCTGTGTAATTATGGACTACTTTAAGCCACTTTCAATTCTCCATTTTGGTGAATATTTTACTATTTTAATATTCACCAAAATTATTAATTTAATAATATTAATGTATTTTTACATGTCAGTTGCTAAGTATTAGAGCCAAGTAGAGCAATTAACATACAAGGAGTAGCAGAGTTTCATTAGGTACAAACACAGTTGCAAGGAAGCCAAAGAGACTGAGGTTAAGAGGGAGGAAAAAGAGCCAAAAGAAAGGACCATGAGTTCTTTTTATCATCCCCAAGATAATAATGCCAATAATAATAAAAATTAACCTGTAGTGTGCATTTTACACCAGACACCGTTCTAACTGCTGTGTGATATTAACTTATTTAATCATTCTAGCAATTCTATATTGTCGTTTTTATCATTGTATCCATTTTTAAATGGAAAAAAATGAAAGCACAGAGAAATTCATTGGCTCATATATAATGGTGAAAAAGAAGAAGGGAGTCCTTAGGATCATGAAATGCACATGGTGTCTATTCCTAAATCAATAAAAACATAGACAGAAGTATATGTGAGATGTTTGGAGGAGATTCAGTTCAAGGAGGCAAGAAAAGGCAGAGGAAGGGCTCAGAACAAGGAGCGGAGAAGTCAAGATGGCCCATGATGCTGCCCCTGCCCAAGGAGGTACAGAGGAAAGGCCAGTCCCAGGTCGGCAAGGCCACATAGATGTCTGAATGAGAGTGTGGTGGGCAAAGGGAAGGGCGAGGGCAGGTCTCAGGGCCCATGTGCTCCCGCAGAGTGAGAGCTGACTGGCCGGAGCACAGAGAGGAGGGAGAGGTGCAGCCAAGTCAAGAGGAGATTCAGCAGAAAACAAGGAGCCCCAGCAGGCAGAGCCTTAGCTCCCCAGGGGCCAGGGATTCTGGAAGGATGACATGGTAGCTGTGGAAGGTGCGTGAGCAGAAAGGACTCGAGTCAGCTTCGAGAAGACATCTGGGCCCGTATGACACTGGAGTGCTGGACACGTCACTCTGTGTCACTGTGCACTTGCCCACATCCGCAGACTGTGACTCTGAGAGAGCCTGCTCAAGGTGTGGGCTTTGGGTGACGATGACGTGCCCACAACTCCCTCTGATGGGGGGAGAGGACTGTGCGTGTGAGGTAAAGGGAACTCTGGGATTCTGTGCTGCCCACTCCACCGCGCCATGAACCTAAAACTGCTCTAAAAAATTGACACCTATTTTTAAAAAAAGATAATTGACAGCCTTATGGACAATAAAGCAAAAGGAGAAAAGATGGAATCAGAAAGACAAATTAGATTACAGCAATTGTCCAGGTGACAATCTTTCCTGAGGTCATAGGTTTGGGAAGGTCTTAGATTCTGGATTTATTTTGACTTGATCGTATGGTATGTATGTTTGGATTGATTGAATGCAGTGTGTAAGAGCAAGTGAAGTGTCAAGAAAAATTCAGGTTTTTTGTTTGTTCTTGCTTTTTTGTTTTGGCCTGAGAAACCTAAAGATGTGAGATGCTCTTTACAAAGACCAGAGAGGGTGAAGGAAGATAGTTTCTGGGAGGAAGACGAAGGGTGTAGTTGCCTGCATGAATTTGGGACGTGGCACTCTGAAGATGTTGGAATTCTCCCGAGGTCGCGTGTGTGTGTGAATCAGAGAGCTAAGGTTAGGCCACACTCAGCCCCTGACTTGGGCCGCAAGGCCTATGGCTCTGCCCCTCTCAGAAGCACCTATTGTAAGTTTTCATATAGAGCACATGCACACACACAAATGTGTGTCTTTTCCTCCAGCCCTTGTCTGGCCACTGGTTTGATATCACTTACCATTTGTCCCCAGCACCCAGCATAATGTCTAGCATGTGTTCAGAGAAATAAAATGATATTAAGGAGGATTGTTTAACTCATATTTTTTAAAACCTGAACTAGAAACCCTGTAGACATGGAAAAGCTGAGCAAGGTGCTGGAGACAGATACAGTACATGTTCTTTAATACCAGAGAAGCCAGACAAGTAACTGATGCTTTTTGGTGTCATTAACTGAGAAATATGAGAATATGTTTCTCACTAGAGAGAATTCGAACTTCAGTCAAGGACAAAACCGATTTCAGTTGTACATATTTTGTTAATAAGTTAAAATTTCAGGTGAGTTAAAAATATTTTGCCAAGTTTTACACTGCAAAGGGTTTGTAAAAAAAAATACTTCTAAGAAATAAATGCATGCGGTAAATGAAAGGACAAATACTAGAATTGAAAAGTGCATTTTCAACAAAATAATGGCTCTTTTGTTATAGAGAGAGCAAATGCTAATAGATAAACAAAAAATTACTAGTTAAGATAAGATGCCCCCAACAACAGGTCCAAGCAAACACCCTGAAGGAGTTTCTCAGGTGTGTAGCAGCCCGGGGTCTGGGGAGGTGAGTGAGCCCCACAGTCAGGCACCACACTCTACCCTAGAGCTCTCTGGATGGTGGGAGCATCCTCAGACTCAGGTGCTGGAACACAATCCAGGAATAGAAGAAACCATCCTGCTGGTCAATGGAGGAGGACTTTGAAGGAGACATTCTGCACCAGGCTTCTCAGGAGTGTTGTGTCATGTTCTGGGACAGATGAAAGTCACTGCTCAGAGCAGAAGTGAGCTCAGTCAAAAAGAAAGAAATAATCATAACTGAAGAATCACCACCAAGAAAGCTTAACGTTGCTGATCATCGTAGGAACTCACTTCAGTACCCACTTGCTCTTCATTCATTCGACGTGTGTTTTGAACATCTGACCAGGATCACAGCAGGGGACAGAATCAATGAGCATCTCTGCCTGATGAAGCCCATGTTCCTGCGAGGTGATGACAGTCACACAAAATGAATAGTCCTCATCCAGCGTCAGATAGTGTGGGATGCAGCTGTGCAGGGAAGGGCCGCTGTGGTGGCAGGTGGAGTGATGGAGAAAGTGACAGGTAAGCCGTCCTGAAAGGCCTTTGGTTGCATAAAATCAGTGAAAATACAATGAACTCTGGGCTTTGAGTCTGAATGTGAGATTTCTTTATTTGCAAAATTATGGATTGCAATATTAATCCCCCCAGTGTGTGGGAGGTTAAGTGAGACAGTTAGGAAATGATTCCACCGAGTCTCACATTTAGTATGAGAAAAAGTTTTGTTTCCCTTACTTTTGTTGGAAAACCCCTGCAAATTGCTCTGAAGGATGATGTGTCACAATGATACATGGGGCAGGTTAATGTTTCTGCAAGGACAGGACACAGTCAACACCAGTAAGGGCAGATTCGAGTTAGGATGCTTGCAGTCTGCACAACTGGGATTCCAACTCCAGTACTAAAGAACGCTGTGGACACCTGACAGGGCATCTGGGTTAGGGCGGCGTGGGCTGGTCTGTTTAGTTGATGCTACTCAGAGACTTGGGTTTTCTCTGCTGCTGCTCTGAGCCACCCTTCATGCTGCTCCTTTGAAGACGTGGAGCACGAGGGGGACCTTTGGTGAAGCTGTGCTTGCAGTGCAAGGCACACTAGCTTCTGCCACGCAGCAGCCCATCCCTCCAAGCCCACTGCTGAAACACAAGGGAAGAGCTATGGCGACTCTGGGCTCTGGTCACTGAACACCACAGTGCCATGCCCAGCACTATCAGAACTGTGTGACACACAAATGAGCAATTAGGCATGTCTCTGGCAACAAAATAGCTTACACTTCATCCAGACCATGGGTGGGGGACACAGAAATCCAAGCCTAAATGAAGACTGTTATAAATACCTAACAAGGATTGGAGTTGGGTTCTCCATCAGGCTGGTTGACCAATGATGGTGAAATTTTCCATTGCTCCCATTTGCCATGTTTAGCGTTTGCTTCCTCTGCTGCCCAGTAGCAGAGCAGTGACCTTGGAGCCAGGTAGGACCCAAGCCTAGAACTCCACTCATCTAAA
Organism: Glaucomys volans; assembly: GCA_020662805.1. NCBI lineage: Eukaryota > Metazoa > Chordata > Mammalia > Rodentia > Sciuridae > Glaucomys > Glaucomys volans. The sequence goes on from JAJEJO010000080.1 coordinate 1,140,664, forward strand.
TGGTCTCTAGGCACGTGTGCCAATTAGTAACTAAATTCATCAGAATGAAGGAAAACTCAAAGTGTGGTTCCTTACTGCAATTAGCCAAAGCTCACGAGCCACCTGTGGCTGGGAACCATCACATGAGATGGCACACAGAAAAGATCCAGGTCTTTCCATGAAGCCTATTGGTGAGCACGGAGTTTTAGAAAAAGGGTAAAATCTTCTTGTGCTTCTTTTCTAATAGTCAGGCCTTTTCCCAGAGTGCCTGAATAGACCTATCTTTTTTTTTTTTTTTTGTAGGGGGGGATGTAAGGGGGGGGCATCTACTAAGCCACATCCCCAGCCCTATCCTATTTTGTATTTTATTTAGAAACAGAGTCTCACTGAGTTGCTTAACACTTTGCTTTTGCTGAGGCTGGCTTTGAACTCGCCATCCTCCCATCTCAGCCTCCTGAGCCACTGGGATTACAGGCATGCCACGGTACCTGGTTAGACCCGTCTTTATGGATCTTTGACCAGAATTGATTTGTAGGGCCATTCTAGAGCAAAATTCTGACAAAGTAATCAGATTATTGTTGAATCCATGAACATACTAGAGATGCAAAGTGGATCTGGTGACCTCCAGGTACATGGTGGCATGGTGTGGCTGTGTTCAGTAGAATTTGATTTATATAAACAGGCAGGGGCCAGTTTAGGTCCTTATGCTGCAATTTGTGGATCCATGTTTTAACTCATGAGTCTGAAATCAGAAGTAGGAGTTCTTTGGTTTGTATTTTAAGGATCAATAAAAAATGTTCTCATATTGCTATCTTGTGATACATACTTAATCAGCAGTTTGAGCTATGGTTTGCAATTAAAAAGCCACAGTAGATTTCAACCCCAGAGTACACATTCATCAAATCATACATGGGATCTGGAAAGAGTTTTCTAAAATATTAATTCCTAATGGGGAATAAAAGAAATACTGTGTTTAAGCATGACTTGGAAAGATAAACACAGCATGTAACTTATTTTTCCTACAGTAACTCTAAATATCTAAAGTTAAGAAGAACCATATAAAATTGTTGTTCTGTTAAAAAAAAAATGGCAGCACCAGATGACACAGCCTTTACCAATAACTGTAAAGCAGAACTTAACAAGTATGGTTTCTATGTAGGTTTTGCATCAGACTTCTGAGGCTCTGGGAAAACTGGTTCACATCTACACCCGCACTAGTGTGCAGCGGTGAGCATGGTTTTACCTCATCCCTGAACTTCAGTATGGTCAACATCCCAGATTTCCAAGGGAAATCAAGCCCATTCTTTTCAAAAGCAAGCACTCTTCACCGGGCTGCTTCCTGCATTCTCTTCTGGGTGTGCTTTCTCAGGAATGTGCTTCTGCCCAGGAACTGCATGGGTACCGGGCAAGCAGAGCTTCCATTCATTCAGAGAAGGCAAGGAAAGAGCACCAAGAACAGCAGCCAGTGCCAGGGCGGAGGTGGAAAGAGCGTGCACCCAGACATTCTGCGCAAATGTTGCATCCAAAGCAATTCTTTCTTCTTTCTTTCTTTCTTTCTTTCTTTCTTTCTTTCTTTCTTTCTTTCTT
>JAJEJO010000080.1:1142629-1186038 GCA_020662805.1 Glaucomys volans
TTTTTTTTTTTTTTTTTTTTTTTTTTTTTTTTTTTTTTGGTGTGTTTCCTAAAAATAAAAGTGAAAATAAAATAAAATTGTATACACTGCATAGTACAACATAGCTCACCTTTCTGTGGGACAGAATGTGAATGTCACGTTGCTTTCCCAGAATAATTATAGACTTCCTGAGAATGAATACTTGCTCTCCAAAATCATATTTTTAGTTGTCTTGTCTGTATGCACAGCTCTGGAAAATGTTAGGTGGAAAAAGCTGAGGCCCGTTGGTGCAAGTGTCAATGAACTGACATCTGTTGCTGGTGGCGTTGCAAAAATGTGTGGATCTCTAAAAGAAAAACTTTAGAAGGAAGTTGCTTCAGCTCCGTGTTAATTGATAGCTTTATATTCTATCCCTTCATAGTTTATTTTGTATGAACTTGACCCTTTCAAGGAAAAAAAAAAATCCCTTGAAGCTATCTTACAAAAACTCTGCTCGGGTATTATGTGTATGAGAAGACTCTAAGAAAATAAACCTGTGGACTGGAGCTAATGAATTATCTATGGAGCCAAGTTCAGATTTCCTAGGTTTACTTAAGAGAATGAATATATTCAGAGAAATGAATGCCATTACTATTTCTTTGTCTGCTACCAAATGGCATTATCGGCAGATTTTATTTTATAAGATGTACACAGTGCTCTACCTAGGGTAATCGAAAAAGTATTAATAGTCAGAAATCATGTAAATTTCAGTTATGTATTATATTGATGCTGTCAGTCTTTATTTATTCCACTGTGCCACAGAGTCTAGACAAAATAATAGTGCATTCTTTGTAGAGGCATGCGTTTCAAAATTCATTGAATCTGCTGTGATGCCAATCCCTGGGTCTCATTCACAGAATTTTTTACAGTTGATTTTTACATTCCAATAAAAGAAAAAAAAGTTAGCAACACTTTTTCCTCCTTCCACTTCAACTAGCCTTTCGCCTGTCGTGTCCACAAGTAACCTTGAGCGTGACCATTACCGTTGTCTTTCCCTCTCATGCCCTTCCTCCTGTTCCAGTTTATCATGAGAGGCTGACTTTTTGAGAACTCTTCTTATTCATACCGCCCTTGTCACTGTGAAAACACCCTTTTCCCAGTTCTAATTCATTGCAGATCCCCATCCAACTGCTGCAGACAGACAGGACCTCTAGCCCTGGTTTTATTGTCCATTAGCTTAAATCTGACCTGATTTTTTTAAAAGTAAAAGCCATAGCTAAGAATCCTAAGTGGAAGGAAAAACAGAGCTCACACTTGACAAATCTGCAAAGGCTGAGTGACAGAGAATGAGGAACCTATTAAATCTTCAAAGATCTAGTTTCCTACAGCCCAGCCTCTGCTCCAGGCAGCCAGAGGCATTGGCCATCATCCTGCATTAGTTTCTGCCGCCCAACCTCCCTCCTTGTGCCTCCCAAAACACAGCAGGAGGCCTGCTATCGCCAGCCCTGGAACCAGCTCGGTGCGCACCACTACTCAAGAGCAGAATCTGTATTGAAATTATGGGCTGTCTGATAGTTTAAACATTTTTATTTTCCTCCTGCCTTGCTCTTGGTCTTGTCCACAGGAAATTGATTTTTACCTGACAGTCATCCATTTATAAAAAGGTACTTTGTGCAAAGTTCTTTATCTTCTTGCTCATGGTCCTCCTTTCTTCCTGGCCTATTTATCTGCCCTGATGCTTTACTGCATGATAACAAGGCTATCTACTGAACAACAATAGCCTCACCCCAGAAGTGGCAGCCATTCAGTTTCGATGATCTTGTGTTGTGTAAACAGTGGATGTCCATTCATGTCATCATTTTCAGATTTGCTTATTCAAATATTCAATCTGAACTTGAGCTTTTCATCGCTGGGACAGAGGGTAACCCGCCATACAGAAAAGCCCTGTACTGTCCTGGTGATGTCCGCTCTTGAGGCAGGTGGACTCTGGAGACTTCCAGCAGGATATTTAATGTCCATGGCTTCACTTTCCTCCTCCACAAAATGCACATGGGAACGTTGCTTTCTGCCCAGTGGGGATTTGCGTGCAGCTCTTACTTTGGTGCCTGGCATGTGGAAGGCCTGTCATTAATGGTGACCATTCTTACATTGCAGCAGAGAAATTTGTCTCTGTGACAAAGAATCATCTTGGATGCTTCATCCCTGTGACAGACAGGCTGCCACATCCATTGTATTAACCATCGTCGGAGTAGAATGGATTCGATTGAGTTAAGCTAGTGATGTCATTATAGAGGTTGAGTGACACTTAACTCTGACCAATGACATTCAATAATATTGAAGAACCATATCACTTTTCACAGTCAATCACCATGAAGCTGTGAGTCACGCAGCTCTTTTGTGGGGTTAGTTTTCTGGGCTAGGCATGTGGCACATTGTGATTGGTACAACTATCTGTGAGGGCATGAGCTCTTGTCTCTAATGTTAACTGAAAGTATGGGAATGTGAAAAAGCGTAACAGCGATTTTAACTGTGCATGTGTGCAATCTGCAGGTATTCTGACAAAAATTGGCAACTTTATTATCATTGCCTTGGGTGCAGAAGCAAAGGGAGCAGTTCTGTAAGTACCGTGGCTGCATCCTGTGCTCAGACAGGAAATCCAGAGGAGCACCTTGCAATGTGTTAATGTCAGGAGTACAAGAACAGCCCAGGATTCTCCCCTCCCCACATATTCTGCTGCTTTCCCACCTAGATTCATTTAGCCCTGTTGATTCTACATACCAAGCATCTCATCCATTCATTAATCTGCTCTGATTCCTCCCAAGGATGAGCCGCCACCAACTTGGGCTGGGACTACAGCAGTAGTCACCTGGCTGGTGTCCAAGATCAACCCTCTCAACTAAATCCATAATCACAGAACTATCCTAAAACCTGAAATTGGAGCATCACCCTTCCTAAGCTTTGATCTTGGAATGGCTCCCCATTGCCTCTCTAGTGAAGCACCCCATCATCATCTACACAATGGTGCCCTGCATAATGTAGCCCTGATTCCCAGCTAGTCTCCTCCTGGTTCTCTCCTTGCTCTGTTCACTCAGTCATGTTGGTCTGTGTAAAGTCCTGGGATCTGGCACATGCTCCAAGGCTCTGACTGTAGCTCCCACTAGCTCTTCAGATCCCAGAATCAGCACTGCTCTTGGTACATTCATCTCCTGCATGCCCAGTTGCCCCCCTTCGTACATCTTGTATGTGATGTCACCAACCTGTACGTTTCCATCTACTTTTCTGCAAATGACATGATTTTATTCTTCTATCACCTGAGTAACACTCCATTTCTTTATGCATGCCCCTGTTGATGGTCACCTAGTCTTAATCATACCCTAGCTGTTGTGAATCTTGTGGTAATAAACAAGGGCCTGCAGGTAACTCTTCTGTGTGCTGACTTCATTTCTGTTGGATGTATACCCCAGAGGGAGATAGCTGGATCGCAGGGTAATTCTATTTCAGCATTTTGAGGAGACTCCATGCTGATCTCCATAGTTGCGGTACTTACGCTCCCTCCACGACAGCATAAATGTTCTTTCTTCTCCACACCCTCGCCAGTGTTCGTTCCTTTCTGTTGGTTGATAATAGCCATTCTCACTGGGTGAGATGGAATCTCAATGTAGTTTTGACTTGCCTTTCCCTGGTGGCTAAAGATATGGGCATTTTTCTTTCATATATTTTTTGTCCATTTTATTTTTTCTTTCAAGAAGTGTCTGCTTGAATACCTTGTCCATTTTTAATTGGATTACTTATTATTTTGTTCTTAATTGTTTTTAGTTCTTTCCATATTCTGGAAGTTAACCCTCTGTCAGAAGCATAGTTGAAAAGGTTTTCTCTTATTCTGTTAAAATGCCTTGCAGAAGAAATTCAAACTTGGACCTGAATAATGTCAGAACTATTTGATTAAATCTTCAGTCAGGTTAATGGATCAGGGAAGGGGACTGTGATGGAGTTGTTTAAAGCATTGTCACCACAGCTGGGATGCAGCATTCAAATCCTGCTTATGCCACACAGATGTGTCTTTGGGCTAATCATTTAACTCTTGCTATTGCCTCTGTTTCCTGAGCCATCAGGTGGTTGTGAGGGTTAAATGAATGAAATACCTAAAGCATTTAAATCTATGACACAAAATAGCATCCTAAGCCAAAGGCGGAGACACACTCTCCCCATCTCTGGGTGCTTCTCTAACTTTTGTCTAAAAGCTTAAGTTTTAGGTAAGAGAGAGAGCTCTAAAATCATACACACTAAAAAGTCTGAAAACAGTCCAGCTGACATTCCTGGTCTGGTTGTGACATGTTAGATGTCTGGGGATCTGTGACTGCATGGCACAGAAGCACTCTGGTCACATGGGCAGATGGACTGACTTGGTGTCAGCAGGCAGGGATCTGCCCATTGCTCACTACTGTCACTCTCTCCTTTCTCGAGTCACCAAATTCCGTAGGCAGTGTCTCTCACACACCTCCACAGCGCCCGTAGCAGGGAATTTCTCACAGGGCAGCAGTGGGTGACCCTTCAAAGAGAGAATCCAGGCTTTTGGCTGGGATTCTTCATAAGTCGCTACTTTCCACGCACAGGTCCTCCTTTTTGTGCTAAGAAAAATGTCTGTGTACAACTATTTTCATATATTTTATGTGATAAATTTCTCTTCTACCACATTAAAAGCTCAGAATAATTTTTCTTGGAAAGCCGACAGAAGCTTAACAGAAATCACATTGAGTTGAAGTTTCTGAATTTCTAAAGAACGCAGCTTCATCAGCTCATAAGTAGATTTCAGAAAAATTAAATCCAATGCGATCATTGATTTCCCCCTGCACCCACCCAGACTGTTTTATGGAGGAAATCATCCCCAGTATACTACCTGGGAAGACTCACTTTCCAAGGTAAATTTGCTCTTGAGAAATAACAAGTAGCTTCAGATGAAATGTGAAGTCTCTATATTTCAAAGGAGTATTTTAAAGTACAAAATTATAATTGGCTCTTTCTGTCAGACTGAAAAAAGACCCTGTCCCCATCAGTAATTAATTTTAGATATACAGTGATCCAAAAGTTTTCATCTCTTAAATTAACTGCATATTAGCACATTTTGGTCAATGAGTTTATTTTTCTTTTCATTTCCAAAGATGCATTAAGCAAGAAAGAAAAGCTTTTAAACAGACTTAATTAACAGCCAGCAATGATGTGATTTATGTGCATGAATCGTACATATGGCTGAAGTTCTTCCTGTGCCATATTTTCAATACATTAAAAATATTTTCTACATTATAATGTTCTATAAAATTATTCCCAGCAGCCCTGGGGAATTTAGTTATTATATCCTTAGCATGATGAAAAGATACGCATTCCTCTGGGAGTTTAACATTCTTGAAGAGGTTTATAAGCCGCACAAAATGGGAGCTAAAACCTTTTTCCTTAATTTTCTTTTGTGTTTCTAATTAGGTTTCAGAAAAACACAGACAAGAGCAGACACTGGAAGTAATAAATGTAAAAATTTTGTATATCTTCACTACATTTCAAGTGCATGTTGACCCGTTGCGCCTTTGGAGCAAATGAGCTTGGGAAGTCATTGCATAGGACCACATCAGATCCACAAATGCACACGTGCTTCCAGGACTGCTGGGCTGGAGGCTAATCAAGGGCTGGTTACTTTCCTGAATTATTGCTACATACATTTTAAAGCCAAAGTAGATTTACTGGTGATGACATTTTAAAACAGGAACATTGGGATGATTTGGGAAAGAGAACCAATTCTGAGGCTCAGCCATTACCATGGCAACGCAGGGTTCAGAGTCTTCACTTGGAGGTAATCATTGGGTGCTCTCAAGGAGAGCGTAGATGATTTGGTCCTGCTTTTGTCAGGAAGGTTAAATGGATTCTATTAATAAATGGGAAAATGGGAAGTCCTGGGTAGGTGCTGCTGAGGTCCACTGTCCACGAAAGGGGTGTCATTAAAGGTGTATCTGGTGTAAGTCTCCAAACATGGTCCAGTTTGCTTCAAACAAAGTAGGGACATCACCCCCACACCCCACATTCCTTGGGTGGTATATTGTAAGCCTCCCCAAAATGAAGGACACTAATTGGTTCCTTTTTTGATTTTACAAATCATTTCTTATTTAAATTGACAAGTAAAGAAAACAAATTCCCTACCCACCTAGTTAAAATACCCCTGTACCAGGAAGGGATGAGCAAAAATGTTTCATTCTCTCCCTTGAAAGAGAAAGGCAGAGTCAAAACTAAAGTCACACATTTTTGTGACAAAATTTCCAGAAAATTTTACTGAGCAAGAACCATCACACACACACACACACACACACACACAAACACACACACATCTCTGTCTCTACTTCAGTTGTGAGTTTGGACACTTCGCTTTAGGAGATTAAAATAGACTCTTAACATTATCCCCTACTTTTTAGGGATAAATTTAGGCTTCCTGTAACAACACACAAGTGTGTATGACACCACAGAAATCAGAAATGATACCTGGTGGTGGTGGCCGGAAGGAAGAAGGGCTTTTAAAAACAGCTCTGTGTACAAATTGCTCTTGATCGTGTAGAATTTCAAACAGATCTTATCAAATAAGAGGCTATGAGTAATTCTGGGTCTATTTAAAGCTCTCTGAGGAGCAACCGCAGTCTGCGGGGCGAGGGGACGTGAGCACAGCACAGCTTTGAGTCCTGCCTCTGTGGATCATCTGCTGGGCTGCCGGGGTGCCCACCTGGACCGCTGCCATTCTGAAGCCTACCGCCGATCTCAGCCCTCTTCCTGAGGCAGCAGTAGAGACAATGGCTAACAGAACTCACTCAAGGACCTGCAGGTGACGAGGAGAGTTGGAAACCAGGGGGACACTGAGCATTTGAGAGTGTTCCAGATTTTCACTCCTGCATTCTGCAGCCAGTCATAGGCAGCCGCTGAACTCAAGTAAAAAGCTGTGGCCACAGAAGCAGAAAATGTCCCAATCCCCACACACTACACAGGGAAATCTTTTCATGCAACATCTAAAAGTTTTCTGTAAAACCAGAGGAGGCTGTTAGTTTGGGGAACCAAGGAAGCAAACTGCTTCTTATTTTTAAATTTCTCTTAAATTAGCCATGCAGCCATCTAAACTTGACTGGAAACACGAGATGGCTCCTCAGGTCACACTAGACCAGTCGGTCTTGAGCCGAAACCTGTGATGACCCTGAGGCCCCTGCTCAGCTCCAACCCAACCTTCCCCTGCCCAGATCCCTCAGACTCGCACAGAAGAGCCAAACCACAGAGGGGAAGTGTTGAGATGTCAAAATCTGAGCATGCAACTGAGAGAACGATTTGCCCGTAGAATAAATCTTTGCCTAAGTGGAATGATGATGCATAATGCATGAGCCTGGAATGCTAGGGGACAGTCGGCGCTGGAGACACACATTTCAGAACATCAAGATGAACATTCTTAAAAACTACAAGACTGAAGGAAATTAGCATGAGAGCAAATGTGTATGAAAACAGGCAGAGGTCCTCGGACCGTGCCCTTGTGCCCGCCCAGTGAGAAGATGGGGCAAAAGCAAGAGAAGAAACTGAGCAGAATCTGCCAGGGAGGGGAGCACAGAAGGAGGCTGGGCAGGGTGGAGGCCCAGGCCCCGAGGCAGGGTGTGGAGAGGAGAGGGAAGGGGCCTGCGTTCTCCTGCCCTTGCTGCCACTTCCAGACCATTCCCATTCCCAAAAACACTCGTATGGCAGCGGGGAGAGGAAAGCAAGGCACCAAAAATAGTAGCCCTGGGCCTTGGAAAGGTAGAGTTCTGAGCGCATTTAGAGTTGCAGATTCAATCACAGTATGGAGGTGAGTCTGATTAGAATGAACCCAAGAGAAAACAGGAGGAAAACGGAGGACTGCCGGCTCTTTTTGAGACATTCTGACGTTTGGAGGGGACAGGAGCTGGGGAGAGAAATGGAGTAAGGTTTATTCGTTTAAGATGAAGGAAACAGTCACATAGGTGTGTCCTGGGGAGTGATTTATTAGCGAAGGAAAAGCTTAGCGCCTGGGAGAGGCTGGGGGATGACTTGGGTGACATCTGTAAGGGGTCGGACAGGACAGAGCCCACACACCTGGGGTCAGAGCCTGGAGCGGAGGGCAGCAGGGCTCACAGGAGGACATCGGAACACGCGGACGCCTGCGCCCTGGCTGCGGGACCGGGCGAGTCCTCTGCGACAGCTTCTATTTTCCAGCTGAATCAAAAATCAAGAAGCCGAGCATGGAGGAGGAGGTGCTGGCAGGTCGGGGAGGGGACAAGGTGTGAGGAAGGAGGGTGACTGCGCTTGGAAAACAGCGTGGTCATGTTGCCAGGCAGGCTTCAGGGCCGGGGTCAGTAACCATGGACTTGGCTCAGGACCTGGTAGCCTGGACGTGGGGTCACCCTGCGGCTGTCAGCTCAAGGGGTTGTGCGTGCACCCATCTGGAGGCGGCGAGAAGTTGATATCCAGACCAGAGTGTGGTTTCCACAGCGACTTTGATGGAGTGGGGCGAAGGTAGACACTGGGGCGTGGTCGTGCTTGTCGCCATGGAGATGGCGCAGTGGCAGGGCAGACAGGGGGGATAGAGTGGGAGCAATGGCAGGCTGGCTCCTGGCAGCCAAAAGTGAGCCAGGAAGCTGGTGTTTGGGGACATGGATGCTCACGCTGGCCAGGACCAGATCTAGGAAATGAAGGAGGAGGAAATGAAGGCTCCTCCTCCTGGAGGAGCGCCATGGTGAGGCTGATGTTGGAGTGAAGGAAAATGTATCTATTCCAGGGAGAAGGGGGAACTGCTTCAGAGACGCCATGAGGGGTCCAAGAAGTCAGCCCCTGCACACCCGCCGGAGTGACTTCTCACCTGTTGTGGCTGAGTGGAGGGCAGATGTGCTCCTGGGAGGAGAGGGTTCAGAGGGACTGGAGGTCCATCTCCTGGAACATCTGCACACATAAAATCCCTAAAAACAATAACAAGGGGAATCTAAGAGCTGGCCAATGACAACAAGGAGTAGGAGGAAGAGTCTGGAGTGCTGCTCACAGCTGGCTGTCAGGGGATGGCCCATGGGAGAGGCCTGCAGTGGGGGCAGACAGCAGCCTGGTCCCCAGTGCCAAGTGCTCCGTGTCTTCTGCAAGCCCAGTTCAAAGTCCTGAAACATGAAGTGTGATTGTCTAAACGTCGTTTTCAGGCTTGCAGTCAGAGACCTGTCTGCCAAGTGTCCACCTGTGGTTCCATCTTCTGGAGGAGTTGTAGGAGGTGATCGTGGCCAGGGGTGACACCTCTTCTCCTTTGCTTTTACAAACTATGGCTCCCTGGAAACTGATTTATTAATTCTATTCAGAAAAAAAACTGCAGTTAGGAAGTTATACTCCATGCAAACATGCTATGAAATTCATCTGTTAAGATGAGTGAGATTCTGTTCTTCTGCCCACCTGGCATCTGACCAACATGACTTCACCCAGCTCCAAAACCATGCTGGAAGGGGCAGTGTGTGAACAACAGTTCTGCCTTCTTTCCTCCCCGCTGTCCTCCTAGGGGGACCTTTTGCACGTGAAACTTTACCTCGGCTGACCTGTGAGCAGTAGCTGAGCTGCTCAGGCCTGTGATTCCAAAGCTTCTAAACTATTCAAATTGTATTCCATCACAGGAGCAATCGTATTTAATTTGATTTCCATCTTTTTTGAAAAGTGAATCATATTTAGCCTAAACCCAAATAAACATTATCAAACGTAAATGGAATGTGTTTTTCCTTAGTACACTCTTAGTGGAAAGAGTTAATTCTGCCTCTCCACCCAGTGTGCGCACACACACACATGCACACACACACACTCACACACACACACACACACAATTTAAATAATAAAACCCAAATGAATCAAAACAGAGTCACTTATTTATGTAGTTTTAACTCTATAGTCTGATACAATAAATTTTGAAACCCAGAGCAGAAGTTCAGAGCCTTAATTCTCAACGTAAATGTACAGTTATGAAATTTTAGTTGTTTTAAGCTGGAAAGTGAACTAACTGAATTAAGTAAGATGGAGACAAACAAAAAAAATTGAGTTATTTTAAATCATAGTCTTCCAAGCATCCTTTTAGTTTGTTTGTGTTTATCGTTAGTGGGTTTCAGTGCAGAATGTGGCACCAAAAAATATGTATAGAAGTTAAACTGTGGTAAGTCTTCACATGATTTTATCCCAAAGGCCATAAAGCCATTAAACTGTGCTAAGTCTTAATGAGGAAGAGTGCGGGGAACTCTTGCCCCTTCCCCAGCCTCTAGCTGACACTTTTTGCAGGAAAATAACCCATATCAGGAAGCGTGTCATTCCCGGTCTAGACCTAGAAAAAAGTGAGGACTTCTTCAGGGCTTCTTCACTGACAAAGGAAGTGCCTGACTGGAAGATCAGGAGTTTGCAGAAAGGGTGAGGAGGGAGACTTGGAGCCAAGATGCGAGGCCAAGCAGGTCTGAGCCCTGATCTGCATTGACCGGGGCTCTGGGCACTCTTCCAGCGAGCATGAATCAGGGCACCCCATCTGTTCATGATCATGCTCAACTAGCACAAATCCTTTGCTCCTCTTAATTGTAGTTCAGCAGTAAAACCTAAGTGAGTGCAACCTTGAATCAGGACCAAATTGTCATTTTCACTAACCTTTGAACCCAGATAAGCCTGGTGGTGTTCCGCTGATCTCACCTGTGGAGCAAATGGAACACTTACACTGTGCAGGCCTTCTGCTTTTATCTGTGGGTTTGGAACATTTTACAGGCAATTGCCTGATGATTGCTTCAGGGGTTAGTGACAGTCCAGATGTGGCAACTGGAAGAGAGCAGTTGCCCTGGTGTCTTTGAATGATGGCATCCTCTGTACTGCGTGAGTTAGGGCCAAGGCTCTTCCACCTTCATGACACATGCCAATTGCACCTTAGTTTCCTACTTATTCTCTCTGTAATAAAATTGATAAAATAAACACTTGCATCACATAGTACTATTCATTTCCATTTTTCTTTATAGTTTTAACTCACGACCTCTCACTAATATTCTCATGCATTTGCTATTGGGCATACCTCCTCTGTTAATGTGTACCCCTGTCTTTTCAATGTATTGATTAGGTGCTCATGCACTCTTTGCCTTGTTTATACTGCTGACTTCTATGTTAGACCATAAATGATAAAACCTGGTATTTCTCCTTTGTAATAAAAAAAGTTAATAACTTGCATAATTGTTCATGAACACTATGGCAATAGTTTTATCCAATAAACTGAAAAACCGCAAGGCTTCCTCATTTAAAACAGTAGGGTCATCCCACTAGCTGTTCCAATGCACATGCCAAACCTTCTACCTACTTGGCTTCATTGAAATGTTAATATAACTTTATATTTTCATAACTACTCTCATATGGTTTCTTCAGTTGTTCATCCAAACAAGCCAAGATCCAGTCATTAGGGTACTTCTCAGAAGCTACTGAAAGTCTTTCTTTGTACACAGTACACAGTACAGAGAGAATCTCATAGTTCTTAATTCTAATATTTAAAAAAATCTTGCTCTTTTATTATCAACTGATTTAGAAGAAAAGAAACTCAAGTCAGATAATAATCCCATTTTCCACCTTTGTTTATTAATTCATTGCAAAGGAGCAAAAAGTAGTCAAAATACTGACGCTATCCCCTGTAGTCAAACATTGTTTCATTGGATGACCTTCCAAAGAATCTTTGGAAATAAGTGGTCCTAAAAATCTATTCCTAAATCTTTTCATCAGAATGGACATTACTTTAGTTGATTCTAAATTTGTTAATAAACAAATGCATATTTCTCAACAATTTCAAATTCCTAGATCATAAAATGTTTTAATATGCTGAAAAAGAAGACAAATTACCAGTCATTTCTTTGTCAATTGAGTCTATGCCTTTTCTGATGTAATGTTTTAGAGGACCAGAGGAAGATTTTAGAGGACAAGATGAAGATAATGGATGCACATCTTGTTTTTTAACACATTTTACCCGGTAGTACCAATAGTTCATGATTTCTTTTTAATGCTCATTTATATGACAAAAGTTGCTAGTTTCATTGTTGCCAAATTTTTTCCCTTGAAGAGCTAGAAGATAAAGCTCTTTAGTGTTCCCATTTGCAAATGACATCCCTGGGGTCCTTTGTAAGGCACTGAGGAATTTCAAAGTCACCTGTCATTGTTCTTTTACCCTTCAAATTAAATGACCTCTAAATGGGGAATATTCTGGTCCAGAATGTGAGGCAGACTCATTACCTAATGAAGAAAGGAGTGAAGTATTTAAACACTTCAAAAGAAAATACAGCTGCAGATAGATAATATTGAATTAGAAATGAAAGAGCCAGCACCATGTAAAAGTGTTGAAAAGACATTAGAACAATACGAATTAAAAGGGGCATATTTGCTAACTCTCTGAAAAGAAAAATAAAACAAGAAAAGGGATAAGATATACAAAAAGAATCCTTTCCAAGACATTTTGCTTCTGGGACAAAGGACGTGTATCCCTGAGAGGCTGTAAATGAGCCATGTGAGGGCGGAGTTTCCTGTTGGCATTTTGAAGAGTTTCCAAGCTGTAGAAGAATCACAGGTAGAACTCAGTGGAATCCTTGAGTTGAGTGAGTTGAGCGCATAGAGAGAAATAGAGAGAAGCGTTGTTGTTTTTCAGAGTTCTCCTTGATATTCAGATGAATACCAAGCAGGACTTCCATGAGAAAACTACCAAAGACAAGCAATGGGATTATCTAGAAAAAAAAAAAAAAAAAAAGAGCTAAACTGCCTAAAGTCACTTAGAGAAATGAAAAGTGCTTGCTGCCACCTGCCATACTCCAAAACCTCATAATTGGTGGTGTCAGGTAGAGTACAGAGGAAGATTTCACCTCACCAGTGATAAAGTAATTAATCCTGAATTGAGCACTGCTCCTGACCCACTGAGGAAATCATAATGATGAGACCCACAATACTTAATGTGCCTTCAATCATCTTACATGAATTCAAGGCTAAAGTTCTGCAATACTTATGAGAATATAAAATAGGCAACATTCACTCTAGAGCATGTAGGAAAACATTGCAACTCATTCAGAAAAGCAGATAAATGCAAACCATAATATAACCCATCAACTAAATCTGAACCCAAATGAATATATGTGCTAGAATCAGTTGCCAGGGATATTACAAAAATCTTTTTAATAGCATCTTGTACATTGTAAAATTAGATAGAGATGTAAAAAATGTAAACAAAAAATAAGAAGAAAGAAAAAAGATACAAATCAAACTGAGAGAGATGCAAGCTACATTGCATTAAATGAGACATTTACTTCATGAGATTAATAAGAAGTTAATCAGTAGATAAAGAAACAAGAAATTGAAGACATAGCAATAGAAGCCATCTAAAATGAAATCAAGAAAGAAAAGATATTTTTTAAATGAAAATAATATTAATGAGCTGTAGAACAAATTCAGGGGGCTTATGCATGTGAAATTGTTCTTCTCTCTGAAAGCACAGGAAAAATGATCCAGGGGGCTTGCGACACATGAAAATAAATGGTCAAAGAAATAATGGTTAAAAATTCTCCAAATGTGATGAAAAGTAAACCTACAGCAAAATGGACTGAATAAAATATGAAAGTATTTTCTTATTAATATGTGTACAATAGGTATAAAGAGCAATCTTAAATGAAGCTGGGTTGGGGAGTGAGGAGATTGTTATATGGAGAAACTAAGATAAGAATGACACTGTATTTATCATTGGGATGCATGCAAGTGAGAGGAGAGTGGAACCACCTCCTTCATGTGCAGAAAGAAATTATCTGACAAGCTAGAATTTTACAAGACAATACTTGAAAGACAAAATCTGTCTTTCAGAAATGAAGATAAAGATTTTTTTCAGACACACAAAATTTGAAAGAGTTCATCTTAATGTAATGTAAGACCACTTGAAGGTAGACTGTGATAAGTTCAAGTTGTGCTTTATAAACAATAAAGAACCAATTGAAACCACATAAGAAAATATCATATCTAAATTAACCAATTAGTTAAGATGCAATTATAACAATTATATACAATTAATCTAAAAAAGGCACGAAGGAGGACTTCTTGAAAAAAAGAATGTATAGAAAAATTGAATGTATAGAAAACAAAGAGAAAACAATAAATAAAAGCATGTTATCCATACCATTAAATGTAAATGGTCTGAATACTTCAATTAAAAGAAAAAGATTGTCATATTGAATAAAAAAGGAATACTCAACTTCATTCAGCCTACAAGATCTAATATATATACATATTTGCATACATATGTAATATTTAATTTTTATATCTATACACACAAAACAAAAATAAGTGTGGAAAATATACATTAAAACTAATCAAAAGAAAGCAGGGGTGGCACATTAATATTATTGGTATCAAAAGAAAGTGGCCGGGCGTGGTGGTGCATGCCTGTAATCCAAGCGACTTGGGAGGCTGAGGCAGGAGGATCGCAAGTTCAAAGCCAGCCTCAGCAAGTTAGCGAGGCCCTGAGCAACTCAGTGAGACCCTGTCTCTAAATAAAATACAAAATAGAGCTGGGGATGTGGCTCAGTGCCTGAGTGTCCCTGATTCAAAAAAAAAAAAGAAAGAAAGTGGATTTTGTAGGGAAAGAATATAATCATGAAGAAAGAAGTTTGTTTCATAATGATAAAAGGGCTGAATTCATAAAAAAGAAATGACATTTTAAATACTGATGCACTTAACAACAGAGCTTCAAAATGCATTAAGTAGGAAGTGACAAGGGCATGATGGCAGACTAGGAATCAAAGTCCCTCTTTGTCCCCAAATAAAACTGAACTGGCAGCAATCTATGCACAAGAATGCACTTGTGAGAATTCTCATAATCATTTGACAAGTTACAAAATCCAGTCCATTGTGAAAACAAGATTCTTGTGAAAGGGGTAAAAATATTGTGGTGTTTGAGTCTTTTTGTGTGTGTCACTCCTCCTACGTAGCATAGCATGGAGCAAATGAGAGGAAACCCCTGACTCTGAGACTCTTTCCCCAGGAAGTAAACAATAATAGTGGATCATGCATGCAACATTCAGGCAGGCCTGTGGTGGCCCAAGAAACTGACTCCTGTCTGACTTGGAGAACTGACAGAATTGGTGCGAGTTAGAAGCTATTAAAAAGAGGTATGCAGCAGATTGAAGCTGCATTTCTGGCAGGCATCAGGGGTAGTAAGAAATCAGGGAAGGTTTGAGAAGTGCTATTACCTCTTCTCTGCTTGTGGAGAGGGTCTTTTCTTGTATAAAGTAAGTATGAAAAGGCAGGAATAGGGGCTGGGGATATAGCTCAGTTGGTAGAGTGCTTGCCTCACAAGCACAAGGTCCAGGGTTCAATCCCCAGCACTGCCAAAAAAAAAAAAAAAAAAAAAAAAAAAAAGAAAGAAAAAAAAGGCAGGAATAGGGATTTATTTTCTTCAAGAGCTGAATTCCCAGCTAAACATTCCAAGGCACACAGGAAATGGGGAAGCATGGCCCCAAAAAAGAAAATAAATCATACTCCATACATCATTTAAAAAGTCTGCAGTTAATATCATACTTAATAATAAAGTACTAATGTATTTTCCTTTAAGATCAGGAATAAAGCAAGGATATTGCTCTTACCACTTCTATTCAGCATAGTATTAGAAGAGCTAGCCAGAGCAATTAGGCAAGAAAGAGAAAGAAAGAAAGAAAGAAAGAAAGAAAGAAAGAAAGAAAGAAAGAAAGAAAGAAAGAAAGAGAAAGAAAGAAAGAAAGAAAGAAAGAAAGAAAGAAAGAAAGAGAAAGAAAAGAAAAGAAAGACAAATTGCAAAGGAAGAGGGTAAATTTTTCACCTCATAGATATCATACAGAAAATTCTAAATATTTCACACATACACACATATGCACACAAAGCTATTCCAACAACAACAAAATCAGTGTAGCTGCAGGATAAAAAAACAATACACAAAGATCAATTGAATTTCTATACAAAATGAGCAATGTGAAAAAGAAATTAGGAAGACAATTCCATTTGTAATAGCATCAAAAACAATACTTAGAAATAAACCAAGTCATGCAGATAAAACACTTGCATACTGAAAACTACAAAACCCTCTGAGAAAAATTAAAGATGATACAAATGAATGGGAAAGAATCTCACATTCATGAATTTGAAAACTTAAAATTAAGACATGCATATTAACCAAAGAAATTTACAAATTCAACACAATTCCTCTCCAAATTCCGGGGGAATGCTTTTTGAGAAAGTGAAAAAATTATTTCTGAATTCATATGGAATCTCAGGTCCCTAAATAGCAAATACAATTTTGAATGTGAAGGAAAAAAAATCCTATGACTCATACTTCCTGATTTCAGCACCTAATAGAAAAGCTACGGTAATCAAAATATTGATCACTGGCGTACAGATGGCCAAGGAGACTGACTAATAGAGCAGAGTCCAGAAATAAGCCCTTACTTTAGAGTTGAGTAAGATAAGGGTGTCAAGGTCACTGAAAGCAAAAAAGACTGAATTTTTAATAAATGATGTTGGGAAACTTGATATTCACATCCAAAAGAATGAAAGTGGGTCTTTTCCTTATACCACATATAAAAATAATTTTGGAAAGAAATAAGAACCTGAAACTATAAAACCCTAGATGAAAGGATATGAAGAGAGATTCATGACCTTGTTTTGGCCAAAAAAAATGCATATATATGTATTATATATATATAATATACATATATAATACATACATAATATATATACATATATACATTATATATAATATATATACACATATACATTTTATATATACATATATGTGTAAAATTAATCCACAAGAGCAAACCAAAACCACAATGAGGTATCACCCCACACGCGTTAGAATGGCTACTATTAAAAACCAGAAGCCAGGGGCCAATCTCTCTGTCCTGTGCGGCATGCAAGCGGGCGGACAATGGAGCCCCAGAACCAAGTTACTTGCAGAGAGGAGAGAAACCACAGAGAGAAAGGGCCTGGAGCACAGCACTGGACCCCCTCCGAGGGACCTCGCTGCACAGGCGGGATGCCTCTCCCTTCTCCACCCTCCCGAAGAAAGTTTGAAGAGGGAGGATCATGGACATGGACATGAAGAGGATTCACATGAAGGATCCAGCAGCTGTTCGAGAACTTGTCTTGCACAATTGCAAATCAAATGATGGAAAAATTGAGGGCTTTGCTGCTGAATTTGTGAACTTAGAAGAGTTCCTCAGTTCGATAAATATAGGCTTGATTTCAGTTTCAAATCTCCCCAACCCGCCTAAATTGAAAAAGTTTGAGCTCAGTGACAATAGAATCTTTGGCGGTCTGGGTATGTTAGCAGAAAAACTTCCAAATCTCACACATCGAAATTTCAGTGGAAATAAACTGAATGACATCAGCACCTTGGAACCTTTGAAAAAGGTGGATCGTCTGAAGAACCTGGATATATGTAACTGTGGGGTCACTAATTGGAATACCTATCCAGAGTGTGCTCAGGCTCCTGCCCCGCTGACCCACCTGGAGGGCTATGATCAGAAGACAGGGAAGCCCCCAACTCAGAAGTGGAGGTGGATGGTGTGGATGAAGAAGAAGAAGATGAAGGAGAAGGTGAGGAAGATGAGGAGGATGAGGATGGTGAGGAGGAAGAGTTTGATGAAGAAGAAGAGGAAGATGTAGAAGGGGAAGAAGATGAGGATAAGTCAACGGGGAGGAAGAAAAATTTGGGCCTGATGCAGAAGTAGATGAAGATGAAGAAGTTGAGGATGAAGAAGAGGGAGAAAGCAGGAAAGGTGAAAAGAGGAAGAGAGAAGCAGGTGATGAAGGAGAAGATGATTAAGATCCCAGATAAACTGCAAAACAGAACTGTTCCATGTTGGTTGGACTGCTCAGGGATTTGATAGCTGTTAAAAAAAGAAATGGGAGCTGTGATACAAACCCCAGGATTCCCACCCACCCAAAGAGCCAGAGTAGTTCCTGTGACATTCCATCTTCCTCCTTTGGGTCCCTTCTGGTAATCCACCACCAAGCCTGGGGAGTTTGCCCCAACAAAATTGCATGCCTTGTTAGATTTTTTTGTCTTAGACTCTTGCTCTAGCAAGGACAGCTGTGACTGGTGAGTCAACCTCCCCTCCATGGCTAACAGTCACCCCAAGATTGTAACAGCATTTTTACTTTCTACACAATAGCAAAGCTTTGTAAATAAAATCTTAACATTTTCGGGGGAAAAAAAAAGAAACAACCAAGAAACAAAAGTACCAAAAGAGAAAGTGAGTCTTATCTTAACAAGGACATAGAGAAATGAAAGTCTTTGTGAACTCTTGGTGGGACTGTAATTGGTGTGCAATAAAATACAGTAGGGAGTTCCCAGCAGAAGTTAAGGATAGAGCTACCATTTGATCCAACAGGTTCACTTCTGGGTATTTATCCAAAACACTTGAAAATAGGTCTCAAAGGCATATTTGCATACACATGTTCATAGCAGGAACATAAAACTGGTCAAGAGATATAGCAACACCAATGCCTACTGACAGATGAATGAAGGAAAAAATTGTGGCAGATAATGTAATATTATTCAGCCATAAATAGGAAGGAATTGCTGTCACATCTCTGAACATGGATGAACCTTGAGGACATTATACTAAGTGAAACAAGGCAGTCACAAAATGGCAAACACTGTGTGAAGCCAGTTACATAATATCTAAAATAAAATAATCAGATTTATAGAATAAGAAATTGAATGGTGGTTACCAGGGACTGGAGCATGTGGGAGAGAGGTTGTTTAATGGGTATAGAGTTTCAAATTTGCAAGAAGAAAAATTTTAGAGATGTGTTTTATAGCAATGTGAACATACTTAACACTACTCAATTGCACACTTGAAAATTGGTTAGGATGGAAAATTTTATTCTATGTAGCTTTTGCCACCCTAAAAATGTATATAAAGTAAAAGCTAATAGAACTGAATGAACTAGACAGTTTAAGATATGATTTAATATTTTAATATCATCTTTCAATGGTTGATAGAAAATCAGATGCATGGAGAGTCTTGATTGGAATGACAGATTGGAGTAAACCTGTATCAGGGCATTCTGTGGTACATTTTAAGCAAGTGGAATTTATTTTGCTTCAATTTTCCTCAAAGTAGTTAGCACAAAGATAATTTAAACTACCTTCATGGCAATTTGGGGCTATGACTTTATAAATAATTACCAGAATCATGGCTCAGAATTTGCATTGTAGGATGTGATAGGAAGGAAGAAGACAGAAAATGCTGAAAGCTGTGTTGATGAAGAATTTGTAACTACTCAAGAGAACTGAGAACTGCATTTTGGCCCGACCCACAGAGCATTTGGTTAAAGAGGAAAAGCAAATCCTCTTTAAAGATATTCATACTCTCATTCCTTCTTATGCATTGAATATGTGATTTTGTATTTACTTTGCTCTCTGAAAGGATGTATGTGAAGATGCTGTATATCATGTTTGGAAAAAATCATGTGAATTATGTCTTCATGCTCTCATAGAGAAAGTGTCATGAGATAAGAAACATTAAGTAAGTTATATCGAATACTTCAGAAAGAAGTTTCCAAACACATACCACAGAATGGATCCACAGCACATACTCCATCATGGTAGCAATGATTAATAAATGAGAGTGATAAATCATAATACAAAGATCCAAATTGTGGCGCATGTGATGAAAAGACATCTCTTTCCATCCCTATATGGGTGAGGGTTAGTGTGTACATGTGTGTATGTGTATATATGTGGACGTGTGCATTTTATGTGTACGAGGGTATATGTTTATGCATTTGCATGTATATGTTTGTGTTTTAGTCAGCTTTTTTGCCACTGTGACTGAAGGACTGGATCAGGACAATGTGAGGAGGAAAAGTTTATTTAGGAGCTCACAGTTTCAAAGGTCTTAGTCCATAGAAGGCCAGCTCCATTCCTGGGGGCTGAACATCGTGGTGGGCGAGAGTGGCGGAGGCAACAGCTCACATCATGGTGATCAGGAAACAGAGAGACTGGACTTGCCAATAAATGGGATGGATTTAAACTAAAAAGCTTTTTCTCAGCAAAGGAAGCAATCAATAATGTGAAAAGAGAGCCTACAGAGTGGGAAAAAATCTTTTCCACACACACTTCAGACAGAGCACTGATCTCCAAAATTTATAAGGAACTTAAAAAACTTTACACCAAAAATATAAAGAACACAATCAATAAATGGCTAAGGAACTGGGCAGACACTTCACAGAAGATGATATACAAGTGATCAACAAATATATGAAAAAGTCCTCATCATGTCTAGTAATTAGAGAAATGCAAATTAAAACCAACCTAAGATTTCGTCTAACTCCAATTAGAATGGCTATTATCAGGAACACAAGCAATAGTAAGTGTTGGTGTGGATGTGGGGAAAAAGGCACACTTGTACATTGCTGGTGGAGTTGCAAATTGGTGTAGCCACTCTGGAAAGCAGTATGGAGATTCCTCAAAAAAATTGGAATGGACCCACCATTTGACCCAGCTATCCCACTCCTCGGTTTATACCCAAAGCTCTTAAAATCAGCAAAGTATAGGGATGTAGACTTGCAAGGTTGAGGCAGGAGGATTGCAAGTTCGAGGCTAGCCTTGGCAACTTAGTGAGACCCCCAGCAATAAAAAATATAAAGGGCAGGAATGTAACTCAGTGGTAAAGCATCCCTGGATTTAATCCCCAGTATCAATCAATCAGTTGGTCAACAAATCAATATGATTGATTTCCCCTTCCTCTTTAAAATAAACTTTAAGAAACAGAGAACAATTATAAAATGATAAAGAATTAAATACCAGTTTTGTGGCATACACCAAAATATGGAAAGCTAGAAGTCAGTTGCACTTGAGGTGAGAGCCACCTGTTCTTAAAACATTAAATAAATAGAATGCAGGCATCACTTAGAAATCCCAGCTCAGGTTTCCCTGTGGCTCCCTCGCCCCCTCCTGTCCCAGGCACCCAGGCACCCATCCTCCTGGCTGGCCAACACCAGTTGCTGAGGCAGTTCATTCAGCACTGTTTCCAGCTCTCAACGTAGACTGCAGGGAAGGATTCACATTACCCTGGGAGTCTGGCTCAGGAGTTTCCTTGTGGTTTAAAGTTGCATTTTTTTACTACCAGTATTTATAGACCTGCTGCCATGTGCAGAGTCCCATTCTGGGCACTGAATGGAAGTGGTGAAATGCTGTTAAACATTCTCTCCATCACAGCACACAGAGAAGGATGATGGACATCACCGATCTACACCCTTTGGAGGAAGAAGATAAGAGAAGAGGGACAAAGGACTCAGTGTGGAGCAGGTTCATCTCAAAGCTTTGCACTTCATGGCTGTTATAGTTCCGTTACCATCTCCGGATGCACTGTCTAGAGTCTACACACAGATCACCAGGCTAAAAGGCACTTGAGAGCTGGTGCTCCATGTGCCTTGGTTTGGCAAACCTTAAACCAGTGTCAGAGTCTGACATGTTAGCAAGTGTTAATGACTGCATACACTGAGGTTCCTTTGCATAGTTCTAGGATGCGGGCTGCACCATTAAACCCACTGGGTGACCAGTTGATAGCAAATACTTTCTCCTCCATGGGCTGGCATGCAGGTCTGAGAGGGCCTGATGGAAGGGCCATCTGAACTCTTCCTTGACTTTCTTTCCTACTCCTTCGGGAGGGTGGAGAAAAGATCTCCTAAACCACATTCCTTTTCCCATTGGCTCCTTCCATTTTTTCCTTTTCAAATTTAATTTCCCTGTTTTCTTGAAATCATTTCATTGGTCTTAATTTTACAATGCTTTCTCTTGCCCACATATACACAGCTGAAGGGTAAGAGTCAAGCAAAGGAGAACAATGTCAAATCCCTTTCAGTTCTACCTGTAGTGATATTTCATAAATTTTAGTATTATCATGTGACTTTCCTATTTAAAAGTCACACTACTTACTACAAGTTTGACTCCTCAGCATAGCTTATCAATATTCCCACTTCTGGAACCTTCCAGCGCATTCTCAACAGTCCAGTGACATCTCTAAGGAATGTTGAGGCTCCCCATGCAGATGCTGGGGCTCAGCCTGCTTTTACCTCTTTGTCCATTGGGCTCACTCGTCTTAACACCTCAAGGCCCATTCTTCCAGGGTGGGCAGATCTACAGGGCGTCTCCTCCCCATCCTGAGGAATTGATTGCTCCTTTATGGTCCCTTTGATATCATTCCTGATGTATGTTGCCCCTTCAAACACCTTACACTGTCATCTATACCTGCACAGAGCAGCACTCAACGTGCTAGATTGGAAGAAAATCATAACCATTTTAGGTAATTAGGTTTGAAGCTGAGTTTTCTTTTTTCCTTTGGAGTTGAAAAATTCAATGCATTCATCTGCATCATGAACTGGGATAAAATCCATTCTACAGAGTAACTGGTAACAAATAACCATGGGTATTAAGTTTAAGTAGCCACCAAAAATTGGGAAAAAAAAAAACCAAAACACACACAAAGTATTCTAAAATTTAATCTAGATTTTTAGAGAGGAGTTTTTAAAGACCCCGGTGGAAAAGGATAGATGAGCGGGTGCAGAGATAGTACCCTGGGGCCTGGAGGAGGGCACCTCTCCACAGGAAGGCAGCTGCAGCCAGGAGGAGGAGGTGCCCCAGCGCTGGACTGCCTCTTCTACCCATCTTTTCAAATTGCAGACTCCGGCAGGGCCAGGTGGGAGAGCAATACCGGGGAATGGAGGGGATGGTCTGTTTAGAGAGGCTGGACTGCACTCACATGTTGTTTACTTTTTTAAAAAAATGTTCTTGCTTTTATGAAATGGTCAGCTCTTAAAGACTTAGCAATGTACCTGGAGCGGCACACCGCACGTTACAAAGACCAATCTAGCGTGGCCCAGGATTATAGTAGGAGCCAACGTGAGTCCATAGCTATGTTGTGTGGTCATTGGAATATGCTTCAGACCATAATTCTTAGGACTGGGTCTTCTTTGCATTTTATCTTGTGCAGTGGAGAGTTAATAGGTCACATGTTGGAGACAGAGGTCTAGAAAACCATGTCTCCCCATAGTTCGCCTTCTGTGGGTCTGATCATTGTGCCCTTGACATCACATATCTTTCCATTTTCCTATCCCTACCATGCTAAAACATGGGATTAAAGTGGCTCTAGCTCTGGAGAGAGTAGATGCATTTTAGATGTCAGTTCTTTAAGAGGAGAAATTCTTTCAGAGCTTCAGAAAATATCACTGAAGAGGTAAAGGAGTGTTTAGGAGAAACGCGTCTGAGTGTTACCTCTTAGGGTTACAATTTTACTGCTTTAAAGTGATTATAATTTTCATTGCAGAAACTATTAAAAAGGCTTTTACCTGACAGTAATTTTTCTTGTACTTACAGGTCATTATTAGAATGAAGGGAAGAAAGGAAGACATGAAGGGGAAATGGGACTGTTTACCCAGTGGATCTGCACAGACATAGGGAGACGAGGGGAGTGCTAGGCACCTCCTGCCGTAGGTGGGAGCCTGCGTCACCTAGGGGGCGCCTTCCTTGAGTGAGCACCAAACATGGTTCATTTCTCATCATATTTCCTTTATTTTTTTAACTCTTAGATTTTTTGATTGTGTGTGGTTTTATTAGTAGTAATGGGAGCTATTTATTCCATATTTTTTACTTGTTCTTTTTAGATATACGTGGCAGTAGAAGATATGTTGATACATCTCACTCATATTTCTTCATCAGATGATTTCATTTCAAATCTAGTCTTAATTTTTCTTAATGCTTGGGAACATCAACCCCTTTTATTGTCATCGCTTATGCTTTTCAAGAATGGAGATTTATATTCCTTTTTATTCATGTATTTATATGCACAATTACACATCTTTAAATGCTGGATACTTAATTTTTTATGTCATTAATAAATATCCTCATGACAAATATTTAAATATATATATGCATATATATATATTTTGAATCATACACAGGAAGTAAGATTTGAAATTGAGCAACTTTTCAGAAGCCCCTCCCCCATCGACAGAGGAAGGAGAGCATCTGCAGCCCTTCCCCCTCTGCCTCCGGCACTGCACATGTACACTCCTGGACACTCCCAACATTTCTTATTTGTTTATTTCTTAAATAAACAAATTTCTTAAATAAACAAAACACCCCAACTTTCCTTGGAGAGAACTTGCATTCTAGAGACACAGCCAAACCCAATGACCAAAGGTAGTCTCAAGCGCTTGTGTGTGTTCTGGTCCTGAAGAGCTCTTCAAGCTACCTGGGAGCACCGTGTACCCATGGGTTCAGGTGGAAGCAGAGTCAGTGGAGGAGACATTGAGGAGCAGGAGGAGGAACGTGTGAGACAGGGCGACATACCTGCCTTCTGGGATTGGAGGGGAGGGACCTCCTCAGGAACACTGGGAATCTCATGGCCTAGTTGATATTTTGCACCTGGTGTGATGGAAAATCCGATGCTTCAGACAGAGCTGTGCCAGAAACAAGTGTTTCCGGTTAGTAGGAGGTCGCTACCGCTCCTGAGATCATGTCAAGTACCATGCTAACTAGCAAGGTCATTCTCTTCCCATGCCTTTATTCAAAAGGGAATTTCCTGCACAAATTAAATGCAGAGGACCTTCATGTGCACTCATTAATCTTTGATGGGCACTTGCTGTAATCCATGAATAATCCAAAACACCATCTTAATTATTTGTTTGACTTTTGTCTCATTTGTGATTTTTTTAAAAACATAGATGATCTTAGAAAAGCAGGGGTCTTAATACCTTTGTCCCAAACTGGAGGCACTAATGCTGCCAATAACTAAGGCCAGCAGCACCTCCAGCACAGGCTCAGGGACCATCAGGCGCAGTGTGTGACCTGGAGGAGAAGACTCTGGACGATCCAGAAGTGGCTGTCAAAGCCCGTTGGTGACTCTGGTTATGAGAACTAAGATGTTTACTACAGAAGAAAAGAAACCCATAATTTTGTTAGCATGTTGTATGTATTTGATGGACGACTTTCAAGAAAGATTCTAGAATTTCAGTTCAAACTATTTTTTGAAGTAACCCAATGTTAAATTGGGGAGCCAGAGTAAACCACAACATGAAAATCTGGAAAGCAGCTCCCAATGTGTCTGCATATGACCCACTTTAATGAGAAAAGAAAATCACACAATTAACTTTTATCTAATGGTCTAGAACTTGGTTGAGACAAGTGTTGTTGAAGACAAAGGAAACATTACCTCACGCTGGTGGCCAGGGGCCTCAGGGAACCAAGCTGACCCAGTGGCCAACAGCTGGGAAGGAAACCCACACCACCAAGTCAACTCCAGACCATCTTCCTCGTCCGCCAGAGAAAACAGAGCCACACTCCGCTTACAGTGTCTGGTGTCAGAATGACCAAACTGTTGGCTTGCGTCCCTCGAGGACTGTGGAGAGAAAGCCAAGGCACACACCAGCGTGTCCGCCGTCAGCTGTGGACCAGAAGGAGACAGAATGCTGGGGATTATGTCATTGCTTTGAAGTATTCAAAGCCCAACATAGGACAAAAGTTGTTTTTGCTTAATTATTCAAAGAAGATGATGCTGAAATGATGCCCACTTGTATTTCAGTTTTGAGTATGTGGAGACAAAAAGGAAAAATCTGAGTTTTACCTTATAAACTTTGGGAAAAGTCCAATAAAAACCAGTTCCTTGTAAGTTATCTTCAAAAGTAATTTACTCAAAAAGAAAGCAATTCAAGATACCATATAGATAAGCAACTGGTATAAAGAAAGGCCGGAAGAGATAGTTTACGTGAGGATGAAGACTAAGGAAAATAGGAACTGCCAAAGGAGAAATGAATGAGAATTTTCCAGAACTTCAGTATACAAACCAGCTCAACACAGAGGGTTCAATGAGAACTTCGCTCAGTAAATGAAAATGTTTGTACCTGGATGCATCACTTGGAGTCACAGAAAATACCTGCAAAGAAAGATCTGGTCACTTAAAAGAGATGAGAGTTCTTCCCAGGAGAGAAGGCACTTCATCTCTAAGGCATTCTTCCTGCAAGTCCAGAACCTGAGTCCAGTGACGAGAGCACTTCAGCCAGGCAAGACTGAAGTAGAAGGCACAAAGCATCTGACCAGCATGCTTCAGAACCTGCAGGGTTGAGAAACACAAGGGTATGCTGGAGGGGATTGAGCAGCCACCAAAGTGAGATGGAATAGGGTATGCGGATAACAGAAAATAGCAATCCATTGAAGAAATGAAATCCTAGCAAGCTCTGCACTTCAGTTACAGTCTCTCAGCTCCTTAGTTGTGACAAATGGAGCATTGTTATGCAAGATGATAATGTCAGGGAGAGCTGGAGAAAGCCAGGCACAGAGGATGTATCTACTATCATAAAGCCATTTTGTAAATCTAATAGACAATATAAAATCTAAAAACCTTAAAGAGAAAAATTGGGTTCCAGAAGACAATGGGGAAATGCCTACGAAATTGTAGAAAGAAACTAATTTTCAATCTATCCCCACTGGATCAGTCAAGTATGAGCATCAAATTATGAGGCTTTCACAATATAGAAAAATTCTGATAATTTACCTTTCCCCACCATTTTCTTAAGCTCTTACTTTAGGAGGTTCTAGAATCAAACAGAGGCTCAGACTAAGAAAAAGTATGATAAGATTAAAAAAAAGAGAAAGAATTTAGAAAAATAGCCAAGAACAGTCCAACAATAACATAGCAATTCAGGAATATAGGGATAGCAATATAGGAACTGGTTTTCTCTGGAGTGGAAGAGGAATGTCTTCAAGTGTATGGACTCTGAAATTAAGCAAAGAAAAAACATTCTAAGTACCTGATTGATTAGAGATGTAAAAAACCAGTGGGGTAAGAGACAATGGTGGAAGGAAAGAGAGAGGCAGGGAGGGATGAAGTGACAGAGGAAAGGAGTAAGGAGAGAAGAAAATGAAAGACAAAGGAAAATTCCAGAAAAACCCAAAGGTTGTATTAAAATTCAAATACTACAGGTAATCTTTGCCTCCTTGGCTCTTTCAAGAGCACTGCTTACGTGGCCATCATGCTGAATTGCCAGTCGCTGACCTTAGTGCACTGGCAGGGAGTGTGGGAGCATCCTGAAGGGCAGTGCTGGGTGCTCATGGGTGCTCAGTGAGCAGCTGGGTGGAGCACTGCACCAGACTTAGGGATGAGGGAAGCTTCCCACGGGGAAGGACTAATGCACGGAAGCCTGAAGTCTGAGCAGGCTACAAGCAGGAGGCCGCAGGGGAGAGCAGCTCAGTCAGAAACTGGGGAAGGTGAGGAGGTAGAAAAGATCCTTGTTCCAGGTGCCAAATTTGCTTAATTTCTCAGAGCGACAGGGCCAGGTACGGGAGGTCAGGGATGGGGATTTTTAACCTGGTGAACCTCATTCTCAGATGAGAAACAAGTGGTTTAAGCAGGACCGATGCCATCATGATTAAACTGCAGGAAAGATAACTCAGATGCAGCGTGGAGAAAGATTGGAATTGGGAAAGAAAGAAGGCAGGGGCATCATTGTGTCAAGAAATAGTTTGGCCCAGATTAAAATAGGACCCTGGGCTGGGGATATAGCTCAGTTGGTATAGTTCTAGCCTCACAAGGCCCTGGGTTCGATCCTCAGCACCACAAATAAAATAAAATAAATAAATATAAAAAATAGGATCCCTCAGAAAAGGAGGGAGTGCATGGAAACAAGCGACCTTTGGAGGGGAGTAGAAACGCACTTCATGTGCATTTGAACTCAGAAAACGAGGAAGAGGGAGGCATGGGAAAGGAGGTCCAGGTTCTGAGCTGATTGATGTGTTGGATGGCCGTGTCCCTCTCTCAACTCAGGACTGGGCTGGAGATGGCAAGCGGGCTGTGGGGTGTCGGGGGAGCCAATGACTTCACTGCTGACATCTGGAAATCCAAGAGTGAGTTGATCAGAGCTGGATATATCATTTCAAGATCAAATTAGCTGCATGGGCTGGAGATGCTTTTGGAAAGCGTCTGATAGTCTAGTGGTTGCACTCATGGCATTCAGTGTTAGGTCAAGCTTCTTAGGTTAAGAACTGTAACTTCAGATGACTCTTAGGTCTTTTCGTTGCTGTTAATGGGAATCCAGTGTGGAGCGGTTCCGATGGTTCTGTGAAGAAAGTTGACTTACACGTGTTCATCCTCCCCTTTTAATGTGGAAATCGTGCTTTGAATTACCACTGAGGTGTCTATAAAAACATAGCTAGAGAAGATCCCCATAAAAGAACCTAATTATAATACAGGGAATTAAATTCCTTCTTTGGGAACATGGAGAAACAAAGATAAGGCAAAAGGAGGCAGAAATATTGCAATCAGTTGTCATTTCCTACTGATGCAGACTTCCTGAGCATAAATGAGGTTCCTTACCAATTTAGATGCCTTGGGCCACATCTAAGCTCGGGTTGCATTTGGCCTCTTAGTTTGGAGCATTTGGTTCACAAAAGTATTTAGACTGACTAGGTGATCTGCTGCCTAGCAGTGGCCTGGGCAGGGTACTGGATGACCTGCACAGCCTGGGGTGGAATTTGGGAGGGGCGGTCTCCTGGGTAACACATTTGCTTATCTGTCTTTGGATGACATAAGTTTCTTGCAGTGTTCCTTAAATTTAAATATCTTATCTTTTTGGACCCAAGGCTATGTTTACTTGACCGTATCATATCTAATCCTCTAGAACATCCTTAACCCGAGGTGGCTGCCATTCTCACATGATATTTATTGAACAGCAAAATGTGCTGATATTGTATACTATGTGAAATTACTAATGAACCTAAGGGAAGTTCATTAACTTTTACCACTAGTTAAATATAAGGAAATGTTTAACCAAGAGGTCTTGAGTGCTAAGGAGCTCAAAAAGGAAGGAGCAGATGACCTTGGAAAAGCAGCAGAGTCCATCTGGGCTTGGGCATCAGGCAATCAATCAGGTGGCAAGCATGGTGAGAGCAGAAGGAAGTCAGCTCCCAAGGCCCGAGGACAGGTGGGAAGTGGGGTGGCCGGTGGGCAGCACCGAGGCTCCCCAGAGGGACACAGGAAAGTGAAGGCGCACGGACAGCTGGTGTCTTGGGTGCAGGGTGAGCCTGCGAAGACAAGCAGTGGAGTGCTTTGTAAATAGAGGGAGGGCCAAGGCATCCTGTGTGAAGAGAAGAAGTTAAAAGCATTAAAATATTAGCCACTGCTGTCTGCCATGCAAGCCTAGTAACTGAACCTAAGAAATAATGGGAGATGCTCTAGATTTTGTCTGTTTTACAGAGAGGGTTATGGAGATAATGAAATAAAAAGTAATTAAATATAGATGAAGAAGCTGATTTTCTTCTTCACAGGAAGCAACTGCAAAACTGCTAAAGGAGACAAAGTTTGAGTTGTTAGAACCTAAATTAAGGCTATAGTAATAAATCGTTATTATGTAGAAGGACAGGAAATTATCCCCCAGCCTCCCCAACATCTTTTTGTTCAGAGAGCATATGCATAAAGACATCCACATAATACAGGTACTAGGAAGTTTATTTCAAATGTGATTATTTTAAATCCATAGAATGAGAACCACCTCAGTGAGGGCAGGCTGACTCAAGCAAGAGAGGGAAGAGAGGGTGGAGATGGGGAATGGTGGGGTGTAGAAGGCGCTTAGAGGAAGATTGGCAGCCTAACCAGAAAAGGGTTTTGCATGAGTGTTGTGCATCACATGACAGTTAATTATGAGCTGGATGCATAGAACTAGAGAGATACTGTTCAACTCAAATCATTTTCTAAAGAAGAAGGACAGTAAGTTTAGGAAAAAATTATGGAAAAAATAGGATACAGATTGATGATTAGCATATTTTTTTGTGAGAGTAGCAAGGCCCTACCTCACATAGAAATGGAGAGTTTTAAAGGGAAGCCAGTGTTTGGAGGAAGATGATGGGTTCTGCTTTGAGTTCCCAATGACGATTGATCACGCAGAGGGCTCGCTGTTTGGCAGGTAGCCAAGTAGGACAGGCACAACAGACAGACATAACAACATTGCAGGGACCTTCATTGGGTGAACTTGCAGGTGGAGAGGAAGTTCAGGATCTTACAGAGGCACAGAGAAAACCCTGAGTGGGCGCTGTGGGGAGGTACAAAGAGCAGTAGGAACTGCGGACCTTGAGAGTCACAGAGGCCGAAGTTGGTGCCTTCCGCAGAGTGACCTGTGTTCATCCCCAGAACTGCCACAGAGGCCTGAGGCTGCTGGTGGCTCAAGGGAGGCCCCAGTTTGCTCTGCAGCTGACCATCCGCTCTCCAGCAGCAAGTCAAGGAGCTCATGAACTCAGGCAGTGGAAACTCAGGATGTCAGGGCCACAGAAAAAGCGCACGTGGCGTTTGGACTCCTAAGAGGGAATTCTTGGACAGAATTTCTCCGCATTTCCATTTTAGGCCAGAAGTTTTTGAGGACATGCTAGAGAAAAAGAGGGATTAAAAAAAAAATAAGTGAATGATGTAATTGACATTTTTGGCAAAGAAGGTTTAGCTTTAGAAGAAGAAAAATTCAACAGCAATATTCAGCACAAAAATAGTGTAACATGGAATGCTCCTCAAATTCCTGTGGCATTGAAGGGCCATTTCATATTAAAACATTTTTCTTTCTTTCCCTGTCTGCAACAATTGGTGTTCCCTAACTTCTTAGAGCTAAAAAGCACATCACTAGAATAATATTGAAGCTTTTATCAAAAACTTCGTTAGAACATCATGGGTGGGGTCATCTGGAAAGATGCTTCATTTCCAATCCAAATGCCCTATCAAAGCAGGATCGAGTCCCTGCTATGAGGTACATATGGAGGTGATAGAGATGTCAGCAACAGTGAGAGGGGCTGGGTGGTTTTGAAATCACCCGGTTCACTACTGATATTTTCCTGTAGTCAAGGAGAGATGGAGAAGTACATTCTCCACCTCCTCTCAGAGCCCAGCTTCACTACATAGCATCACAGGGACGCCAAGAATGATCCTGAGAACTTTGCAGGGAGAGGCAACACCTTCCCACTCTCCCATTTCCTTGTTCTCCTTTCCATCATCCTTTTCAAGCTCAGTATTGGGGACTTGGCCCCTTGGAGCTGCCTCAGCTTTTCCACCCACAGCTTCTCACAGGAGAGGGGTGGTAAGAGGTAGGTGCACCTCAACCCTCAACTCCGTCCCTGGCTTCTCCATGCTCCTCCTTGCAGTCTCCAACCATGTTACTCAGCTCTTTGTCAGGGAAACAAAAACACCTGACAAGAACAACGTGGAGGAGGAAAGTTTTCATTTGTTCCATGATTGCGGTGGATTCCGCCAATGGTTGGCTGGTTGCAAGCCAGAAATACGGCAGAACGATACGATTTAGGAAAGCTTCTCAATTCATGGCAGCCAGGAAGCAGAGAGAAGGGGGGGGGAGGGGTAGAAGTGCCTTGGGAGAAGACAAACTCCTCCTCCACTCCTCCAGGGCACACCCTTCGGTGACCTACTTTCTCCAACTAGGTCCCCCCTCTCAGCAGTCCATTAAGCTATCAATGGAGTAATCCATTCGGTGGGTGAGGTCAGAGCCCTCATGACCCATTCATAGTCTAAATTCCCCACCTTTGAACCTTGTTGCATCAGGGAACATGGTTTGAACACTTGGACTTTGGGGGGACATTCCAGATCCAAATGATAACACCAACTAAGGGGCACACCTAGGACACTTAGGGATTCCTCCAAGAAACAGGAACATGCGTACTCTTCAGGGCAGAGACGAAACTCACCCCAAACAAGGCATACTGTCATGCAAGACTGTCTTAGGCTCAACCGAAATTTTCTTTCTGTTCAAGCTTTTCTCCAAACATGATGCTACTATTATTTTCCACTGGAATGGTATTGAAATAGCAAAGCACTCTATTATATATACATATATGTATTTTTCTTTTTTTAAATGGAAACTCTAATGTGATTTTAAAGAGCCACCACAAATTCACTGGGGAAAAAAATAACAGTTTGTTTCCAACACATGTGGTATCATTTGTCATAATATTTCTTCCACAGACTCCAACATTCTCTGGTGTCCTGGAAAGGTGATTTCCCCTCCAATGAGTGAAGCAGTTACATTTATATTGGATAAAAATAAATGCAATAAAATAGGCAGAAGAACTGTAACCATGGATGACATTTCTCCTTTATTCTATAAGATCAGAAGGACAGTTATCCCAGGATTTTGTGAGAATAAGAAAGGACTTTATTGAGGGCCTTCCATGTAACAGACACCACAGCTCGTCATGTTTGGAAGATTGTGTTATTCTTGTCTTTATTTGTTATTCTTTCTCTCTTTGGTCCTGAGGTGTTTAGTTACTTGAGTACCCACGGGAGTGGGTTTCCGTGCTTTGTCATACACACATGTATTATGCGTGTAAGCACACATACCCTCACACACAGCTTTTGCATTTGGAATTATTTTTTACCCAACTGCCTCATAAAAGATTAAAATAGAGGATTAGACTCCATTCAGAATTTCACAATGCCTCAGTAATAAATCAGTTCTCATCATTTGAAGACGATATTTCAGAACTATGAGGTGGGACAAAAGCTGATTTGAGATTCATACCGTTGTATACCTACTCACAGGAAAAGGAAAAAAAAAAACCAGAAGCAATCTACACATCTGCAGATCTTAGGAAATGGCTTAGAACATTTGCATGATTTGGGCACACGAAGCCATTTTAGCACACAAATTCCTTCCTTTCATCTCGAAAGGGTGTAGAAAGGATATAAACATGTTTTTTGCAGATGATGTGAATTATTGACTGGCATAAATAGCAACTCACACTAAATGCTTCAGAAATGTGTTTTTTTATTGGGTGAAGAAGGCATCCGGAAAAAAAATATGTAGGAAAAAATCATACTTTATGAGAACTTAAGATATGAAATTAAAGACACTATTTCTGTGAGTGTTTGTTGAGTGTGTGTGTGAGAGATTGTCAGTGTGTGTTGTAGCTGATGTTAAAATTTCAGGCTGATCTTTGTTATCCACTTAAATGTTTATAGCATTGGTTGAGGTGTTTATACTCGAAAATGACAAATAATGAAATAGTTAAGGAAATCTAGAAATCATTCACTGTATCTCCACTATCTATGGCACATGAGATGAATGAACTTGAAAAGTAAATATGGATGTTTTACCTACTAAGGCAAACTGTTAGAAATGCATAGTATTTTTACAATGTCATGTAGTAGATTACAAAATGAACCTTAAAGTCTTAAAAGACTACGTTAGGGGACTATAAATAGTTTCTCAGAAAGGAATTTTTGCACTATAACTCAAATATTGCAAGAGCTGTGGGAAGTGCACAGCTAGAAGATCCCTTAGTGCTTGCATGCTTCCATGACTCTTCTATTTATTTTATTTTTATTTTTATTTTTATTTTTTTGGTACTGGGGATTGAACCCAGGAGTGCTCACCACTGCCCTGCCAGTCCTTTTAACTTTTAATTTTGAGATGGGGTCTCGCTAATTTGCCCAAGGTGGCCTTGAACTTGGGGTCCTTCTCAGCCTCCTGAGCCCTGGGATTAACAGGCATGTGTGACTCTGCCAGGCTTCCAGGATTCTTGGGGGAGTGGCAGCTGAGCCCCTAACAGTTCCCATGGGTGGGAAAAGACTACTCACCCTGGTGTTGAGAAGAATCGTGGTTAACCTGCTGGTTCTCCCAGGGAAGCTCTCCAGACCAGCATCTCCTGTCATCTCAGGACCAGCACTACACTCCCTCCATAGATGCTGAAGGAAACTCCACCCATTAGAAGGCTGAAACACCCACATCCTTGGTCTTAAGGGGCACTTGTCCCAAGGAGCTTATCTTGCCAGAAAGTTCAATCATGGTTGCAGTGACATATGTGCATGGAATAACTTGTTCAACTTGTATCAAGGAAAGAAAGGGTGATGTGACTTTTTTTTCCTTCTTGGCTACCTGAAGTGAATCAAGCTATTCGATTGTAGTCTTCAAAAGCTGAGAGGCAGAGTCAGTTGTTTTAACATCATATTGCTCTGACTGGCACGGTGCCGAATGAACAATGAAATCTCCCTCTCCTCCATATATGTGTGTGTGTGTGTGTGTGTGTGTGTGTGAGAACACAAACACACGCGTGTGTCATACATGCATCTACACATACACATGCACAGTACATAAATGTTCAAATGTCTATAGAAGTGACTAAATGGAGAGCATACTTAATCACACCTGAGGCCATGGAAAACCTAAGGATTTGCCTTGCATTTGTCTAAAGTCCTGAAATTGAGTAAAAATAATGAAGTAAAATTCAAGATCTACAATAATTTCATTCCAAAATATTTATGCAGCAGAAATGTATAAACGTGTACAACAAGACATGCACCACATGTTCATGGCTGTATTATTTGGAATAGCTCAAAATGGGCAACAGCCTAATGTCAGTTAAGAGTAGAAAGGGTGAATTGTGGTACATGTGTAGAAGGGATTCCTAAGCAGCAGTTACCATGATTGAACTATTGGTGCATCCAACAACTTGGATGAAACTCACATTTTCTTTCATGAGATTGGACCACATAAAATGGCATTTTGTGTGAGAGCATTTATTTAAAATTCAAATATAAGTACAACTAGTACATAGTGGTGGAAGTAAGATCGAGTCTACCTTCATGAGTTGCATAACTGGGCTGTGACAGAGATGAACTTCTAACCAGATGATGGTCAGTTCTTGATTCGATTCAGGCTGCATGGGTTGGTTCACTTTGAAAAGTTCATCAGGAAGATTGTATACTCTCCCTATATTTAAATAAAAAATAGTCATCCTCTTCACGACTTGGTGTCTTCCTACTTTTCTACTCTATGCTGCAACTTCCTCATTTCCAAAAAATTGAAAACAATGAGGAAAATAATGCTTACCTCTCAGTGTTGGCAGGAACATTCGATTTGCAGGTAGACTGTGGGTAAAGTCGCCTGCAAGGACACCGGAGCTTGTGATCCTATTGCAGAAACAGTTGTTTTCACAAAGAACAGGATATTGTGGGGACATCTGTTAATTACCTTACAGCCTTTTAGTCCCACCTGGGGTATGGGATATCTATTTTCATTAACAATTTTCCTGTGGTCTGAAATAGCAATGAAAGAGTGTCAAATTAACCAGCAGTCAGGAGTGGGGCTTCTATCTTCCTTCCCTTCCCCTTCCTTTCCTTTCCTTGTCTTTCCATCCATTCCTTCCTTCCTTCCTTCCTTCCTTCCTTCCTTCCTTCCTTCCTTCCTTCCTTTCTTCCTTCCTTCCTTCTTTCCTTCCTTCCTTTCTTCTTTTTACATTTTTAAAAATTTGACAACTAAAATCATGAATATTTATCCTGTATGACACGATGTTTTGAAATTTATTTACCTCAAGCAGTGGGTAAATTGAACTAATTAATTTATGCATGACCTCATATACTATAGTTGTTTCAGGAGCTGATTCTAAATCTCTCAGGTATACTGATTGATGATTCAAGCCTGATTCATTCATGTAATCTAGGCATTTTTCAGATCAATTTTGACGCATGTACTGCACTAAGGATTTGGATTACCAAGATCAACAAGAAATAGTTCCTGTCATGAAAACATCTGTGAAGACTCATGAAAGGGAACAGAATTGCATAAGAAAGTAACATTACAAAATACATGAAAGAGAAATTAAGAATAAAGGGATTTGGGGAGCCCTAAATAAGACACTGACTAGTTTAGGGATGTTGGGAATGAATACATGCTACAATGTCTTTTTGTTCAAGATTAATTAGTTAATTCACCTCTAATCATGGTTAAACACAAAAGATCAAATTTGCTGTCCTAACCACTTTTAAGTGCATGGTTGGATCCAGGTATGTTCACACTGCTGTGGGAAAAATATCTGAGACTCCACATCTATGGGACAATGTCTCATTTCCTCTTCTCCCTAGACCCTAGAAGACACCATTCTACTTTCTGTGTCTATGACTTTGGCTGCTTTAGGTAACTCATACAAATTAAATACAATTAAGATTTTTGCATTCTTGTCCTTACACAGAGTATTACTTTCCAGATTCTTATCAACTCACTGTCTTGATTATTTTATTATTTATATCATACATAAATTTAGTTATATGCCACTGTTATGATTTGGGCCTATAATATGATGAAGGCTTGGTCTCCAGTGCAGCTATGTCCAGAGTTGGGGATTTGGGAAGTGATTGCATCACAAGGCACTGACGTCATCAGTGGATTGGTCCATGAAGGGACTACTGAGAAGAAGGGACTCCTGGGAGGAGGTGGAAGGAGGTGAGGCATCATGGGAGGAAGCAGGTCACTGGGAGTTGCCCATCTTCCCTCTCTCTTTGATTCACAGCTGCCACGAGCTGAGCACATTTGTCCCACTACACCCTTCTGCCATGATGCTTACTTCAGGCCCAAAGCAGTGGAGCCAGCTGACCATGAACTGAAGCTTCCGAAACTTTGGCCAAAATTAATCTTTCCTCCCAAGTTGTTCGGGTCAGGTATTTTGGGCACAGCAATAAAAAGCTGGCATAGACAGTTGTAATATGCTATATATAATATTTCTATATTTAGATATATGTATTTATATATTTGGAGCATTCACTTCCCAGACTGCTATGAGCTCTAATGGTATGAGCGTCTTTGGGGGAAATCTGGACAATCGTAAAACATTTCGAGGGAGGACACGGGGTCCTCCCACATGGATCCCTTTGAAGCCTCTGAGAAACCCAGGGCTGGGTGGATGCAATACAGCCTTGAGTCGTTTTTCATTATAATGTACATGGTTTGATTGTATTTTTTACTGCCAAACTGAAAGCAAAGATCCAAGAACATATCAATGTCCTCATAGACTACTGACTAGTGCGAGCTCCAAAGGATTTGGAGAACCCAGTGCATGGTGGCCCAGCCCATTGTCCCCAGACCTGCTCCTGTCTGCTGACCTCAGAATAAAAACTAACGATCTAGAAAATATTCGTCACCAATTTTTTTTTACCTAAAACAATAATGTACACACAGCACATTATAATAGAATCGAAAACAAGCAACAATCATGTTTAATTAGTATTTTTTAGGTTTGAAATTTATGCAATTTATTTCAAAGCTAATCAATATAGTCAAACATTCCAGTGATTTTTAAAGTGCTGACATTTGTTTAACAACTCACTTGGGAGTGCAGGATGTATTTAATTACACCTTAAGCACATCACTGGTGTATTAAATAGATTTAAACAAAAGTTTGAAGATACCTTAAGGGTCTTGTGAAAGTTTTAGAATGACAGGTGCATTTTAAGGACAGATTAGAAGCTCATTTATCCAAAGATGGAAATTTAGCTGAAGATGTAAGAAGGAACCTGGTGGGTGCAGAGAACTGTAAAAACAACCAGGGCACTGATGAATCTTAGGCTTGCATCCTAGGAACCTGGCTAACCTATTGCCCCTGAGATTGAATACACACACACACACACACACACACACACCCCACACATACGTATGCACTAACAAGCGAGTATCTCCTCACTGCTGTCTGCACATGAGAGAACTCTTTGGAATTTTGAAAGCCCTTCCAGTTTCAGATCTGGTAAAACTTAAATGTTCAGGGTTGTGGTTGGGCTTTCCTTTCCTTTCAGTGAAGGAGAACAAACTCCCCAGGTGGTTATAGGGAGCTGTCAGCCTCGGAGCCAACGTTATGCAGGTCATGTTAAAGTCGCCATGGTTGTCGCGGAAGTCAGGAGTGGGTGAGGACATCCAGATACATCACCGCCTAGAGGCTTCCAGCTGCCCGTTAGAGCTGTGCTTCCCTCTGCTCTGATCCTCTGGTTGGGGCGAGCACCATTCAAAAGAGATATTGTGAGAAAACCAGGATGCAGAAGCACAGCAAAATCAGCTGTTTACTCCCAGAGCTTCCTCTCAGCCTGTCCATGATCCCAACAGTTGAGACCCACCCTCTGTCCAGGCTGTGGATCCAACAGGCTCTGTGCTGGCATGGGTCCCTGCAAGGTGTCTTCCCATGGTTCCAGCGGGGAGCGTATTCCATGATTGTCTTCCCATTGCTCCACCAGAGTTGTCTTTCCTCCCAAGCCTCCACCAGCGGCTCCTTCCCGTGGCTCCAATAGGGCCTCTTCACCCGGCTCCAGCAGAGGGCACTTTTCATGGCACCACCCTGGCGAGTCTGCCTCTGACTCCACCAAAGATGTCTCCCCATGGCTCTGGCAGAGGATGTTCTTCATTGCTCCCTCTGGGGCTCTGATACCTCTCTCTCCTGGCCAACTCAGGGTGAGGAGCTGCAGTCCCTTGGGTTTGACAGTCCGGCAGGGCTAAGCATCTCTGCTGATTCCCTTGAGCAACAGTTGCTCCTCCATGGATGGCTCCTGTATCAAGCTCTCCTCATGATCAAGGAGAGGGTCAGAGAGGTGACCACAGTGGACCTAAGGACAGAAAGGTGGCCCTTGAATTTGAAAGCTCAGGAAAGGCTTCTTCCTGCAGGGATTTTGGTGGTGTGCTCACAGCACAAGCAAAGGACCAGGGCCAGGGTAGGAACACAGGTAAGAAGTCAGGAGTGACAAGGTCAATGGTAGGAGGAAGAGTTTGACCTTTCTCTTAAAAAGGATGTCAGTTCATCAGTTGATATTGTCAAGACCTGAAAAATGGCTATGTACTACCTCCAGTGGTTGTGACAGAATACTAATAACACCATCAAGAGCTTCTATAGGAGCCATGGCAATATACATTATCTGTGCCCTTAAGGTTAGGTTTTCATTAATCACTCCAGGAAGCCTGAAGAGTTGAGTCTTGTTTTTTAAATGATTAAGGGTGAGAAGAGACAAAATATAGAAAATGTACCAATTATCAAATCATAGGAAGATGGTCAAGCCTAATAATAAGAAAGAAGCAAATGTACAGAATTGGCATATGTTTTAGCCTATAGCTTAATAATGATGGTATTAGTCAGGGTTCTCTAGAGGAACAGAATCAACAGGAAGTATGATTACAAAAGGGGCTTTATTAGATTGACTTATAGGACCAGACGCTGGATAGTCCACAATGGCCTTCTGCAGCTGGAGAGCTGGAAGAACCAGCAGCTGCACAGTCCCAGAGGGGGAAGCCCCAGAACAAGAAGGATCAACAGTGCTACCCAAGTCCAAGACCAAGGCTTCTGGAAACTACCTGGAGAATCACTGACAAGAGTCCACTTTGGAAGAGTGAAGAAGCAAGAGTCCGACATCCTCAGATGATTGAAGCAGCAATCATAAAACTGTTCAAGAAGAGCCAAGCTTGTATCTGCATCTGCTTCCTTGTTCTTCCAGCTTTTATTCCATCCTATTGGTCAGTGCTGCCCACATTTAGGGAGGGGCTCCACTTCAGTTCCTATCCCACATGCCAATCATTCCTAGCCTTGCCCTCACAGACACACCCAGAAGCCTCTTAATCATTGGCATCTCTTAATCCAATAAAGTCAACACTTCAAATTAACCATTACAATGATTTAAAAAATTAAAAATCATCCGTTTTGGCAAAAAATTGAATGAATTAATGAACTGTTCATCAGTCTCAACTTATGTATCTTTTCTGAAGATTTGTGGAAAAATGGTAGTACTGAAATAACAAATTGATGTTTAAAAACATACATGCAAATGGAACTACTTAGCAGAATTACTTATACTGCAAGAGCAAACCAATTAGGTGTTTATCACTGGAAACTATTATATAAATAATGTGATACACAGAGTTAAACCCTCTGCTCTTGGGTATGTACTGCTTTCTTGTCTCCCAGGCTTCTTTCATTTTTACATGTTTGAGATCACTTTCAAAAAAAAATATTCTTTGCTGGTCAGCTGTCTAAAACTAGCACCCATCAAAGAGAATTGAGAATAATTAACAATTGCCTAAATAATAAAATTACCCAAAGCACTGTTGATTACTGACAAACCCTTGCTGGCCCAGTTCACTCTCAATATTGGAAGCGTAACATTCTATGCTTTCATTGGAAACTAAGTTCTCACATTTACTATCATCTGATCACAGCTAAAAGTTTGGCTAAGTGAAATGATAGGTATGTTGTATTGTTTGGAAAATATAAAAATCATCCATTCTTAACTATTCCAAAATGATCCCTGGGTGCAGTCAGATTATCAGAGAGACTCCATACCTAGACATCATTGAGTGTACTACCTTTTGCCTTTTTCCAAAAATGTTTTGCTAAGCTGAACTTTGGCATGACATCATTGCTTTATCTGGAGGGATATTTTAAGAAATAATCATAAGATGTTTTCAAAGAAAATAGTCATTATGTCACACAGAGTGTACAGTCGATTTTTAAATTATTTTCTTAATACTTAGAACAGGACTCTTATTTTTTGTCTGTTAGTTTTCTTTTCACTCAGGGATTCTGGGATTTTCTGTACTGTATTTTCCAGTTCCCTTCCACTGCTCCATATTCTGAATTGAATTTGGAGCTCCTTGTTAGAGAGGGCAATGATTTCATAGACAAATTTGGTGGTTAATTGTTCCTTGACTTTTTACTTTTTAAAATTAATTTTCACTTGCCTCATGTGTTAGTTTTCTGTCACTGGGATCAAGACACCTGACAAGAACAAATTGGAGTAGGTAGCTAATTTGGGGATCACAGTTTCAGTGGTTCATTGTAGGGTTGGTTGACTCCACTGCTCTGAAACTGAAGTGAGGCAAGACAACATGGCAGAAGAGTATGGTGGAGGAAAGGTGGTCGGCTCATGGCAACTGGAAGCAGAGAGAGGAGGAACTGGGGAAAAGATATAATCCCCTAGGGTGTGCCCCCAGAGACCCACTTTCTCAGCCACACTCACCTGCCAACAATTACACCCAGTAGTCCATTCCAATTAATGATCCATCAAATGAATGAATCCACTGATCATGTTATAGCCCTCATAATCCAATCACTTCATCTTTGAACATCCCTACTTGCCTAAGCATGAGCTTTGCAGGGGACACCTCATGAAACCTCACACCCCAACCATAGCACCTCATCTTTCCAAGTTTGTAAGGATATTTAATTCTACTTCCTTCTCTGTAAGACACACTGTTTCCTTTAAAGAAAAGAACTTTAAAGGTTTAAGTACCTCAGACTAAGAATATGAAAGACAATTCAGCCTGCAAGGCCAGGAGTACAGTGGCATGGTAGTTTTGAAACTATGTGCTGTTTTCTTCCATTTGCTTTCCCTCTGATTACTTTCCAATCAATCAGAATTTCCATCACACCTACTGCAGTTTGTGACAGAGAGCTGGCAATTTACCTGATTTAATTCCATCAATTGAAATAGTCAATCTGGATAATTCAGCCTGCTAATTTAACTCTGTCTACATTGATGAAATTAACCAACACACGACCAGATCCCTCCCCTCTTCTTTCTTCTTTTGCTTTAAGGAACTCTCAAAAGAAAAAAAGAAGAAGATAAAAAGGAAAGAGAGAGGGAGGAAGGGAGGAAGGAAGGAAGGAAGGAAGGAAGGAAGGAAGGAAGGAAGGAAGGAAG
The DNA here is from genome assembly GCA_020662805.1 of Glaucomys volans. Classification (NCBI taxonomy): domain Eukaryota; kingdom Metazoa; phylum Chordata; class Mammalia; order Rodentia; family Sciuridae; genus Glaucomys; species Glaucomys volans. Next base: position 1,184,122 of record JAJEJO010000080.1, read on the forward strand.
GAAGGAGGGAAGGAAGGAAGGAAAGAAGACAGGCAGGCAGACAGGAAGAATTTTTTTTTCTATTTATAGATACTATTAAAGATCTTGGCAAAAATAATGTAGATTTATCTGAAAGGTTGCTTTTTTCCTTCTCTTTCCCTCTTTCTCGCTCTCTCTCAACTATTAACCATGGCCATGTAGCACTTACCTGAAATGTAAGCATAATTTGGCAGAGTAGAAAAGAACCTGGACTCTGGGAACAGAACTCAGAGGATCCCGCTGCACATCCAGGTGTGGGTGAGATCCACGGGCTGCCCAAGGATGTGCTCTGAACCAGAGGGCACAGGTGAAGTCAGGCAGCACCGGATACCATTGTCCGGATTGCAGGTGGGCGGGGGCAAGGTGAAGGTGGGCAGCGAGCTGGGCTGTAGGGGCTGGACTGACCGGTGCTCAGAGCTGGCTGGCCGTAGGAGCTGCTCGTCACACTCAGGGGGAGTGTGACACGCTCCTCCATGTCAGCGAAGTCACTGTGGTGGACGATTTGGAAAGGGTGGAACAGAGACAACCTAAAGCCCCAAAATAAAAGCTGAAATACTGAACAGGTGGTGCAGGATGACCTTTCACATTATCCATTTTTGACCTTATTGAAGTAGGTGAAGCTCAAAAATTGTGGACAACTGATCACAATGATGAGGACACCTGGTTTTAGAAATGCAAGTGAGTTCTGTCCAGGAAAAGCCTGCAGCTCCTGACCAGTCCCTTCTCCTCTGTGGAGAAATGCAGGTTTCCTCCTCCCTGTAGTGTGGATAAATGTCCTCCCACGTTCTTGAGGTACCGCGGATGTTTCTGTTTGATATTCTGAATTATGCTTTGAACTGCTTGTGGTATCTAACTAGCTCCCTAACTAAAGAATTAAATAAAGCAGTTGAGATGCATTTGATTGATATTTGTATTGTTTTTATGATGCTATGTTTTTAAATATATGAATCTTAAACCCAATATATTTACCTCTTTCTCGTGCAAGCATCTTAAATATTTTGTCTCAGACATTCGTAGCATTACAGCAGAGATGGCTTTTGGCCATCGATTTCTAAGTGTCATGTTTTATAGTTGAGCATCTAATTGTAAAGAACCACTGGACGCAATGATACATATCCTAAAAAAGATACCTCCAAAGGATTGTCTTCCATAATTCAATGGAAACATAGGATGAATCCAGAGGTCCTATTCTACAAACCTGTGACACTGAAGAGAAGTTAAAACTGAAGACTTGAGTATTTGTGGCTTATAATTGCTGAGGTGCATGCTTTAGGGAGAGAAACTCCAGGAGGAGAGCGGGTGTGGCGAGGTAAAAGCAGTGGTCAGGGAGACAATTAATGTTCACAGTGTCCGGATGCCCTGAGCGATTGTGGGAAATTTCCTTGAGGAATTGCTTATTTTAATCAAGTGATGTAGGTGAATTTTAAACTAAGATATATTTATGTTTATGCCTGAGATTATAGGAACATAATGATATCAGAATTTATCTGAAGCCCTCCCTGAAATCCATATTCCACTGAACTAATAAAGGATGCGGGGACATGCATTATTTATTCCATCTTTTTGATGCTCAATTAAGGAGTTCCACAGACCCATCAATAAGTCAGGCAAGGATTTAACAACCATCCTATTATTGGTCTCTCTAGTTTTTATTTGTTCCTGTAACATTAAAAGACAATTCTATCATGTTGATTAAATCAGATTCTAGATTGTAATTGAATATTAAAAAATTTCAATGAATCATTAAGCATAAAAATTTTAGTGTCTTGTAGATAATATTTTGTAAGATATACCCATAAATAGCAAATTATTGCCATTTTAAGTGGAGCACATTTCTTCCTTAAGCTATTTAAAAATTGATTATGGTACATTCCTTAGATTTTAAAATTGAATACGTAA
>JAJEJO010000080.1:1186438-1334492 GCA_020662805.1 Glaucomys volans
CTTAAATAACTGTATTATCAAAATGCAACATTATAAAATATATTCCAATAAACCAAAACAATTATCATTAAAAAAGTTTTCTTTAGGATGATAATGGATGGATGATAATGTTAGATTTATAAAATGTGTTACATAGATGATGCTAATTTAATTGATTAAGAGTTAGTGTTTTAGTCAGCTTTTGTGCTGCTGTGATTGAAAGACTTGAAACAGAAAAATTTTAGAGGAGAAAAAGTTTATTTGAGCGCTCACAATTTCAGAGGACTGTTTGTAGACAATTGGCTCCATTCCCCAGGGCTCAAGTTAAGGCAGAACAACATGGCGGAAGAGTGTGGTGGAAGGAAGCAGCTCACATGATGATGAGAGAGCAGAGAAAGAGTGACAGACAGACACTCCACTCTCCGGATAAAAAATAGATTCCTGCAAAGGCAAGTCCCCAGGGACCCACCTCCTGCAGCCACACTCTACTGCCCTCACTTACCTCTCAGCTAATCCCATCAGGGGATTGATCCACTGATTGGGTTAAGGCTCTCATAACCTGGTCAGATCACCTCTAAATCTTCTTGCATTGTCTCACACGTGAACCTATGGGAGGCACCTACATCCAAACCACAACAGGTAGGTTTTGGAATATTTCTCTGGGGAGGTTCCCTTCTCTGAATTTTGTTAAGTCTTAGGACAATATTTTCTTGTTTCTTTTTGGTTTTGATTACACAGGAGAAGGGAAGGAAATAAAGTACTTTAAAATTACACTAATATGTTTTTAAAGTTAGAGAGGTAGAATGATCTGCACATGTAAAACACACGTGCACACACAGCGTCTACTAATGCCACTTGCATGATGGAGATGAACAGGTAGCAGGGCGGGCAAAGGAAGAAGAATCGCAGATAAAATCCCAAAGCTGGCCATATTTCCAGAATGTAATGATCCATCCTAGTGCTAACGCTATAGAAACTATACTATTAAGTTCAAGGAACAATCAAATAGTATCAGAACTGGTATAAAAACAGGATTTGATCCTGTTATGCATTGCTTCATGCTGATCCACATTCTATTTCTCATTTATGTACCATTAAAATATGCCACAATTAATGGGTATGGCAGCTGGGTAGGCTCCTGTTGCAGTCAACGAATTTCCACGTTGAATAATTGCTATGGTTTGGATATGACGTGTGCCCCAAAAGCTCACATGCCAGACAACGCAGGAACGTTCAGAAGAGAAATGATTGGGTGGTAAGAGTCTTAACCCAATCAGTGAATTAATCCCAGATGGGATTAATAGAAGTGGTAGGATGTGGCTGGAGGCGGTGGGAATTGGGGAGTGGATGTGGCGTATATATTTTGTATCTGGAGAGTAGAGTCTCTCTGTCTGCACTCTGATGATGTGAGCTGCTTCCCTCCACCACCCCCTCCCGCCATGATGTTCAGCCTCACCTTGAGCCCTGAGGAATGGAGCCAGCCTTCTATGGACTAAGACCTCTGAAACCGTAAGCCTTCAAATAAACTTTTCCTCCTTTACAGCTGTGCTGGTCGGGTCATTTAGTCACAGCAGCAAAACAGTCGACTAAAACAAATAATGATATTTTTAAAGTTTTTGACTTGTGAGTCATCTACATCCACTAGTTTAATATTTAGATAATATGATACCAACAGATGGGAAGCAACAAATTTGAATAATGTTTGCCTTCCATATTTGGGAATGTAATGTAAGCAAAGCAGCGGACGTGAGGACAACTGTAGGTGGCTTTCCTAGCAATACGAGTCTTGGAAGCTCTGCAGCATCGTGTGTCCGAGTAGAGTGACTGCTGTTGCTTTAATGGAACCTGTTGCTTCCAGGTTAAAAAGCAGGCGATGCCTCATACCCCTGCTCTCCATCCTCTTTCCTTCCCTTCTCCTGGGGACACTGCAGACCACTGTGGAGAGCTGTCGCTGGAAGATGGGCACCTTCCCTCACCTCCCACTCCTACCATCTCCTGGACTCTGAGATTGACCTTAGGACATTTTCACTTTCCACTGACATGTGCTATGCTTTTTCTTATCATGGGCCAAAGAGATATATTTCTCATTCCAGATGCAAACTAGATCACAGGTGAAAATATATTTCATTATAGAAACATGACATTTTTAAGTGAAGTGTACAAAGTGTACAGTACCAAAAGCTAGTATAACACAAACACAGTAGGAGCTATGGTCAATCTATGGGAAAGTTGTAGGATGCAACATTTTGCAAACTGAAAAAGAATTTACAATATAATCATTTTTGATGAAATTAGGTGAAAGCTGCTGTGGGGGAATGTTCAGAACGTTTGTCCAGGAGAAGCCCACAGGGCAGGGGGCACTGCTAGGGATTCTCGCTCACTGGCCTGGCCCTGGCTGGTCCGTGGGCCAGAGGGTTCTGCAGGCTCTGAGGCAGAAAAGTACTTCTGGTTCTCTTTGCTTCACATTTTTTCTGTGATTTCACTTCATGTGCATTTAAAAAATTTTTTTTTTAGTTGACAGTGGAACTTTATTTTATTTCTTTATATGTGGTGCTTGAATTGAAACCAGTGCCTCACACATGCTAGGCAAATGCTCTACCACTGAGCCACAATCCCAGCCCTCATGTGCATTTTTAATGACTCTTTAAGCTTATTAACTTCAGGGTAGAGTTTGATTTTAAAAAAATAAAAACACTTTGCACTTTGTTGCACTGAGAATGTATCATTGCAGCCTTATCCTGCCACTCTCCAGAAAGGACTGTGGTATCCTTGAGAGCACCTTGTTTATTTATGTGACGTGAGCCTTGGGCTCCTGCTTCTTGTCTATCCTGTCTTCCCCACTGAGAACCCAGCTGAAGTGCACAATGCTGAAGATGTGAACACAGGACCAACGCAAAAATATTTTATGCAGCAGAGTAGCAGAGTGAAAGGTAAGCGGTAGAACTGGTTCCAACTTGATTTTTTGCTCATCATTTGTAAATCCAATTTCAGCAAATATTTTTGTCACTCATCAGAAAGAGACATAACTTACACTGGGATTTACCTTCGGAGAATATTTTTCCTGATTTCATTTATTGAATTTGAAGATGAATGATTAACCAAATGTTAATTTAAAATATTTATTTTGTTTTATTTATTTATTTTTTAGGGTGTAAAGTCCCAAATAACTTCTCACTGAATCAGAGTAAGTTAGGAATGACTTCAAAGTCTCAAGCACCGCCAAGCTATTTCTCACACTATCGTGAATACGTCCAGGCCAGAAACCTCAAATTCTCTGCAGTCCATTTCACTAATGCATGTCGATGGTCATTAGAAAACCATCCTGTTATTGATGAAAATTAACTGATGCATGTACTGCTCACTATAACAACAGAAACCCAATGTATTCCCTTCCTAGGGAAGAGTCCTTCTTATTCTTAGAAACAATTGCAACAATTCCCTGAGCCTTCTTTGCTCTCTACTCATTCCCATAGGACAGTGTCTCCAGACTGTGTGCCCTTCACGCCCTCTCCTGTTTCTGTTGACTCTTGTCCACGTCCCTTCCTGACGACTACGCACAGACTCTTCCCAACAAAGTCAGTTCCGCCAGCACACACCGGAGCTGATGGGTCTTCCATGGACTTTGCACTGATCTCGGTATCATAAAACCAGATTCCACTACTGGTCTTTAAAAGCAAATTCCTAGCAGCTGAGGCAGACCCTGATTCAATATTTTAAATTGATTTTTGAATTTATGTTGAGAATTTTCAAATCCTCTTCTTGTAGAGCCAAAAGGGAACCTTGAAATCACACGGCGATTAGGACTGGTGTTCTAGCTCTACAAATAGTCCCGTGGCTCTGGACACACCTCTCCCTGGGACAGCTCTTTCCTGCCATCTGGGAATAGTAATGCCACTGCTTCCTCCTGCCCAGGAGTTTTGTGGAGACTAGCAGTACTTCAGGAAAACCAAACTTGTCAGAAGACTGTGGTGTGCTTCTTCCCCAAGTCAGCCAATGTTCTGACTGTCCCAGCAACTTTCCAACAGTTCTAGTCAAACTTCAAACTGTCCTGAGTCAGAGAAACCGCACAGGAAGCGACTCATTCCTGAGATGGCCCTGGCCTCAGACACCAGACTTGAAAAGGACAGCCAGGCTCCCTGCACCTCAAACCCAGGGCTCCCACAGTGTCCCAGACACTTCGAGTTTGACATTGGTCAGAACAACTTGGAAAGACACTACATTAACTGATTATGTGTTTATGACAAAGGACACAACTCAGGGGCGGTCAGATGGAGGAAGTGAGAGGCCCAGGAGGGTGGCGGGAGTGACAGCGATGGCTGCCCTCTCAGGGATTTCGGCTCTGCCCCTACACCAATGTGTCCACCAGCTGAGAGTCTCTTGGGGTCTGCAGGTCCTGCTCGAGGGCTTCTGGATGCTGGTCTGCAACACTGTGCCCCTCCCTGGAGGTGGGGCGGGGGGAGGCCAGAGGTTCCCAGCCTCTAATCAGGCTCCACCCTGCGTCACCATGCTAGAATGAGTGCCGTGTGCAGAAAGGGGCTTTTTGTGAGTACAAAAGACTCCTGTCACTCAGGAAGTCCCGGGCTTTCTGCAGCTCTGTGCTGGGTCCTGGGGACAAGCCCAGCATACCTGCTATTATGACGCAGTTGTCAATGCTCAAAGTCAACATTTTCATGTTGTCACTTCTCAGTGACACCTGTGTCTTTCTGCCATTTCACTCCATAGACGGTTGTGAGGGTCTTTTCTCTCCCCTTCCCACCAGCCTCTCAGGGCATCAGGATCTTTCTCAAAGCAGCTCTGTTCTTTGGAGTTCATAGGATCACCTTCCCCCACTTTCCCTTTACAGTTCCAACCTGTCCCGTGGAGTCTCCCTGGGGACATCCTAACCAGGAAAGAAGCAAGAAGTCACAAGTGTTTGAAATGAGAAATTGATGTCCGGAGATTTGTATTCTCCCCAGGACAAATGCATTTATATTGCCATGAATGGTTATTTTTGTTATACCCAAGGAAGGAAATGTTTGTATTACTATAACTTTTTTTAAAATTTAACCTCTATCTCTATAAAATAGTAAAATATTCTAATCAAAATGACCAAAGTGTGCACCCCTATATAATCATTCACCTGGAAGTTCTGCTGGCATGACTCCCAGCAATTCATGGAAGGACACCCTGTGATTTCTTTTTCTGATTTCTAGACAGTGTCTCTATTCCTTAATAGCTAGACATTAATTTCTAGAGATATTCTTGATCACAAAGATGACAGTCTTGTGCTGTTTGACCTGGTTGTCTTCTAGGTACAGCAGAACTTAAATAATCCCCATGGGCATCCTCCGGTTTAGTTTGCAGTTCTGACCTGGTACATTATTAAACTTCTACAAGAACCAGAGAACAATTCATGACCAGGATTTTTCACCAAGAACCATGGGCTGGACTTTTTTTTTTTTTAACCATTATTTTATTCATTTATATGTGGGTGTTGAGAATCAAACCTAGTGCCTGATATGTGCTAGGCAAGCATTCTACCACTGAGCTACAACCCCAGCCCTGGGCTGGACTTTTAAAAACCTGCTATTCTAAGACCAGGAATCTAAATTTAAGAAACTGTGCACCAGGTTTCACCTGCATGTCCTGCGTGTGGATGAATTCTTCAAACTGCTGAAGTGCATGGTTATAGGAAGTGACTCTTGATAGTACCTGAGTTGGAAACTGGCAGGCCAGGGGTCGGGTGCTTTTCCAGGGAAGACTTGGGCTCAACACACAAGGTCAAACCTGTTCTCTAACAGTGGGCTTATCAGACCTGATAAAGTGAAAACCTTTTGCAAATCTGATTCCCAGTAAGGTCTGTGTACACAGATTGCCCAGTGATCCAGACTGAAAAGGAAGATGTATATTTAGAGAGCTTATACAAATAGTTGTGCAGCATTTTCATAAATAATTAAGAGACTAAGAAAAGGTTTCTACTTGTGGGGAATCAGTGAGCATCTGAGCATCAGACACCTTCTGAGAGCCGGCTTCTCACTACACTGCTCAGGCTGGCCCCCAACTCTTGTCCTCAAGACTTGCCCCTGAGTGGCTGGAATGATGGGTATTTGCTGCCATTCCTGGCTACAGAGACTTTAAGAAAATAATTGTATTTAATTTTCAAAAGCAGTTTTTATGGAATTAAGGATATTCCTTGTTTCAAATGAAGGGCTTCATTATGCATCTTTTAGGACATGGAAGTCCATTAAAAAATATCCCTCCAAATTTGCATTTCTCTCATCAGTTATCACCTGTGTGATTGGTTTTCATCTACAGGGACCCTACTGTCACAAGAGGTCTGCTTTTGAGTCATCCATGTCCTAAGAATCTCAACCAGTGAACTGCTGCTATCTGAGTTTGTTAGGTAATGTTAGCTCAAAGGCTTGTTCACAGAGGTCACCAAAATGCCTAGGTCAAAGTCACTGGTAGAGATATTCCCACAAGGCTGAGTTTCCCTTGTTTATTGAAGACAGAAACTCTGGTGTAAAGCTGTTTGAGAGTCTTTGAATAAGCCTCAGCATAAAAAGCAGCCTCCCATAGATGAGAGTCTGAATGACTGTGGGCAATTTTCATAACTCATAATATCAGCATGGAAAAGACTAGAATTCTCCATGAGAATTTTCTGTGTTGACTTTAATATATCTTTGATTATCAAAAACAATAAAATATTTTATAGCCGTTGAAAGAGCTAAGATTATTTACCTTCTAAGTTTACTTTAAAATATTTTAATGTCATTTTGATTAATTAGTTAGCCAATCATTGTTTTTCAGGTACTCATGATCTTATCTAAAACAAACATCCAAATCTCCTCTGACAATTCTTTGGATTTTGACTTTTAAAGATGGTATCCTGAATTAAGAAAAATAACTGGAATGTTTGCATATATCGTACACCTAAAAGGATTTTTCAGAGATTTCACAAGATTTGTTCTTTTGTCTGTTGGAAAGAGCGCTGCTAGAAATAATTTTGCTTTTGGATGTGCTCAATGTTTCTTAACCTACCTGGACACTTGAGTAAGGGCTGCATAGCCAGAGTTGCTAAACCAGAAGAGACATTCAGTCACTGCAAAAGTTTGAATAGGAAAATATTATTGTATTAGTCTGCTTGGCTGCCATGACAAAATACCAGACTGTGTGGATTAAGCAGTGGAAACTTATTTTCCCACACTTCGGGGGGCTGGAAGTCCAAGAGCAGGGGCTGGCAGAATTGTTCTGCAGCGAGACTCCTCTCTGGGACCCTCAGCCCCGTCTTCTCACTGCATTGCTTTTTTCTGGGGTGCACTCCTAGTGCCGTTGCTCTTCTCTTCAGGACTCCTGTCATACTCGATTATATCCCGCATCATGATCCCATGTGAACTTGCTGGCTTCCTTAAATGCTCCGTCTCCAAGTGTACAGTAGCTATTTTGGTGGTGCACTATATGACTATTCTGTAACACTTTGGGAATGTTTCCCTGGTGCTAAGAATACTTCATGGACATGCAGAGCATCAGTAAACAGGCTATGCCATAAACTGTATGACTTCTGGAATAATTTTATTAATAATTACTGTAGACTGAACCATGTTCCCTGAAATTCATATGTTGAAGTCTTAACCACTGCTCAGAGGATAAAAACCCAAACCCCACCATTGCCATTGTTCTGTGGATAGAGCCCGAAACCCATGGTTCCCCATTGCTCTGAGGACAAAGGCCCAAGCCTCGTGTCTGGTCTGCAAGCCTTTCTTGATCTACTGCTATTTTCTTTCTCTGCAATACCTTCATGAGCCAAGGTTCTGCTCACTTCAGGCAACACTAATTTCTCTTAGCATCCCTCCATCTTGAGATCTTGGAAGTGCTATTTTTTTCCTTCAATGTGTCCTCTAAATTTCCCAATTTGCTGTTGGCAAAGTTATTGTACTAGTTAGGATTAGGTTTGACTGGTTCACTGGTCACTATAGAAAATGCTGTACATGGCTTGAACACAAGTTTATCTTTGAAAACAGGAAGTTGAGGGTTAGGCAGTGGGGTGGTGGGGGAACACAGCAAAGACCCTTTGTGACTTATTGCAGTGATGTTAGTGCCTTTGGGAGGGAGACCCAAGGAAAAGAGGGAGGGACATCAGTGGACATTAGTTCACAGGGGATCCTGGAAGCAGCCATTCCTAAGAGCACTGGGGAGAGAGATGGAGGTTCCAGTCCTGAATCTCTGGAGTGAGGGTCCAGGAGGCATCAAGAGAAGGCATGGAGGATGTTCTGGGTAAAAGGTGGCTAAGGGTGATGGCCACAGCAGTCCCTCTGAGGGTGTGTGTATCTATCTCTTCAACCCTGTGCCAAACCGGAAGTTACCTTTGCCCTCACTGTTACTAAGATACCATTCCAAATAACCATGGGCAAAGTTTTGTGAAATGAGCTTTAGCTCCTTCTGATACAGGGTCAGACTTTCAGAATGACTGGGAGACACCCTTGAGGACAAATGCCAATGACAGCTGAGGTGAAGTTGACATTCTCAAGAAAGAGAAACACCTCTCATATTTGAGTGGCATGTGCAATTCTTCATTTATTTTTTTGACTTCTGAAACAGCGATTTGAAAAGAGAGAGAAAAATATTTTCCTTTCTTAAGGCTGCCAAGAATAAAGCCTTTTCTCATTTGTTAAAATAAAGAGAGGTAATAAGCTAAAATAAGAATACATTGACCTTATTCCTGAACTCAAGTGAATGTAGAAAAACCACTTCTTTTAAAGTGAAGTTAAGTTCAGTTATTCTTGTAGTCACTGCCTTTTTGCCGACTCTGGTTAGCTTTCAGGTCGTGTCGACAACAGAGCTAACTAGTTGCAAGGGGAACTTTTGGAATCTTTCACTGACTGCACCGGCATCTCTTATGTCTCCCAGTATTCTTGCAAAGGAATTTCTTTATGGCCTTGAAGCCACTCAGGGGTGTTGGTCTGTTCATTATACACATGGTTTTATGAGGTCACCGCACACCACTTTGCATACAAAACTTTGGACCCAACAGTAGCTTAGTAAATACCATGTTAGACATGAACTGGGGCTTTTCACTCTATCCACTTTTCTTCCCACAAGATCATTATCTCTATTATTTTCTTTTTGTTAATGTAAAGGGCAGGCTCTATAAATATCTGAATAACCAGGAAAATAAAATCCAAGATATTTATTATACAATTGAATTATCACGCTTGATTCAATGTGCTATTACTAATAAACCAAAATCATCTGGTCCATGTGGATTTTCTTTATGTGCCTGATTATTTCTTACAAATCTAAATGGATATTTACAGCTTCTTGATATCAGTAGAATAATGAGAATAATTACAAAAATTATTGCCATTTTTGTTCCCTTAATTTTTCCTTCTACTGTTATACTACTTTCTGGATTTTAATTTTTATTCTTACTGAAAAGTGAAAATTTGATTTTAGAATAGCTTTAAATTTACAAAAAGATCTTGAAGAGCATCCAGGGAGCTCTCATATACTCCCCTGAGGCTTCCTGCTGTTAATATTTTATATTAGCCTATTATAATTAAAGGAGAAATATCAGTATGTTACTTTTAACAAAACTCCATATTTCATCCACAATTCCTTACTTTAGTATCCATGTCCTCTTGGTTTTTCCATTCCATGACTCCATGAAGGATACCAAAGGTCCTTCACTCATCTCTTGAGGCTAAAGAGTTGCTTAGAATTTTCTTATTTTGATGACAGACAGTTTGGGGAGCTCTGGTCTCAGATATTTTGAAGAATGTCTCTTTCCTATGACTTTTGTGATTTTTTTTTCTGGTTAGACTGGGCTTAGGGGTCCTGGAGGGGAAGATCCCAGAGGTAAAGCAGAGCTCTGGTCACTTTCTACCAAGCGCTCAAGTTATTGACTGACTTGCTACAATTGATCTTAGCACTGAGCACCCAATCACAGAATTTGTCAGTTTTCTTCACTTTGGAGTTATCCATCCCTCCCATTTCCATATTATTCTCCTTAGAGGAAGTCACTGAGCACCCCACACTTATTGAGTAGAGAACCAAGCCCCACATCCCTGAGAGCAAACCAACAATATGAATGACTTGAATTCATCTGCGTGAGACTTGACTATTCCACCCAGTGTGTTTATTTATTTAATCATTTATTTATATAAACACGGATTCATGGACATTTGTTTTGTGTTTTGGGTTATAATCCAATCTTCCTTTATGTTTGCTCAAATTGTTCCAGATTTGAATACTTGGCACTCTTACGGGCTCTTGTGTCTTTTTGACATTACTGTGACTTTGTTGAGACTTTGCTTGCTTTCTGACACTTCAAGATGTTCCAAGCTCATCTTCCATATTATGTAATCCAACCCTAGAATTAGCCATTTCCCCAGGGTTTTGAAACATGGTAGTGTCATTTATTCACATTGCAATATGGCAATACTTATGCAAAATACTTGTATGACCCCCAAAGTCTCACCTATTCTGTCTTCCCATTTCCACAAAATCCCTGGCAAACACTGGTTAGTTCATTGTCTCTACACTGATTAGTTCAGTGTCTCTAAACCATTATCATTCCAGAATATCATATAAATGGACTCATAAAGCCTGAAGGTTTTACAGACTGGATTCTTTCACTTATCGATATGCATTTACGATCCTTCCATACTTTTGAGTGTGTTTAATCAGTGAATGATTTTCTATTTCATGAATGTATCAAAATTAATTTTTTTCATTCACCTATTAAAGGAAATTTCAGATGCTTCCAGTTTGAAACAGTTATGAGTAAAAATGGCTATAAAAACAAGTGTGCAGGTTTTTGTGTTGATGTACATTTTCATAAATTTTATTAAATACCTGGTAGCATACTAAACCAATTAATTTCTGAATTTTGTGGAAATTACTTCTTTACTTTGTAAGAATTTTGTGGAAATTACTTCTTTACTTTGTAAGAAACTGTCAAATTGTCTTTCAAAGAGTTGTACCATTTTGAATTCTGATTAGCAAAGAATAAGGGATCTCATTGCTCCCCACCCTCACCAGCAATCATTATTATCAGGGCTTTTGGGGAAAAGAGAGAAGGGAAATGGGATTCGCCACTTGGCTATTTGAATTTTCATTTTCCAGTGACAAATGATGTTGGATTTTTTTTAATATGCTTTTTTATAATCTAATTTCTTTGGTGTGGTACTTATTCAGATTTTTTACCCATTTTAAAATTATTTTGTTGGTTTTATTTTAGTGAGTCTTAAAAATTCTTTGTAAATTTTATATACAGGTAATGTGTGAGATTGTTTAGCAAATACTTTTTCCATCTGTGCCTTTTTTAGACTAACATTTTCTTTCCTAGAGCATAAGCTTTTAGTTTTAATAAGGCCTAACACGTCTATCTTTTCATCTGTTGTGATATATGATGTGGTATTTAAAAACTCATCACCACACCAGGGTTATATAGATTTTTCTCCTGTTTTGCACTCAGAGTTTTATGGTTTTCATTTTACCTATATTTGTGGTTCATTTTGATTCAATCTTTGTGTAAGGTAGAAGGTCTTTCTCTAAGTTTATTTATGCATTTGCATTACACATCCAATTAATCCAGTATCATTTGTCAAAAAGACTAACCTTTCTTCTCTGGATTTCTTTTGGTCTTTGTCACAGGTCAGCTTCTTATATTTGCAGAAACTGGTCTCTTAGTTGTTCCTTATGTTTCATTGATCCCAGGTTTTCTTCCTTGGTTAGTACCATGCTGCCTTGATTTTAGTAAGTGGATAGTAAACACTGAAATCAGCTAATGTCAGTGCCAAGATTTCCTCCCTTTCCTTCTTTTTCTTCAGTGCTATTTTGATTTCTCTAAGTCTTTTTCCATGTGTATGACATTTAGAATCAGTTTGCATCTACATTTCAGGTTTGGGAAAACGACATCTTAACAATACTACATCTTCTAATCCACAAACATGAAATATCTCTTCACTTATTTAGAATCTTGATTCCTTTCATCATTGTTTTGTTGTTTTCCACATAAAAAAATGCTGTACGTATTTTGTTAAATTCACATCTAAGAATTATATCTCCTGGATCTATGGCAAGGATTATTTAAAAGTGCCAAGGATTTGTCTCTCATATACAGGAAGGCCTCAGCCTTCTTTCCATTGATCCTGCGTCCTGTAATCTTGCTGTGTTCACTTATTACTCCACGTGAGCAGAGCAGAGCCCTGGCCGCAGGATGAAGCTGCAGGTCTAACCTGTTTCCTCTGTTCTCAGACGCATCTAACAAAATTTCATTTTGACTACCTTTTTCTTGTTGTAAGAACAGCATGAGGAAGTCAAGGTTTCTCATGCCAGAAGTGAAACTCGGAGTCCACACATCTTGATGTTTTAAAGCGTCTTATTATTCTTCCACTCACGTATGTCTATGAATGTTTGTCTTGAGGTATGAGTTATCTCTGTGCAGTCTACAATCCACAGAGGAATATAGTTAACAGACCTACATAACAATTATCACAGTTCTAAAGATGATTATGTGTCCCTACCCCTAAAATGGAGGTTAACAATTTAGAGTTTATTTTTTATTTAATGATTTTGCATGTTTTCCTTTTACTTTGTTTTCAGTGAAGTCTGGTAAGAAGTTCTTTGGACACCAGGAAAGAGCTTGCTGGCAACCTGGGAGCTATTCCTGCTTTTTCTATGGGGACCCAGCACAGCAGGGGGCCAACAGCGGATGTAGTTAAGAATAAAGATGTCAGTTGCTGTCCACATTGAGAAGATTCAGACAGGCACAAATGCATGCCGAAGTGATTAGCGCCTTAGCTGCGCTCGAATGCGGAGGAAAAGCACACCCGTAGGAGAAGCGGGCAGGTAGCTGCCATCCTGGTGTCCTGGGTCTCTTCCTCTGGTTCTGAAATGTCTCGTTCTGGGGAATTCTCAGGCAAAGCATAAAAGAACCTATTATTTCCACAGAGAATCTGCCCTTTGTCTCCCATGCGATGGGACAGTAGGGAGAACTTACTCTAGGAACACATGGGGTGGAGCTTTAAAACCTGCTCGCCATGCGCTGGTCTTGCCTTGAAGTTCTCTTAAAGCTGTGCCAGGCTTCTTGCTGTCTTTGTTTCCATTTTTGGACTTGGGGGAGGAGGAGCATCCAAACCTCTGCATGTGGCGCAAGAATGAGTGTCTGTCTGCGTTTATGTCAAAATACCACAAACTTATAACACAAAATAGCACAACTTAAAACTTAAAAATCAATAGCCATGTGAAAGGTACTGTTTTACCTGTCTTCTTATTTTGTGAGCTTCATACCCCATTTTTTGTATCACTGGTTGTTCTGTTCAAGTCTAATCAGTTTTTACACCTACAGATAAAATATGTAAAGAACACAAATAATATAATTTATAATTATATACCAATAGGGTTGCTACCTAGCTGAACTCTAGTTAGCTGTCCTAGGTCGATCAGACTATTGTAGTTACTATCCTCTAACGGACAAAGACTTTCTTCTTTACACACTGTATAAATAAAGTAATATTCTAAGACACTGCCCTGATTTATTCCATGAATATTTCATGGATTCCGTTGCATAAGATAATTTCCCTACTGCTTCTCCCTGTTATCCATTAAATGTTATGTCATGCTGGGGTCCTGAAACAGTGGTAAAAGACATCTGCAAAATGGCAAATGCATCCCATTACTGAGAGTGACGATTACAGAGTCACCTTTGTATCTGGATTATTTATATTTGCAGAAAAATAAGGAACTGCCTTGTAGTTTTTCCAAGACGAAAGTATCTGCAATGCATGAAGAACTACTGATGTCAGAGAAGCTACGTTTCAAATCAGCCCTTGCTCTCAGGAGCTGAATTAGCATCTATTGCTGAATAACAAGTTTTCCCAGAACTTAGAGGCGTAAAACTACACCAAGTATCTGTCATCACTTCCAAATTCTAGGGAGTTGGGGAATGGCTTAGCTGGATAGATCTGGCTGAGGGCACTCATGAAGGGACAGTAGAGCTGTCAGCCAGGACTGCCACCATCCGAAGGTGTGGTTGGTGCTTCCTCACCAGTAGCTGGCAGCTGCAATGTCCTCACACCCTCAGGGCATGGAGGAAATGGCCACTCCTTGTAGACCTGGTCTTGTAAGTCTTACATTGCCCCTTCTACACCGTCCTTTTCCTGGAAGTAAGTCACGAAGGTTAGGTGGACTCCAGCATGGGGCAGGAACTCCCCCATTTGAAGAGGGGGATGATAACGACCAGCTGGGCCTATTTTCCTGCCACCATACTAGGGACCCGTGTGACCTCGAGCAGCTGAATCTCTCAGAGGGCAAGCTTCCTGCACCCATGAAGACAGCAAGATCTGCTCAGAGAATACTGAGGTCATGCAGTAGATGATGCCTGTGACATCTTTGTCACAGGTAAGTAGCTGCATAAATATAAGGTTGATCAAATGACGGTATCGATGCACAGTCCATGGTGTTTGTCATGGACTTGATGTCACCTAATGTGCAACCATGGAGAAAGACCCCTTTTCGTGATGAAAAGTCCCCCCATTCAAAGAATGATGCCAAATTAAAGAACCAGGATGATTTTCCTTGTTGATTTCAGTGGCTTGATCCAGTACAGAGGTTTGGCCTATGAGCTTTTTTTTTTTTTGCATTTTGGAGGCAGCCTGGGTCTGACATGGCAGCTGCAGATCCTGAGCCGTTGGAGGCTCAGGCCTCTGTCTGTTCCATGTGCCTCCCCTGTTTCTCTCCTTGGTGCCTTAAGCTGAGTCCATTTGCAGTGGAGAGGCTGCACGCCAGGCACACAGACCAGCGAAGGACAAAAAGTAGGTGCACTGAATGTCCCTTGCGGTGTTCATCTTTTAATTTTGAAATTAATTTAGGCTCAGGAAAAAGTTTCAAAAATAGTAGGCACTTCCCTTGTGCTCTCCATCCAGATTCACTTAACGGCAACATCTTCTGTGATTATCATCTCTCTCCCGAGATCGGAAAATCAGCATTTACTATGAACTCATTCACTAACTGACACTAGTATCACTGTAAAATTCTCATTATCATTATTATTAACCAATAACCTCATTATTTATCAACAATATGGTGACACTATAAAATATAATAATATGTGGTATGCAATACAGTAGTATAGGACATTAATAATAACACCACAGCTATTTTCAGCTAATAATGTTCACTAGTTTGAAGACTTTATTAAAATATTTCTTTTCACCACTAATGTCTTTCTTCTAACTCCAGGACCCACAGTGCCTTTTTCTGTCATGGTGCCTCTGTTGTCTGCCTTCTGTGCCAATCCCTTACTTTTCTTTTGTGACCTCGAGTCCTTTGAAGAGTGCTGGTCCGTTCCTTTGTTGAAAGCCTCTCAATTTGGATTTGTCTGTCTGGTGTTTTCACATGATTAGATTGAGGTTATGCAATTTTGCAAAATACTGCCAGCAAACCAAGCTCAGGAATAATGGCGTAGCCATCAAGACACGGAAAGCCCACTTTTCATGAGGAGGTCACCATCACATTCTCTAAACAGTCAGAGAATTGGGGTTTCCATTACTTATTAAAAGATGAATTTAAGTAAAGAAAAGCATGCGCCAATTGAGATGATGTGGCAGCCGTCCAACAGAGTCCGTAATCCACTTCAGGGACCCCAAGATGGATTTTCTAGATTGACTGTCCGTGTAGAAGTTTGCCAGCGTCTGAGAGAAACAACCGAGCGGCCTCAACAAAGAGCATTTGAACAAACCAATCTGGATGTCAAAAGGTCATGTGCACCAGAGGGCCAGTGGCATTAATTCTACATGGATTAACACCATGGCTACTTCCTAAAATAGAAAAAAACTTGCAACAAGGGTTGAGCCCAGAGACCTTTCTTGTGTAAACTCTCCAGAAGACATCTGTCTTTTCCTTTCAACTGGTGAAGTGCTCTCTCAGGAGTGTGAAAGGTGAGGCTGAAGAGGAAGAGCCCACGGATTGATCGCAGATCCCTCTTCTGCCCTCTGACCACAGGGAGAGAGGAATATACCCCGGGGCCCCATGTTCTGAGCCTCTTGTGAGCAATCCTGCCACTCACCATAGACCAAGGAGTCTGAGGTCTCTCCACAACCAGGTGAACATACTTACAATTAGTCTGTGGCCCTTTTGCATGACATTTCTGGAATTTTTTGTTTCCTTGCAGTCTGGAACTCACTGAGCACTCTTGCCTGGATTCTTCCTGAGATCAGAGAGACCATCACTACTATGTGCCTCTTCACATCCAGAATATGAAGATGTTACTTGAAACCCAGGGTCCCACTCGGGGTGGCAGGAGCCAGGAGAGGGAGAGCAGAGAATTGCCAGTAGGCATATGTTTGTGAAGGTGGGGAACCAAGGGGTAGAGGCTGCCCTGCCTGATCCACCATATTCCCGATGGCAGACAGTGAAATCCATCAAGTTTAAATTGAAATTATACCACAAGGAATAATTAGCAAGGTAAGCGAATAGGATGTACCTTACTTATTGAACACATCGTTTCTTTTTTAATATGGTAAAACATATGAAATATAAACATATAAAATTCATAAAATTCATCACTTCATTTTAATACATTCACAATTTTGTGCAATCATCACTATCATCTATTTACAGAGTTTTTATTATTATTATTATTATTATTATTATTATTAATTATTATCACAAGCAAAATATGAATTCCTTTTGAACACAACCTACCCCCTCTTGGAACATAACCTTCCCACAACCCTGGTATGCATGATTCTATTTAAAGTCTTTATGAATTTGCCAATTTGTCTATTCTGTATGCCACATATAAACCACATCATGCAATAAAACTGTTTCCTTTCGTTTATGGTTTGCATCAGGTAGTACACTATTCCTATGTATATAGGAACATTTAACTTATCCATCTATGGGCAGATGGACCCTTGGGTTGCCTGCACATTTTCATGCTTGTGAATAATGCTGCTATGAACATTGGGATACAAGGTTCTCTGAATTTCTGTTTCAACCGGGAGTGTATTTAGGAGTGCAATTGCTTACCCCATGGAAATTTCACATTTAACTTTTTGATTAAACCACCAAATTGCTGACTGCTTGGCTTTAGTATATAGGATTGAATTTGTAGTATGCAGACCTCCATTGTGCCTGTGGGTCCTGCAGAAACTATCAGCGGAGCCTGAGAGCAGCCTCCAGACACAAAATGCCTGTCCGTCCTTATCAATGATGTTCTCTCACTCTTCTCTACTTAGTTTCCCACATTGAATAAGTGAGAAATCTAGTTCAGGTTTGGAAATTTTTGAGTCACATTGAAAAAAAATTAAGTCAATGCTGTTTTGTGGTGTATCAGATCCAGTTGACAATGGGAAGTAAAAGGAATAAAAAAAGAAAAGCTGATCGACTGAGGTTTTCTACACGAAAGAAACTTGCATGAAAATTAAATGTTTAAAATTTTTGAGGTTCATATATCAATGTCACTGATTTCTAAAAAAAATGTTTTATTACTGGCTTCTTTGGAAACCAAAGAACTCAGTTCCTCTCCCAGGCTTTATAGAAATTCTTTGTCTTAAATAATATAGTTTAAAAATGGGTCTTTTAGAACTGAGAAGGATGTCAGAAAGAAATGTGAAGAAAAAAGAAAAGCAAAAATTAAAGCAAAGAGCAAGTCCACATGAGCAGTGAGACACAATTCAAACTGCTCGGGTCCAGCCAGCGTCTTTCAAATCTTTTGAAGCTCATACAGTATTCTGATCCCTAACAACCCATATTCTTGAAAAATTAACCAGAAAGCTAGCATGAGCTAAATGTCTTTATGTTTGAATTAGAGAACAGGGAAAGGTCTTGCTGCCTCCAGGGATAGCTTTTAATCAGAAGGCCCCTTCATCCTGACTTTTGACCTTTACTAACACTGGATTGTTTTTTCACACTGGTCTTGAAAGAGCCTGCAGCTCTAAGGAAAGAAGGATGGGTATCTTTATCTTGCCTAGCGTGGTTTATGTCAAGTTTTCCCCTTGCAAAAGCATCTACGTGTGCTGGTGACAGACAAAGAGGGATGATGATTCAAAAGTATTTTCAGCTTTTGTTAAACTTTTTTTTTCCAAACAAGTGGAAGCACTTTCCATCACCCCCATGAAAAATTCTAACTTGAATGGATAATATTTTGGAAATTATATTTTCTGACAAATGCACGTATTTCTCCAAATCACTTTCTTCCCTGTTTCTAGCAGACACTGTGAATTTTGTAACCTAATAATCCTGACCTGCAAGATTTTATTTAAGAGTATTTTAATATGCACATGCAGTCTGTAATTAAAACACCCTCCTTTTTTCCATTACAATGCCTTGTGTTTACATTTCCTCAAAGAGCTTTCAGTTTACTTATTAAGCAGACTGAACCCTGTAGGTCAGCTTAGCAGAGAAAGAAATGAAGAATAGAAATGACAAGTACCTTGTTCATAGGCACATAGTATTCCTGATGGTTATACGAATGAGCAGTTCTATTGTTCTTTCCAGAGGAATGAATGAGAAGTTCCGTTGTTCTTTCCAGAGGAAAGTTGGACCCTCACTGCTTCTTGTCCACTCCAGGATGATAGTTGGAGTTTATACATTTTGTTAGCATCTGGAAGAATACATCTTATAGGAACTTCTGGAATGTTTTAAATTCAATAAGTAAGATTTTTCCACTAAAATCCTCATGGAGTAACTTAGAAACTAAGTGATAAACTCTGGTTCAGAACGTTTTAGGAACAGGGGAAATACCATCTCATTAGCGAACTTGTCAAAATTTCCCATGTTGTGTGTCGCATTTTCTCACATCTTCAGCGTCTATCCAATTCTAGAAAATGTTCAGAATTTTTAGTTTAGTTTGTGGGACCTGCCATGTTTGAAATGAAAAAGTAGTATGTCCCAAAGAGTTGATAATAACAGCCTATTTTCTGTTGTTTTTTTTTTTTTTTTTCCACACATTGGGAAATCACTGAGTTTTAAAGACTTCTGCATTTGACCTCAGGCAAAGATTAGTCCTCCAGAAAGGAGTATTCTATGACCACTCCACTGACCCCTCATCTTACTCCTTTGCTAATGTCATGTAGCAGTTTTGATACAAAGGCATGAAAAATCCTTTAGTAAATCTTTTATCCTCACTGGAATGTAAGGATGCTAAAGTTGAGAGTAGGACAATTATCAATTTAAAGTTTCAAAATTGTTTTGCTGCTGTTTATTCCATATCTTGGCATTTGTATTTGTTCACTTTTCATTACTATAATGAAATAACTGAGGCTATGTTTATTTTAAAAGAAGTTTATTTGGCTCATAATTTAGAGGCTGGATGTCCAAACAGCACAGCACTGGCTCTGGTGAGGGTAACTTTTCAGAGTCAGCTCATGGTGGACCACACTGCAATGGCAGGAATGGGGGCAGGATCATGCAATCTGACCCAAAGCCACATTAAGGGGGTGGAGCCCAGATCTGCATCTCCCATGCTTCAAAATTGCCACACCCAGGACCAGGTTTTCAGTATGTGAGCCCTTGAGGAGCAAACCACATCTGAGCACAGCAGCATTCAACATGTTTTCATTGATGACTCCATAAGATGCAGTACACGGGCCGGGCGTGGTGGCACACCCCTGTAATCCCAGCACTTGGGAGGCTGAGTCAGGAGGATCACGAGTTCAAAGCCAACCTCAGCAACTTAGTGAGGCCCTAAGCAACTCAGTGAGACCCTGTCTCTAAATAAAATACAAAATAGGGCTGGGGATGCGGCTCAGTGGCCTAGTGTCCCTGAGTTCAATCCCTGGTTCCAAAAAAAAAAAAAAAAAAATGCAGTACAGGCTGTGGAAAGGAGGGATTTGGAGAGAATGATACATATTCCAACTTTAGCTACTCATTTACTCTGATAATCAAGGTGTTTCTCTATTGGACTTACCACTTTCCAATGGATCTATTTTATGAATATTCATTGAAATGAGCAAATATTAATAACTGCAACAAGACACTGAAAGTTTTTATCGAAAGTGTGATGCCTAAGAAACTGAGAGAAATGGGAAATGAGGAAATTTCAGAGCTACACATGCAAGAAGGCAGACATTACCTCTCACCTGTCAGACATGGAAATCAAAGGCAAGCATGAGACTAAGAAGTCAGAAATCATTGCAACTGAAGGGAGGAGTTATTGTTTTCTAATTTAGCACACATTTTAAGAGATTTTTGTTTATCTTAGACTTCATATATATTTTATAAGAATCATTTCAGGACTATGTGCCAGGGATTTGATACACTAACACAGAAACCTCACCTGCCACCGAAGCTTCTAATTTTGCTTTCCATCTGCCTGACTATCCCTGTCTACTTAGAAAGCATTACTTGACAAATATTAGATGTCAACCTTCTTTGCCGAAGATCACTTTTGCTTCATTCGTCTTTCTTTTTCTTTTAATCTGTAGTAAAAAGGGCATATTTAATGTCAGAGTAGTCATTATACTGATCTTTTCATATGTATATTGTATATATGCATATATATGTGTAGAGAGAAAGAGAGAGAGAGAGAGACATGATACATATTATTTCTACCACTTACCACCTAATCATATGGGAGGAAGTGTGATTTTGAAGTCTAGGATAATTAATAGTCTTTTTATAAGTTTCTGATGCAAAATTTTATTTCCATAGAAGCTCTGTTGAGAATTAGAGTAACAGAAAGATCATTTTGGAGACCATCTGAAAGCTGTGACTTCATTCTGCTAGAAGAAGACATTGCCTGAATAATTTGCAAATCTGTTGTCTTCTTTGCCCTCGTGGCTCCCATGTTTTATGGGACGAGAGTACATGGTGAATTACAGAGAAGCAAATTCACAGAAGAACGCACTTCACATCACATTCACGTTTCTCACCCCGTCCACGCCACAGCTCTCTGCTCAGTTTCTCTGGTGCTGCGTGGTCTCCTCTAGTCTCTTCATCCCTGCCGCAGTGAACTTCTAACCTGTCACTGCAGCTGATGGTCCTGCTTTGCTTCTGCCTGATCTTTCCCCTTCCTACTTTGAATACATTTCTCAACAAATGTCAGAAGTTAATTTTCTTTGCCACCAACTATATTTTTCTTCAATCTCCTTCCTTTTCTATTAATCTTGAGTAAAAAGATAGTTAGAGGTCTCAGTGTTCATGACGTGGATCTTTTTCTCATATATTACTTAATGGATGATTCATGGGTGGTTAGCATTGAAACTGATCAAGGGCATGGTTTTTCCCGCACCATCACCAACACTGTGTCAACTACTAATTCATGAACAGAGTGCAACCTCAAGATCATGAAATTTAGCAGGCTTGAATGTTACTGTTGTGTTTACGCTGATGATTTCTTTAATAGTTGTTTCTCAAACATTATCTGTCTAGCAATCTGGTAGTCCATGATAAAGCAAATAGAGACATTTCAGTTATTGTAATGCCTGAATCACAAAAATGTGTTCCTAATTCCTTTGGTAATCAAGTGATGGTTAGTGAGATGACAGGGTCACAGTCCGTTCAGGAGAGCATGTTGTCAAGGTCAGAATTTCATCACAGTGGACGGCATTGCTGAGAACTGCAAGTAAGTCAAGTCCCAAGCCTGTCGATTGTGTAAGTCACCGAGATCAAATAGATGTGGAGTCTGAAGTACCCACTTACCATCTTGACTTGCCTGCATGATGGTGGAAAGATAGAGCATTTTCTGTGACCAGCTTTTTAACAAGATGTAGTTTTCTAGGAAAATGCAGTCCTTAGAATCTGAGTTATAAAAATCTGAAAATGCTTATATAAATGCTCATACTCTGGCCAAGATACCGTGGTGGAATGCATCCATGAGATTTCAGGAGTATTTCTAAAAAGTAAGTCTTGTTGGACAATATCCAAAACAGACCACACACACAGTGAATCAAACCTCAAACCTTATGTAATAGCTTTTTCATTTATCTATATGAATATACAGCTATCTATATTTACATATAGATCTAGCTAAAAGAGAACTTCCACACACTAATAAAGCTATATAGAAGAAGATAACAATAGTTGGAGGTTTTTATTATGATACTATGAGATCAAAAATACATGCAAAACAAAATATCTATTTTCTTAAGATCTTAAACAAACTCAGAGTGAACAGTTTGGTGTTTAGAAATATCTCTGGAATTAGAAACAATTATTTTTTTGCCAGGGACAATATATTTAGGTACAGATCATTAGTGATGCTTTCTTTAAAACTTATTCAGTGAATAATACATGCTAACTCTGAGAGTAATTAAAATCCATAATTGTATGGAAAACTTTGCTTTACTTAAATTTTCATTATAAGAACACAGCACTGGATATATTTCATGTAATTTGCACGCTCGGGACCATCTGTTGTCAAATCTTTCCCTCAACAAGGCAGTAAGCAATGTCCTTTCTTCTCTCCACTTATCCTTGGTTATTGTGTCTGATAATCATAATATTTAAACCATCTTAATTTATAGATTTGCTATTGTAATTTGGGGAAATTACATCTTAAAGTGTTTTAATTATTTTACTGGATAATCTACAGAAATAATAAACAGCAGCATCTGTGATTTTAGAAGGAGAGTTTAGAATTTCTTCAATAAAAGGAAAGAAATGGACTCGCATCCTTGGGCGCACTCTAGCAGGTGTGGATTAATGCATAGACAGCTCTAATTCGTCTTTGATAATCGGCTGTCATGCCTGTATAATCATTGATGCTTCATCTTTGTTAAGAAGGGCCTGGTTCATACTGTCGTGGTGAATGATCTCGAACCTCGGTGTCATACCCCGCAGGGTGACGATCACACTCTGCAGGCTGATGTCTGAGCTACATGCACTTTACCACTTGACCAGCTCTGACACATGTCACCTTCAGTCCCGTGCAGAGGGTGACTGAACATCTCTGCGGAAGATTGCTGACCATGAAAGAGAAAAAGGTGAGTTATGTTGTGTCTCAAGAGTCCTGCGTGGTACAGACACTTTGCTTCTGCTGCTGCTTCATTGACCAAAGCGAGTTACACTAAGGCCAATATAATTGGCTTTATTGTGTACAGTCAACCAATCAATCACAAAATGATGTCAAAGTCATATGTTTCAATCACGCATTCTCAAAATCCCCTAGTTTTGTTCTTTTAAAGTAATTTTTTCATAATCTAGCATAAACTAAAACTCAAATTGTTTTGTCCTATCTAGAATCAATGTTCTACATTGCACATAAAACACCAGATAGCTTAAGGTTTTAGTAGACAGATACGTTTTGCTTAATTATTGCCTGTAATTGTTTATGTTGATTGCATTATTTGTAAGGACAAGGAGTCACCTCAGACCTTTGAAAACAAACACACACACGCACACTCACACACACCAGGTCACACGCCACATCACACACCAGCAATATTAGAGAAGTTACTAGGACTTAAAAGTGTTTTTGTTTATTTACCTTTTTGTTAGCAAGTGATGCTTTAGCACATGGTTGGAGAGAAACCATCAATGGCCACACTTCTGCTGGGGGCTCCTTTGGCTCTTCCGCCATGGTCTGGGGCACCCTCTTCAGAACAAGTAGCCCATCCAGGACCCATGCAGTCCTATTGCTTGCTAGGAAAGATGTCAGCCTTAGATGCAGTTGCCCAAAATATCCTCAAAGGCAAGTCGTTTGGGGCTTGAAGGGAGGATGGTTTTGGTGGCGGCGACCATATCTTCTGCTATCATTTAATTGAAGTCTGTCATGCTCTTTATTTGCCAGTGCATGTGAATTTAGATGAGAATCGTCCTGCTGTTGAAAGGCCAAGATACTTTTATGCTCTCATTATCAACATGGAGTTATTGTTTTTAATATCTTAGCTCTTCAAGGACATTGTCTATAGTGGTTTTATTTTAGCATTCTTACTTTTCCATTTTTTCATTGAATCGTATTTGAAAATAGAGCTGCGATTAAATCATTGCATTTGAAGCATATTTACTGTTTCTACCTACAACTGCAGCATCACAGGTGTCCTCCCTGGTTTCCACAGTCATCACTTTCTTCGTCAGGATACGAGAACACATTTTTCAATTTTGTTTAGAATTTCTAAGATATCCGACACACAAAGATTTATCATCACCCAGTTGTGTACGGTTTGGTTTCCTCTGTGTGATGTGCCACGCGGAATATTTTATTTCCAGCTGAAGATAATTATTTTTTTAAAGTAACTAAAAAACAAGAAATAGGGATGCACTGACACAAATAGACAGCGGTGAATTCAGGATGCACAGCAGAATGTTCAAATTAAAGCAAATGTTTCCATGCCCAATTACCTAATTTGTAATTGCAACTATTCATTGCATTTGATTCTTCCCTTCAACTCGTTCCTTCCCCTCCCCACGGCGCCTCCCTTGTAGTTTTTATATAATAGCTGGGTGTTTCCAATTCATTCTACTTCCAAAAATCTAGGGTCACATTCACAGGCGGCAATGATGTGTTCAATGTAAAACCAGAATTGTATCTTTGTGTTTCTCTAGGAAGGTTTTTGATGTGGGAAACTGTGTTAACCAGATTCAGAACAAAAATTCCTATATTCAGAGACAGGTGAAAGACAAATTGTGTGTGTGTGTGTGTGTGTGTGTGTGGAGAGAGAGAGAGAGAGAGAGAGAGAAAACAAGCATCCCAGCCCTACCAGCCCAAGAGACATAGAGGGAAGAAGTATAAACAATTAAAACTCAGTAGCTAAATATATGTAGAGTGGCAGTGGATCTCCTTGCTCAGAGATCGTCACTTAGAGCTAATAAGGGTCTTGGTACCTAAAGACCTGAATGATCTTTTTTTTAATTTATTTTTTATTTGCTTATTGATTCATTGAACACAAATGGAGTACAGCTATTGTTTCTCTGGTTGTACACAAAGTAGAGTCACACCATCTGTGCGTTCATACATGTACACAGGGCAATGGTATCTGTCATACATTCTGTTATTATTCTTACCCTCCCACTGCGACCCCACCCCTCCCTTCCCTCTATGCTATCTATTCTTCCTCCGTTCTTGCCACCCTTCCCCGCCGCATTATGCATCATCATTCATTTATCAGAGAGACCATTCGCCCTTTGGATTTGGGGGATTGGCTGATCTCACTTAGCATAACAGTCTCCAACATCATCCATTTACCTACAAATGCCATAATTTTATTCTTCTTTATGGCTGAATAATATTCCATTGTGTGATCTTATTAAAGAAACATTCAGAGTTTTACAATGCACTGGCTCAAGTGGGGAAGAACCCAGGTGTAGGTCCCATAGAGGTTGGTGGTGACCGTCTGTTCCCCTCTGGAGTTTATCAGAGTGTGGTTTCTGGACTCCTCTTGTCAGGATCAATTAGGATGCTTGCCAAAAAAACAAATTTCAATCATTTCAGTGGCATTTTTTCCTTTGTGATTGTGATAAGCACCCTTAACAAAACGTGTTCCCGTAACCATTTTCAGTGGAATCCAATGCATTCGTAATGGCATGTGACGTCACCAGATCCATCGGCAGGACTCTTCATCTTGCAACACTGAAACTTCATACCCATTAAACAACCCCATTTGCCCCTCTCTCGGGCTCCTGTGAACAGTTCTGCTGTCTCCTCCAATCTTGAATAAACGAGCATCTCTTCAAAGAGGAATCATGTGGTGTTTTTCTCTTTGTGGTTGACTTATTTTGCTTGACCTAGTGTCCTAATGTCTCATCTGTGTTGTAGCATGTCGAAATACTCTTCATTTTTAAGACTAAATAATATTCCACTGAATATGGAAGCCACATTTTGCCCATCCATTCATCTGCAGAGACATTAAGTCTACTTCATGTCTCAATTTGTGTGAACACCACCACTATGTCCATGAATATACAAACATCTCCTCGAACCCCTGCTTTCAAATCTTTTGAGTATATACTAAGAAATAGAATTAGATCATAAGATGATTTGCTTTGCAGTTTTCTGAGGAGCCACGTACTGCTTTCCTGAATGGCTGTACCACTTTACCTTCCTATTCATAGTGCCCAGGGCAAGTGCTGATTGTTCTCTATGGTGTTGGTAGGAGTCATCGTAATGGGTGGGAGGTGGCATCTTATTTTAGGGTTGATCTCATATTCCTGATGATTAATGAAGTTGAAGCTTTTTAACTGTTTCTTGACTATTTGTTTAGCTTATTTGGAGATACATATTTTCAGGTCTTTTTCCATTTTTGAATGAGATTCTTTGTTTTTGTAGTTGTTAAATTTAAAAAATTCTCTCTATATTTTAAACATTAATTCCTTGTCAGATATTTGACTTTCACAAACTTTCTCCTATTCTGTGACTTGTGTTTTCAGTCTCTTGGTTGTGTCTTTTTTTATTATTTTTTATTTCGATTTATCGTACACAAATGGAATACAGCTGTTGTTTCTCTTGTTGTACACAAAGTAGAGTCACACCATTTGTGTAATCACACATGTACATAGGGTAATGATGTTTGTATCATTCTGTTATTATTCTTAATCCCCCACCTCAACCCTATCCCTCTTTTCCCTCTATGCAATCCATCCTTCCTCCATTCTTGCCTCCCTTCTACCCTGCATTATGTATCATCATCCACATATCAGAGAGATCATTCGGCCTTTGGTTTTTTGGGATTGGCTAATCTCACGTAGCATGACATTCTCCAAATTCATCCATTTACCTGCAAATGCCATAATTTTATTCTTCTTTATGGCTGAGTAATATTCCATTGTGTATATATACCACAGTTTCTTTATCCATTCATCTATTGAAGGGCATCTAGGTTGGTTCCACAATCTAGCTATTGTGAATTGAGCAGCTATGAACATTGATGTGGCTGCATCACTGTAGTAGGCTGATTGTAAGTCCCTTGGGTATAGGCTAAGGAGTGGATAGCTGAATCAAATGGTGGATCCATTCTGAGTTTTCTAAGGAATCTCCACACCACTTTCCAGAGTGGCTGCACTAATTTGCAATCCCACTAGCAATGTATGAGTGTACCTTTTTCTCCACATCCTCGCCAACACCTATTGTTGCTTGTATTCTTGATAAAAGACATTCTAATTGGAGTGAGATGAAATCTTAAAGTGGTTTTGTAGATCTTCTTCTGTAAATTGTTCATTTCCTTGGCCCATTTATTGATTGGGTTATTTGAATTCTTGGTGTAAAGATTTTTGAGTACTTTATGGTTTCTGGAGATTAGTGCTCTCTTTGACTCAAATTCAGGACTTTCAAGGCCTCACTTCTTAGACTTTCCACTATCTGAATACTGAACTTTGTTGTCCAAGTTTCCAGCACATGAATCCTTAAGGGTTTAGTAAACCAAATTTAAGCCAAAATCAGTAATGTTGACATCTTAATAGTATTTGTCTTCTAATCTCCAAACATGGAATGCCTTTCCATTGATTGATTTACTTCTTATTTTTTTTTTTTTTTTCAGAAAAGTTTTGTGGTTTTCATCACATAAGTCTTTCACATACTTGGGTAAGTCAAGTGTTTTCAGAGTTGGCATGATTCTCATTTCATAGAATGAGGTAGAGAGGGTTTCCTCTTCATCAGAGTCTTGGAATAGATTGAGAAGAATTATGCTGTTTGAATGATTGGTGGGATTCGGCAGTGAAGCCATCTATCCAAGGACTTTTGCTGATCTGTGTTAATCAGTGACTCCATCTCCTTGCTAGTTATTGAGATTTTCTGTTTGTAAGCAATCTAGTCTTGGTAGGTTTTGTATTTCTAGGAATTTATCTGTTTCATCTGGGTTATCCAGTTTCTTGACAATTGCTTATGATAGTCTCTGATAATCTTTTTAATTACATAGAATCAGAAGTAATGTTCCTACTTCTTTTTTTTATTTTAATAATTGACTCTTTTCTCCTTATGTATATTTTCTTTAGTCCATTAAGTGAAAATTTGTTAACATTTTTTTTTAATGTTGAAGAATTAAAGTATGGTTTCATTGATTTTCCTGATGAATTTTATTTTCTCCATTTCATTTATCTCTGCTTTGAGTTTTCTCATTCGTTCTTCTGGTTTGGGGTCAGTTTGTTTTTCTTTTTTTCAGTTCCCTAAGTAGCAAAGTGAGGATGTTGATTGAGGATCTTTCTTGTTTTTTAGTGTACACATTAAAAACTTTTCCAGTGGCATTGCTTTTACTATGCCCCATAAGTTTTGGCAAGTTGTGTTTTTATTTTGGTTCATCTACAAGCATTTTCTGATTCATCTTTTGTTTATTTTTTATCTATTGGTTATTTAAAAGCATGGTATTTAATTCTCACTAGTTTGTGAGTTCTCTAGTATTCTATTATTTATTTCTAACTTTTCCCCATTTGGTCTGGAGAACATAATTTATATGATAACTATCATTTTAATCTGTTGAGACTTCATTTGTGGTCTAACAAATGTACTATCCTTGAAAATGTCCCAAAAGCACGTGAAAGAAGCTATGTATTACTGAGGAGAACGTTATCTATTTATCTATTGGTACTTGTTGGTGTATTGTGCTAATTTCTTTATCTTCTGCCTGGTTATTGAATAACCATTATCAAGGGTTGGGTAATGATAGCGCCAACTATTACTAAAGAATTGTATATTTATCCCTTCAATTCTGTCAAGTTTTGCTTTATGTATTTTGATGATCTGTTATTAGGTACATAAATGTTTATAATTTTTATACCTTCTTGATATATTGAATGTTTCATTAAGATATAATTAGCTTCATTGTCTCCTATAATGTTTTTGGAATTAAAGCCTATTTCATCTGATATTAATAAAAGCACTCTGTTCTCCTTTGGTTACTATTTGCATGACATAACTTCCATCCTTTCGCTTTCAACCTGTATGTGACTTTTGATCTTAAGTGTGTGTTGCAAATACAGTATAGCTGGATCACCTTTTGTAGTCCATTTCACTTACCTCTGTCTTTAGTTGGAAAGTTTAATACGTGTACACTTCAAGTGAATATTGATATAAGGACATACTTCTGTAATTTTGCATTTTATGTACTTTATATCCTTCTTATACCTCATTTCCTGCATTACTATCTTCTGTTCAGTTGATTTTTTTAGTGAAATATTTAAACTCCTTTCTCATTTTCTTTTTTATATATTTCTTTTTTCTATATTTTGTGGTTGCCATGGTGATCACATTTAATATGCTGAAGCTATAACACTGTAATTTGAATGCATGCCAGATTAACTTCAGTAACATACAAAAACTTTTTTTCCTTTAACAGCTCCCTCCCCACCCCTTTCAGTTTTTCATGCTACAAAATTATATCTTTACACATTGCAAGTCCAAAAATATAAACTAATGATATTTGTGATACATTCGTCTCTTAAATTATGCAGAAAACAAAAGTCAAATTTACAATGCCAGTTTTTAGACTAATAATTTTAAGAAAATGTTTTGGCCTCTTAGGTCACATAGAAAACAGGGGGAGGAGCTTTGTCCACTGGCAGTGCTGTAGGAAATGAAGTTTATCTGAGCTGGGAATGTTGCTCACTGAAAACAGAAAGCAGAGGTGCACAGTGTTGCCATAATGCTAGATTCTAAGATTGCTCTTAAATTTACCTTTAGTGGGCCCTTAATTTCTTTTTATGTCTGTCTAAGTAAGGTTCTTTCCTTTCAACCTGATGGACTTCATTTAGCACCTCTTGCAGGTTAGGAATGCCTTAGTTTTCCTCACTTCGAAGGACAGTTTCACTGAATATGGATTCTAGATCGGTAGTATTTTGATTTTTGCACTTGGTATGTATTGTGATTTTTATTTGGATACTGAACATTGCAATCGAGTAATGTGCTAACTCTTGAACTCAGATGCCCCCTCCTTTCCCAGAATTGTCTGTATTTGTTTTTAACATTTGGTTTTGTTGTTGGTCTTGTAGACTGCCTTTGTGCCAAGTATCAGTAAGAGCCTGAGGGGTGACTTACTGTCCTCTTAAGTCTCTTCTGAGCCTGTCTTCCTGCAGCCTATGCACGGTGACTTTCCAACCCACCTCAGCTAGACAGCTTCCATCGAGTGTCCTTGTCTTCAATATCACTCTTCCACAGAGAAAAAGGAGAAAAGTGAAAGTAGGACCTTTCAATACCCTGGAAGTCTGCTTGTCCAGCAGAGAGGTGCTTGCACCTGTGGGGAAGGTGCAAGAACAATGGTCACTACTACTTTTTTTGTGGGATCAGTAACAGCAGTCAGGGGCCTGAATGGAGACCCCCAGTATTTGGGATGGTGGAGCAGCAGGGTCTTTTTATGCACAAACAGATTCCTCAGGTCTGTGGTAGATGCTCCAGCCATAAGTACTAAACTGCCTGCCACCCAGGTGAGAAATGCGGGTCAATAGCTGTCATTGTGCAAAAAGCTCAAATATCCCAGAATTTATAGTCCAAGTCTTCCCCTGGAAGGTGTTTTCAGGAGGCTCCAGAGTTTCAAAACTCACATCTGGAAGACTCTGCCAGTGCAGTTTTCAACCATGGGCAGGAACCAGTTTTTGGTGATACCAAATCCACCCTCTTCCTAGGACCCTTCCTTTCCAAACTTATCAGGGCTTCATTTCCTAGGATTGTAGCTCAATATTCTATGTTTTAAATGTTTGTCTGGGTGGCTCTTTTTACTTTAAGTTTTCTAGCGAGGATTAGCTCTTTCTTTCCTCGTGTAAAACAAAAGCATCATGTAAACACGGCTCTATGTGGTTCTCATGTAATTTATCTTCCAAACCAAAACAAATTGAAAGTACAAGGAGATGCTATCAGCAATTCACCTTTAACAGCAGACATGACCAGGGACCATCTGAGACTGTTCATTGAGAACCACTTAGTGATTTGGGAGATTTCTTTAAGGGATAGCACTGAGATTTTGTCCAATATCGGCACGTAAATTCATATTGAAGTGACATCTACGAAGTGCCAAGTATCCATATGCAACAAGCTAAAGGCAATTCTTTGCTGAAGATGTTATGGAGCTCACAAAAGAATGACTTCACACATACTGAATCTATCTTATGTCTGATGAATTACAATCATTTAAATATGCTGTTTATTATTTTGTATATTCACTGTATGTGACACACAGTGGTTTGCTTGCTCACTTCCCATTCCTGAACCTCAGTGCACTGGGGGAATCTTTTAGCCAGGGCAGGGAAGCTTCTAACACCATTCAGGACTTACCAGTCCTCACCATGAATTCCCGCTGCACTTGCCCCATACCTTCTTACCTAGGGTTGATCTCTTCTTTGTAAGACTAACTATTAGTATTTTCAGAAAGTTATGTTTTTCTGTTGGCACATAATCAAATAAAACCTTATAACCAAGTCTTTATAGTGCTGTGGCCAACTTGGCTTCTTTCAAGTTGAAAGAAGTGCATTTGCTGTAGAGCCATTGTACATTATGATAAATGCACATGTGTGTGCGTGTGAAAATATATGTTTAAATGCTTTGTGGGGAAGAGGAACTATTCTGGATTGAAGTGAGCACTGAATTGGTTTTCCATTTGGAACTAAATTTACATGCTAGAAGACTATTTGTGTAAGAGCATTGGATGGTTCATCCCAAAGGAAGCTCCTCATTGGGGGATGTTCTGTTAGCTATCATTGTTTATGGGGAAATACTCATTCTTTGAAGACTCGGGTACTGACAAGAACTTGTAAAAAGAAGGGCAGCAGATCTCAACCTGTGCCTCAGTGGAGGAAATACAATTGTGTTCTTGGGTCACCAGCCTCTTGCTACAGATTGAGCCATCGAAACGATATAAGGAGACATAAGATCAGCATGATTAGAACTTTGAAAACAGGGCTGTGCTCTTTGAATTCACCTGATTAATTCACATTGATTTGATATCAAGTCAATGTTCCAATTCTTAGTCTTGAAGTCACCTATGTGTTGGAATTCTGTTTTTCCCTTAAGCGGTGGGAAGTAGCCATTGATGTCTTCCTGCCCAAAGTGTATTTTTTGAGGCTGATTCAACTCACCTTTCTTATTTTTAATCCATGGTTGGTGTGCTTTCTATGCTTCCCTTTTTCAGGTGGACTGAAGAACTTTCTGAGGTCCTGCCAGCCACAGCCGCATAGTTGCCTAGTGCCCCACATGGGCTTAGCATCAGGAGTACGAAATGGTCCTGAGCAGGCACGTGGTTCATGCCACCAAAGCACAGAGAGCCCTTGACTCCTGTGTAAACAGGAGAGAATCCCAGATATGACTTAGATATGAATTTTTCATGTCTATGCCCCATGTCGTGTTCAAATTGCCTTTCTGGCTTTATAAATTTAATTAATAGATATTAAGTTTTTGTATTATGGTTAATGAACCCCACAATTCCATTTGCTTGATCTTGCTTTGATGAGTGACTTATGTTGTACTTGACAGGTAGCAGAAATGAGATTGCATTGCACAAACATAAAAGGACATCCTTGCAATAAGATGAAAGGAAAAGAAAAAATATGCATCTGACAACAGAGAGCACCTGTGTGCACATTAAGAAATTCTGGCTGCCGTCCAGACCATGTGCTTTATCAATAAGATGCCAATGAGGTGGATGTGTCACTACTTTCCATTTTGTCATGCCTGTTTCGTTTAGATGCGGCTTTTGACCATTTCTGTATAATTTTAACAAAATGGATTTAACTCCATAAAAAACATCCAGAAAGCAATTTGCCATGACACATTTTAAAGCACATGTTATCCCTGATGACAGCATGTTTTATAGTTAGATCTTGGGAGAAGAAGCAGAGGGGAAAAAATGATGGGAGCTAATGCAAAATTATCCTATCAGTGTCTTCTTGGACTGGTCATTTATCCTCTGAATCCTAATTACCCGCTTAGCTCTCACACCTGCCATTTCCTCAAAACTATCACTGAGCAGAAAGTGAAGCTTAGCATTTTCTATTCTGATAGAAAATATTTCTGTGCAATTACGACTGTGAAAATGAATGTGTCCAGCATCAAATGTGTCTTTGATAAAAATTAGCCTTTGGTTTTAGGGCTACATAAAACAAAATGGAACTTGGGCAATGGATTTTAACTCGAGCATAAAACATACCGTCAACTAATTCAAAAGTGCTAAAGATTCAACGATATCACATATCTCTACTTTTATGCTGAGAAGAATACGGAAGGTCCTGGTAAGCAGCTGAGTAGTGGTGCCAAGCCTAAGGCTGCCTAACTCTGGAGCTAAACTTTGCAGTGAGAACTCTGCAAGGTACTCAGGGATATTTTTTGAGATCGTTATCTTGTGTTCTGTACAAAATTAAATGCATTTTTTTCCATTTTCTTCCAATG
The DNA here is from genome assembly GCA_020662805.1 of Glaucomys volans. NCBI lineage: Eukaryota > Metazoa > Chordata > Mammalia > Rodentia > Sciuridae > Glaucomys > Glaucomys volans. The sequence goes on from JAJEJO010000080.1 coordinate 1,219,641, forward strand.
ACTGTTCATGTACAATGGTGGCTTTAGAAAGGCAGACATTTTATTCTTTGTAATGTTTTCCTCAATACAATCCCATTTCCTTGGTGGAAATGCAGATTTCAAACATAGCAGAAGCAAGTGGTATTAATTTAGAGAGTTGCTAAAACTAAAATATGCAAATGTAAATGATATTCACTAACAACAGCAGGTATTTATTTCCTGGGTCAGTACTATGTCCTATAAGAGTGAATGAGGTTAGCCCTTGATTGGTATCAAGGACATGAAGGAGGATGCAAAGACCAGACACCAGAAGCAGGAGATTCCTGCATCGGTTGGATACTTTTTATTGTAAAATCACTGTAAAATGATGAACACCCAGACTTGATTTTTCCTTTGACATTCTTACTAAGAGCAAAGGGAAAGAAAAATAAGAAGAAAAAAAGAAAAGCAAAAGGGAAGGGAAGGAAGGAAAGAAACCTTTCATCAAAAAAGAATTCTTTGATGACGAACATCTTGAAGAAGTTATTTTATTGAGTTTGACCCAAATCTTCAACTTTTAAGTACTTTGACTTAAAAATATGTCACTCTTCTTGCTTCATCATCTCAAGAGTTGGAACCTGGCTTCTACTCAAGCATCATGAGGACTGACAGTCCACCAACATGCACTAGTTTCTACAAAGTCTGCAGGTACAGATTGCCTTCCTCACACAACATTGCTTAGATGTTTTGTTTGGAATTGTGTGAACATTGACGTATGTGCTTGAAGCTAGCTCAAGTGAAGTCTACATTTGTTGCTTTTACATCCCAACCTCTCCACCTAAAGAATATAATGTAAGAGAAAAGAAGAGTTAATGATGTGAAACTCAGAAGTCTTTGTCAGGATCTAAGTGATTTGCCTTTATTTTAAATCCACATTTCTTGCACTTTATTAGATCCACTAATTCTTGAAGAGAACTAATCAAACTTTATATTTTAATTAGGTTTTTCAGTGCTCATTGTCTTGAGGATGAAAATTTAAAAAAAAAGAAATTCTATGGATCCGTTTGGAAGAGGAGAGGGCCAAGGTTGTTTTGTGATTAGCATTTATATTGTGCAGGAGTAAATGACAAACTTGAGATTAGATTTGTAATATGGAACCAAATGAACTAGAAGGGAAGCATAGTATCTTGAATTAGAAATAATAAATCAATGCCTCATATAAACCAGTGAGTACAAAAAGAGAATATATATGAGCAAAAATGTAAGAGAAATGATATTTCTTAACCAATTACAACATGTGAAAACAAGCTTGTTCCAATCACTTAAAAATTAGTCAATTCTAAGACTTAAGCAAGTATTTTTTCATTTTTGAGACTCTTAGCAAGAAGAGCTTGCCAACAAACTAATTGACTGGCTTTCCAAAATTATAACCGCAATGACAATATCCTCATGGCTGTGCTACGATGCATTATGAAAAGAAAATTGATATTTTGCTATATGTTCTAAGCATCTTTAAATTATTCCTTCTTGAGAAAATCATATTATGTTAAAAAAACTTTTGTTAAATAACTTTTAACCTAGCCTAATTTTTTAAATCAATCAATTTCAGTTAGGGGATAACTGAGTTTTTTTCTCTTCTTTGAAATAGTGTCTTTGAAATCAACAAAGACTTGATTCTTTAAAGATAAAAGAGTCTGTTTATGAAATAAGAGTAAACAGTCTATAATTATAAAGTCACCTAAGTTTATTTAATCTTGTTATGAATATGTATTTTAACGTAAGCTGAGTATGGAAATTCAGATATATCTGTGTACAGATACAGGCACATTCAGGAAGAGGAACGAATCCTCAAAGACCTATAGAAATAGGAATCTCAAATGTGTGCAACATATTAAAACTGTCAGACCCCATGAAATGTTCAGTATTTATAGATTCACTTATATTTCTGGGTGGGCCAAATTTCCACATCTTGTTTTTATTTGTTTAACAAGACTAAAAGGAAATTTAAAGTACTTAGACCATACTCTGTATGGATCACAGAGAACACTGTAAAGGGCCATGATCATGTTGATTATGGAAGGCAGTGAATGTTCGAGGTGTTGTAATTTTGTGCAAATTATCCCCATTGCACCCATCCCATGTTGCTGCTTTCAGTTTGCCACCTTGTAGGAATGGGATAACTTCTTTCCCAGTTCATTTTTACAAAGTTTGCCAACCCAGTGCCAATTGACTCCTTAAAGAGGCTCCTGAAAGGTGCCAACTGCTCCTTAAAGGTGTCCTAGGGAGATTACCTACTCCAGCCATCCCAATATGGCTCCAGCTCCTGATAGTTCCATGGATTCCTAATACATCTGCAGTGAGTTCCCCTCTGAAAACTAATTTAGCAGGTTGATTGCATGGGGACTCTGGGTAACAGCAGTCACTGCAACAGGGTACTGTCTGCATTCTGAAGAATGTTAATGTGAGTGACGGGCACATCCTCATCCTGTGCAGGGATCACTAACCCAGAATGACACTTTTCCAGTGAGAACAGATGTAACCGTGGGATCTGGCTCAACACAGATCTCTAGAAAGCTATTGCACATGAATCTGGTTTTGTCAGGGAACGAGAAGCTACTTGGTGTGACTGCCACTTACAGCCCATTTTCCTCTGCCTCTCACCAAGCATGATTTCAAAGGAAATTGCCACTCACCAATGAGTATAAATGAGTTTATTTGTAATGATATTCTTAAATTTCATGCTTTGAGATGACTCTCATCTCCAGGAAAGAAAAAAAGTATAGAATATAAGGAGAAAATTTAAGTGATGGGGCTGGGGATGTAGCTCAGTGGTAGAACACTTGCCCAGCATGTGTAAGGTCTTGTCTCCCAGAACAAGAGAACATTTGAGAGAATAGAGCTGATCAGTGCATTCCAAGTAAAATAAAGAGAACAACGTAAGAAGGGGTATAAGTCAGATTTTTCTTTTTTTGCTGTGATGAAAAGACCTGACTCGATAAATTTTAGAGTAGGCAAGTTTATTTGACACTCACTGTTTCAGAGGACTCAGTTCATAAATGGTCAACTCCATTGCTGTGTGCCCCAGGTGAGGCAGAACATCATGGCGGAAGGGCATGGAGGAGGAAAGTAGCTCATGACATGGTAATCAGGAAACAGAGAGAGACAGGCCCCCTTGTCCCTGACAAAATATAAACCCTAAGGCCATGTCCCCAGCAACCCTACCCCTTTCAGCCGTGCCCTACCTACCTACAATTAACACCCAGTTAACTCCTATCAGCACCTATTAACACAACCCCTATTAACACACTGAATGGATTAAGACTATCCTAATCCAATCATCTCACCTCTAGACTACTTTGTCTTGCCTGGAACATGAGCTTTGTAAGGACTCCTCCTATCTAAACCACAATAGGAGTTTCTAAATATGCTAAGTATTCCCCCCCACACACAAAAGACCTACCATCAGTTTCTTATTGCTGCTATGCATATTACTGCAAAAACAACACACATTTATTAGCTGACAGTAGGCTAGAAGTCAGCTAACACCAAGGTGCAGCAGGGTTGAGCCCAGGCGTCATACCCTCAAAGCATGGCAGGGCTGCTTCCCTTTGGGATGCTCCTGGGAACCACCTCTGCCCTTCCCAGCTTCCAAAAACCATGGTATTCCTGGCTCCTGCTCCATCTGGAATCTGAGACTCAGAGACTCTTACATACCCAAGGAAGTTCAAATCAAGAGGACGGAGAGAACACAGGAGACTTGATTATGAAAAGGGAGAGAGGGAATGTTCTGCAAATGGAAAATATGAGCCTTCAGATTGAATGTGCATGTCTGGAACTGAAAATAAATAAATAAATAAATAAATAAATTCAACACAAAGGCACAAAGAAATAAAATTGCAGAGCATCAAAAATCCATATTCCTTTTCAGTTAAACAGAAGTAATAAGTTCAAGAGATCTATTGTACAACAGAGTGACTAAAGATAATGACAATTTATTGTGTTCTGGAAATTGCTAAGAGGGGATTTAAAAAAAGATTTAGTATGTGGAATAATGTATATCTTAATCAGATCAATTTAGCCATTCCACAATGTATACACATATCAAAACAGTATGATGTACATGGTAATATATACAATTTTATTTGTTCATCACTCGTGTACCGCAAATTAGTGACGGACAGATACCTATATCTGTATCTATGTGAAATCCGACATTCAGAGGAGAGAAGGTTACTGAAAGTAATACTGAGCAAAATACTAGCACAGCAATAAAGTGAGCTCACAAGGAAAAGATAGAGCCATAAGACACAGTGTGCTTGATTTTGCTCTCCATCCTATTGAACTTTATGAACTTCTAAGTTCATAAGACTTGTTGAAATTGATAATTTTGGGGTGTGTTTTTTGCCAAGGCATTTTGGATATTTTCCTATTTCTTTGTTTTTAAAAATTTTGATTACTGGTGAAAGATCTAATCATTATTTCTTTGTGAAAAACAACTTTACTCATATTTAGCTTTTAACAATGTTTTTCTTAACTTTTAAAATTTATTTTTAACATTTAATTTTTTTAAAAAATTGAAATTGAAATTGTATATATTATCATGTAGTGGAGATGAGCTCAGGTGGTGAGTGTATGAGGAGGGTCTCTCCCTTATTGGGGTCTTTTTGAGTTGTAGGAGGACAGGTGACACCAAGAGACCACAGAGACTGAACTGACATGAGTTAAAGGAACTGTGTGGCACTAAATAGCCAAGGTCAGAGGCCAGAGAATGTCCATTTCACTGAAATAAGTTTATCACAGGGTTGATTAAAGTAGTCAGATGGGCTAAAAAAAAGACCAACAAGTGGATGGTTTTAAGCTGAAAGTACTTTTCAGACCCTGTGGGTTTCCACTGACTTGAAATACTCTGAATATCATTAGGAAGATGGAAAAATGAGACGTTTCCTTGGATCAGACACAAGGACTTTACTCAATTCTACTGACTGTTCACATGTTCAACATCTCTAGTTTGGGTTTCATGTAAATATTTTATATGTGATAAATACCAAATAGACCTTCACTTAGGGGCCAATCCAATGCTACCCATCTCCTGGTGGTGACTTGAAGGCTTGAGTTGGGAAAGATATTTTTGTAGATTCACAAAGCAAAATCTAGTAAATTCAAGAGTCAGTTACAGGCATCCATCATCAACACACTGAAGTGGAGGGAATGGTCATATGGGTCTTGGGCAACTATGGTTTGTGCCATAGTTTGTGGTAAATGTTTAACAGTAAGCTCTCATGCTTGGTTGAGGAAAGACTTACATGCAGTCTTTGCCAATCTCTCTTATGTAAATAGTCCAGCATGGTGATTCACTGACAAGATGGCACTGGGTTCTGAGCACAGTTGGTTATTGCTAGCTGGTGTGAACTAACTCCAGCACATTGTTGGTCTGGTGACTGAATTCTGAAATTCTATATCTTGAGTGGCTACCATTTGTTCACTCAAAGATGAGTAATGTTTGGGTGCACAAGAGTTTGAGTTTAGGTTACGTAGCATTTATAAGAAAACAACAGGAATGGTCCATGGTTTGCATAATTGAGATTAGGAGGAACGGTTGGAGAAACGTCTACACTTGAGAGGGAAGAGAGCTAAAGAGTGAATTCATGATCTTTGTATATATAGTGTCTTTATTTGGGAGGAAGGTGCAGAGGAGGATCAAATCAAGATGAATGTAGACTTAAATATTCCCCTTTTCCTGCCCCATGGTTTACATTGTATTCAAAATAATTTGGGGGAAAAAACACATTAAAATTTTTTTCTTGTAAATTGGCTGTCAGTTGATTCATCTTCACACCTTGAATCTGGCTAGCCCTTTCAGTATAGGGCAGGTTATGCAAAGAGAGAGGGGGTCCCGGGGAACAACTTTTGAGGCTAAATAATTCAACAGAGCTTAGAAAAGTCGGAAGGCAAGAACCTCCATATTAACCAATGGAGGGAGCAATCTCAGTCCTCCCCCAACCTGCTCTCTTCACATGGTTCAGCACACTTCTATGAATTGTCACTCTGCTATCTCTGGAATTTTTGCAAGCCCTTCCTTCTAGTCCATGGCCTACTTGAAGCTATCATCCATGGTATATCAACCTTTTCTTATTTCAATTTAAATAAGCATAATGGAGAATTGTCTGCCGGATGAATAATAATTTGGCCACTATCTGACAATTCCTCCAAACCAACATTCCCTCTTCCATTGTGCTGCTCTGGGTGGGATTGGGGATATTTTAAGTCAACTCTCATTGCAAGATTGGATATCTTCTGCATGTTTCATTGGTTCAGTATTGACAATTATACTATTTTCAAGAGGTTACCAAATATGATCAGCATTAATATCCTTCTGTTGTGATATTCTTAAGCTTAATCACACTGTATCCTTCACCCAAAATTTAAGTTTTTTCTATGAAAACCAAGTTAAGATTCTATATAAGAAAAAGTTGCAGTTCTTCCATAAAACTATTCTTTTTTTCTGAATCTTGCTAATACTTCAGAATCATTAAGTAGAAAAATCTCTAGTGAGAAAAGTGAAATATATAGTTCATGGACTAGGTTGAACAGACTGTTCAACTTAAAATTTGTCCCAAATCATATGGTCATTCAGAAATGATGATGTATTAAGTAACTTCCTTTATCATTTCTTGGTTCATTTATTAATTCAACCTTTTGTAAAGCTGGTATTTTGTGTGCTAGCTTTTACAAAATGTGTGAGAGATGTATCAAGAGAGAAAAGGAATACTTAATGATCTCAAATGTGCTGGGTGTTTTATAGGTAAGATGCTTAGGTAAAGATGGAGGCAGACAGATGTCTTCTGAAAAAGACATCTCTTTTTCAGAAGTCAAAGTTCAGGTTTGAGTTCACCCTTTAGTTGCAGTCGCAGTTGCAGCCTCTGGACTGGCAGCCTGACTCCAGCTCTTCCTGACTTCAGTCTCTCTCACCATGGGGCCACCTGGCTTCTCACAGGGAAGTTCAGCATGAACACCTGGCCAGTGGTTGCTGGCATCAAGGTTTTCAGTGGAGACCAAAGAAGAAACTCCATTTCCAATATCATTTTAAGACAATGTCTTTGCTTTAACACATGATGCAATATTAAATGGAAAGAAAGATACCCTCGGAAACCCGAGTACCAGGGATTCCGTTTTATTTATTCACAAATAAAATGAAATAGCGAGTCCCACATCTACCATCCGTCTACCCACTTATGCTTCATTTTGTCTTGCATTCACATATCAGTACCTACTTTTAAGCAAAAAAAGATGAATTTACCCAGGTTGCTTCACACATACAATTATTCTGAGACTGAAATATGGATGATTAGAATTTTATTATTGCATTATCCTTTCCAAATGTATACAAATCACACATTCCTAAGACTTACACTAAGTCATGTAGGAAAATGTATAAAGACAGACAAACTGGACCTATAGAATGTAAAGCAGACCTATGTGTGTTTTGGGGACCCACAGTATAAGAAAGCAAGTTGAAAAGAAGGGCCACAGTGAAAATCCTTATTAACCGAAAGTTCTGTATCATGATTGTGTCAGTGCATGCATTTGTCTAACTTTGCTAAATTCACACTTGCACTGGACTGCATGATTTTCAGTGTAAATACATATGTGCACATATATCTCAAAGTTGGCTCAAAAAGGCAGATTTTAAGGTCACATTTAATACACATACACACACACACACACAGCTAAAAGAGAAAAATGCTTCAACACATTAACTTAAAAAAGGGATTGATTCAGTTAGGACAAGAGAAGAAGAAGTGGCATGTCACCAACAACTTCCGAAGTCTAATCAGCTTAGAGCAGAAGTGATGCTGGTGCGTGCTCCGTCCTCTTTGACTGTTCGTGACACCCCAAGGGAGCTAACTGCCTTCTACATATTGGTTCAGGTAACCAGGCTGTTACTATCTTGTGATCTCTTCATTTGGCACATGCTGTAGGGTTCAGGGAAAGGGGACTGTTAAAATCAAGAGTCACCCAGGATACTTCCCCTTGGAAGGTTTCGCATCCTCCGTGATTGACTTTTATTGGCCAAAGTACATCACATGGCTTATCCTTAGAAAGGTAAGAAGTAGAATTCTCACCTGTCCAGGAAATGTGGGCAATCCAGAGATGCTGATGAGCACTGGTGATGTCTACCATGCTGGGACTGAGGGACAGCTTCGCATATTTGCCAACCAAAGAGCTATTTTCCAAGATAAAAATATTTACAGCACAAAAGTTTTACTAGCAGGAAAAAAACATAAACCTAGTCTTGATTCATTCCAGCGACTGTAACGGTTGCCAAGTGCTGGGCAATGTTAACAATGCACATTTACTTCTCATGGTTCTGGAGCCTGTAGGGCTGGGGTCAGGGCACCACTAACTTGTGTCAAGGGGTCTCCACTTGTTGGCGTACTGCCAGCTTCTCATCATATCCTCCTATAGCAGACAGCAGGTTAGGAGGGCACTAATCTCATTTTTGAGGGCTCCACCCTCACAGTCAGATCACCTCCAAAGTTACCAGCTCCTGGTACATTGCATATAGTCTTGGGGTTTCAAAATATGAATTTGGGGGTCACACAAATATTCAGTACACAACAAAATTCTTGGAAAATTTTTAGAAAAAATTTTAGGGAAAATTTATCTCTTCCAAAACCACAAATAGTGGAAAACATTCCTTTCCCTTTGGTGAACAGGAAAAGGAAGATTATATTATAAACACACACACACACACACACATATGTGTGTGCAAACTCATGTACATACATATTAAATAGAATACATATTAGATATAATACATCTAGTACTGATTTTAAGCTGGTACATTTTATCTCCAATTCCTTGAGAAGAGGTTTTTAATCAGCTGTTAGTATTATATATTTTTAAAGATACTACATTTTCTAAGTTTTTTTTTCTTGACAATCAGAACAGAATGGAAAGATTCTTACTGTTGACAATTCTGCCCTCAAGTGTTAACTATATTCAGAAGTGTTTAAGAGAATAATTAGGTTCATTTCATTCCATCATATTGTACTATAATTATAAATTGACCTTTGTTTTATTTATATACACAAATAGTAGATTCCAATAGGATTTTTTTTTGTGAAGAAGAAACACTTGATAATAACCTAATTCCCTAACAGAATTATATGTTAGTTCCTAAATGACCTTATGTTCAGAAAAAAAAAAAAAATGAAAGACACCTGCATTAGAGATCGATTTCCTGAGGTTCCATTTAAATTTGCCAGGCTGCGCTATCCAAGGACACCTTTCTTGTCCTGTCATTTGATGGAAATGATTTCCATGTGCTTTATGATTCAAGTCCTTTCTGTTTCAGACAATACGGTGACTTCAAACACTTCAATTCTTCAATTGACTGGCTAACTATGCCTTGTAGAAATTGCTTTATTTGGTCAGAGTATTCTAAATTTTAAATAAGAAGTGGGAAACAACATTTTGGGCAAGAATGGTAGCTGATGCATTAGAGAGTGGTTCCACATTTAAATATTATTTGCAAATATGAATCCAACTTTAATGGTTTTATTTCATTCTTTTCTCATGGTGATTCTAAATAAGATGTGACAACCCTAACTCTGAATTTCCTTGTCTTTGTCAGTTGAACCCCAGATCTTTGCTATGCTGTCTGAGCACTACTGTGCTTCTGGCTTTTATATAAGAAACAGGTGGTTAAATACCTTCATGTGACTCTGACCAGTCCACTGCCGTCTTTTGTGTAATATTTTGCTAATACCTAAGGAATACCTTGGTTGTCCAGAAGCATCCACTTTTTGCTTTATCAGTTCCATTAAAGAGTGCATTAGTAAAAAATGAATTACAGTTGAATGTTAATAAAGCTTCACTTCCCTAATCCACCCCCTTAAAGGGAAATAGTTTTCGTTTCATTGCTGATTCCCTGTCAGTCCCATCCAGGTTCATGGAGCAGGTGTTTGCAGGGTGCTTTGGATTCACTGTTCCTCAGTCGTCCTGGTGTCATAAACGCATGATCTGAAGTTGTGATCTTGCAAACTTCTCCATAATGGGATTCAAATGCTGCCCTGTTTGATCTGCACTGACTCTTTGGGGCTCCAGAATATTGACTGACACTTCAGACACATCACCAAAGAGTGTTCCGCAGCCTTCAAAGGGTGCATTGCAGTCGTCTGGGGATGATTTACCTTGCAGAGAGCATTGTGTGTACTCTGAGTCACAGCAGCAATCCTCACAGGCTTTCTCAGCCCTGTTCTGTCTCATTTCCACCAGCTGTGGGTCGAATGGAGGTGCTTTCCAAAGCCAACCCAACCTTGAAAACAGGATGATAAGTGGGAGGCCTACGGGCAGATGTCCTTCCTCCAGCGCTCACCGACAGTGCCATGCTCACCATCGGCATGATCTCTGGAATCTTCACGCTTCCCTGCAGCTGATGTTTTGATATTTGTCACCAGCCTGGAGCTGATTAGGGTTCCAATAAATCCTCACCATCACCTTAAGGTAAATTTCTCTTTCCTCTAGATTCCTCTGATCCTCTTCCACACTTTATGTTAAGAGCAACCTTTCTAATCCCTTCAAATAGAACATATAGAGAGGAGGAGGAGAGACCTTTAGAAACAGAAATATCAATGAAGTTAGGATGGAGGGCCAGGATGAAAGAAGGACAGAGAGATCTGGAAGCAGACAGTACCGTGCTGCAGTTTTCCAGCAGGGTTTCCCTCCTTTGGAATTTGGAGAAGACAGAGTGATGGAGATTAACAAGCCAGGCTGTGCTGACCATGAAGAGCGCAGCTGAGTCCTGGGATCCTGCAACTGGGCTTCCCAATTTCCCCTTGAACTAAGCATATTACTAAGCTGGCAGGCATTCCCCCAAGGACGTGATGTGCTGGCCTTTGGAAACTTAGGGTATTGAGCAGCAAAAAACATGCAGGGCCAACTTCAAGGGTGGCTCACAGGGAGGGTACGTTCCAGGTGGAGCTCCACCAGGTGTGACTGTGGCTCTGTTCACCAGTGGGTGGAAACACTGTCTCGGGAAAGTTGGAAGTACAGGGCAGGAAGCTGCTCCCTGGGGAGGGCCACTCTAAGGAGACTCCAGAGGGTTAAGCACACCAGGGTCAACTGCTCTGGTTGCTCCCCAATGTGCCAATGTTAATGTGTTCTTGTAACCCCTATAGTTGACCTGTTCTCTATTTACATATTTCCACCATTATGCATTTTTCTTTACTTATTTTTAGTTTATGTGTTTTTAATCCTCAAGATAGAAGCATAAATATTTGAATAAAGGCACAGATTTCACTCTTAAAACTGATGTATCTTCATCCTTCATTTCAACCCTTGAATTTCCATTTGCTTTATTTCATTATCATTCAATTTAGCTATTTTCTAATTGGCCCTTGTGATTTTCTGCTTTTATATATAGATTATTGAAAATCCTGTTACTTAATCTCTAAATATTTGGAGATTTTAAAAAAATACCATTGTTATTGATTTCTAATGTAATGATGTTGTACTGAGAAAACATACTTCCTATGATTTCAATCCAATTTATCACGTTTTATGGCTGGAATTCTGATCTGCAGTGTTGATGTTTTATGCAGAGAGAATGAATAACATATATTCTGCAATATTGGATATAATATTCTACATGTGTTAATTAGATTAATATATCTGACCTTGTTCAAAATTTCATCTGCTTGTTTTATTAATTCCTGAAAAAGACCACATTTAATGTGTGACCGCAGTGGTAGCATTTTCTGTCATCTACTTTAGTTTTATAAGTTATGTATTTTGAAGCTTTTTGTGTACTTTGAAGCTTTATTATTTAATTAAAAATTCTGATTCTTTTAAAAACACCCAGATATTGTTTTAAAAATACCTGTAGATTCACCCTTCTGTGATTTTTCCTTCCCTCCTAACTTCCCATTTCTTTTGAGCATGAAAATGTAGTGTTTGTATTTGTTAAAGTGTTCTTCACCTCTGGATGAATCCTCTGAGCTTTTTCTGATGAGTGTATAAGTACACGTGTATAAGTGTATAAGTACACCTGGGTGCGACAGCACACACCTGTAATCAGAGTGATTCCAGAAAGGGAGGCAGGATTGTGAGTTCAAGGTTAGCTTTGGACAGTGAGACTCTGTCTCAAAATAAAAATAAATGCAGCTCTAAGGAAAATTCCCCAGGTCAATCCCAAGTGTGTGTGTGTGAGTGTGCACATTTGTGTATAGTGTTTTTTAAGGTGTTCTTTCAGGACATATGATCACATTTTGACAGTTTTGTTTTCTTCTGCTATCTTATAACAATTTAAAATAATCTGTATTCTTCTGAACCTCACTGTTTCTTTCACTGTTGCTGTGAACAGAGATGTGTGTCCTGTGTCCAAGTGTGAGAGAGCTGTGGACAGTGGGAACTGTGTTTGATCAGGTCAGCTGTATTCCGTCTCCCAGCGGGGGACGGAATTGATGCACGGGAGACCAACATTCATGGTTTCTCTGCTCAAGTCTGCCTCTGAAATATATCACCCCACTCTCAAGTTTTATTCTGAAATTATTTGATATTATCAGTTAGATTGTATTTTAATAAAAACACATGTGTCTTATTGAAGGAATAAATATTTGTATCTAAATTCACCTCTTTTCTATATTGGATGGCGCTATCGATTGCTCTTTACTCTTGAGTCTTCTGTTATTTTTGCTATTGTATTGCCATTGGCTTGGAAAAGGAAGAATCCTTTGTTCCTGGTCACAAGCAGAAGTGCCAGGCAATGGGAAAAGTCATGGATGATCCTCCTGATCTCTTCCCACCCAAGGCATTGGGATCCAGAAGTAGGAGTGGTGTTGACACCCCAAAACTTCCACCAAATGCCAAAGTCAATCACACCATGTCTAAAATATAAGCTCATTTCATATTTATGTGGACTTTGAACAATCTGTATGCTTTGGCTTTAGAAAAGTTACCAAATAGCATATTGCTTTAAGAACAAAATATTCTTTAATTGGGATCAAATTACAACCTTATAATGGTAACACATGATTATATAGATGCAATATTAAAGTTTATGAGCATATTCTTTAGACAAATTACCCAAAGATATCAATGTTTTCATTACTGAAGAGTTATTCTCCAGTTTACTTAATAAATATAATTATTAAGAATTTGACTCTATTAAGATTGAACTATGTTTTTTACTTCTGTATTCAAAGCATACATAAAAATGGTAACTACATCTCTGTAGAATGGTTTGAAAAGTCTGGCATAATTTAAAAGCAACTTTCCATTTGGCTGGTATGGCAAGCAAATGGAATTCGGAGAGCTGCCTCTGTTTCTTGATGTTAATGTCCATGACTAGCATCAAGTCCTTGGTTTGCTTTTACTACTATTTTCACTTCTTTTTGTTTTTGGCATATCTCTGCCGATGTGCATGCAGGATGGCATTCTATTATATTATGGCTTAGGCATAAAATAGGAAAATATGTGCATTTGGATGCACTGTGGGTGTCTTCTCAACAGTTTCCCTTTTCCATCCTGGCAACCTCCTTAGTAGAACCATGCATTCATAATAATGATGTCACTGCTTTCACTAGAGACAAACCCCAACACCAACACCAGTCATGATCATCCCAGTGGACTAGTGTGGGAGCATACTTAGTTCTGACCCGGCAGCTGTGAGAGGGACTTTGCCCTAGGACTTCATGGAGAAGTTTCCTTTTGGCAGACAGAAAGACAGGGTCTTGTGTGCACGAGGCAGAATCCATAGAGAGCACGGGGTGAGCTCACCTCTGGGGATGACTGGGTGAGAACAGACAGCCCCAGAACCATGACACCTGGGGACTCCTGGTGAAGAGAGAGGACTTGTTTTCCTCAGTGATAATCTGTTCTATCATTTCTACCTGAGTGCACATCAGCCAACACAACTAGCCCTACTGGAATATTGGAGGCCAATGTCCATTCAAATTAAACCTAAGCTTCTGCTTTCCAGTAACCAAAGACACAGTATCTTGGTTGGACTGGGAGTGTAGCCTAGTGGTAGAGCACTTGCTTAGCTTGCTGGAGGTCCTGGGTGCAATCCCCAGAAACACACACATACACACAGACACACACACACACACACACACAATACCTGGAATAACACTGACCTGAATTCTAGTGGTAAACTAACATCCTGATTATTTGACATTTATTTTTAAGATTTAATACTATGTCTATACTTCTTGTGATATTAAATGTATACATATTTATTATAGAAAGTCATTATTTTGTCCTTAAGTTGTAAATTATGAAGTATATAGCTTTATTTTGATACTTTATGTAGGTATTTTTACATGATTGAAAACAGTCTTATACATAACAAATCTCTACAGGGTTTATAGATATTCTCAAACATTTGGCATTATTATGGTTAATACCTCATAATAACCAATCGTTTACACTTTCTAATCACTGACTACCTTTATTTCAAATTTACATGCCAGTAAATAATTTAAAAAAGCCAACATTCTTTATCAAAAAATTAGTACAATTTCAGGAAAATTAAATTTTTAAATTTATTTTTATATTAAATTTCCAACAATCTCAAGGAAAAACACTCTAATTTATGTAATTACACCTGATACAGAAGACCAGGAGAGTAATGACTCTCATAGATCATTTAATTGTCAACTTGTGTACATCTGACATGAGTAAAGTTGGTGCAGTTCATAACACATGGTGAGTCTTGAGCTAGAGTCAGATACACAAGAGCACATGAAGTCATCCTCCGGTGGAGCTAGCTGCACTCCACAGCACCCCCTATTACTTTTAGTAGATGCAAGACAGGGTGCAGATAGAGCACCATGCTCACCAGAGAGGGTCAACTTGTCTTAAGAAAAGACGGGACTAATGTGGGGAAACAGGAAGAGAAGGAAGGGCAGGTGCCTCCCTTCCACTTATGATAGGATGCTTGTCCACATAGCTGCCCTGCTACTTAGGAAAGGGAACTGGCTTCATTTTCTCATTTCTTTTGCCCTTGGTTTCAACATAGTCTTGGTGTCAGGAAATTCTTTGCTCAAAGCCTCAATCGCTCATGCTCAAATTTAAACACATTTCCTCCTCTGTAATCAGTGAGGGGAGAGCAGCTGGTCACCATCTTCTACACACTCAACCTTGGAGCCTTTTCTTTGGACTAAATGATCCTACTTCATAGAGTCATAAAATTAGAAGGGACCTTGAAGTCATCCCATCCTTCCTCTGCCTTTAGACAACACTATCCTTTAACCACCATCCCAAACAGATGAGCAAATCCATCCTATTTTTAAAGAGATCAAGAGAAAAGTAATCAAAAGCCTCCAACAGTCACACATTCCTCTGATGAGAAACCCTTGCTTTCAGGAAATCATCATCATTATCATCAAATAGCATTTTCTAAACACCCACATGTGCAAAATGTGTCTGTGTGTTCAGACCCTAAAGGGGGCCCCGGAGGCCCAGAAGAAAGGATCGCAGCAAACCGCAAAGGTGCAGGGCTCTCTGCCAGGCGGGGTGAACCCAGCCACCGCCGAGCTCAGACCTACAGCAAACCCAGCAAAGGCCAAATACTAAAAAAAAAAAGAAAAATCCCAGAGGCTCCAGGGAGATTTTCATTTTCTTTTTTATTTAGGAAAATGGCCTTGTAATGAAAGATCATATCTATTTCATTGTCTTCTGTCTAAATATTAGAATTTACTAATTGCCAAGCTCAGGCTGAATGCCCCAAGAAAGAGGGGCATGATGATGTGTTCCTGTGGAAGGAGTCTGTGTCAACGCCTTAAGGTCTGGAACACAGAACGCTGACTCTGCAGCTTCTGCTACCAAGTCGGGAGAGAGGTTGCTTCTGAACCTTCAGAAATTCTCTTTGCCCCAGGTGCTGCCTTTTCCAAGCTCAAGAGCTCAAAGACGGTGCTCCCAGGTGAAGTTCAACACTCCCCAGCCAAGGCTGGAAGTGCTCACTTCCGGGCAAGCCATCCTCTCACTGAGTGCTACTCATTTCTGCTAGGTCTAAATTGAATAAACCAACTGGCTTGGAGGCAGGCCACTCTTTCTCTCAGAAGCATTCGATTCCAGGGGAAATTGTTCACTAAAACTAGCCAGGAAGCAGGCTGGGTACAGAGGCAGGACAATTTGAACCCTGGTGGTCCTCTAGGTTGCCTTCACCCCCTCAGGCATTCTGCCAGAGAGTGAAACACACTGACTGCAGTCACACATCATCCATATTTTCCTTCCTCACCTTTGTGGGTTTCTCAGCTGCACCCCATTGCTCACCTTTGCAGGAGGCCCCATGGAACTGCGAAAGTAATCAGTGCTCAGAGTCCAGGAGCTGGCCCTGAGCCTGCACATCCTAGAAGGGACCTCTCCCGGAGGGGTGGGTGCATTGCCCTCGGTAGGCTTCAGGTATTTTGCTGCACAAGCTCAAGAGGTTATTGTGATTACAGCCGCTGTTTGGTTTGGTTTTGGGTTCCTAACATGCAACATCCAGTGCAGAATATCATTGCATAATTTCTGTAACTGTGGATAGCAGATTCTAGCTAGCAAGACTTCATCATAAACATAAAACAAATAAATAGATAATACAACAGTATTGGGTTATAGTTCTTTTTATTTTATTTTCGAATAGCTACGTCCATGCAATTTTCTAAACTTATGGAAGGCTTAGCGTTTTGACTACTAATGAATAACATATTTAGATCTTTGAGGGAAATACACTGCTGTACTAATAGTATTGAATATAGCCTGTATTTTAAAGGAAAGAAAATAGCGCTTGAAGCTTTCATATGTAACTACCTTTAAAGTAACCAATTGCATTTCAAGGAAAGAATATTTATTCTCATTTTTTTTTCTGATAAAGAAGTTGGGCCTCCGAGAGGAATTCTTTACAATATGCAGACATAGCTGATCTCAAAGTGTGTGTATGTTAAATCAAATGAGAATCAACCAAACTAAATAAATGCTAACTTTCTAGAATTTATCATAAAAAACTTGATGGAGAACCACTTATTGCGGATTTCCCTCTTGAAATGTACACAACAGAGGTTTCCATTTCAACATGAAATTGGTACATTCTCATGTATTCCTGTATTGCACAAAAGCCCATCTGACATCAAATGGACTTAGGTTCTTCACCATGGCCATTAAGTGATGCTCACTGAAAGCCTTCTCTGCATCACTCCCCCGTCCCTCCCTCGGCTAATGCTGGCACTGCCCTAGCTGTGGAGGAAGCCCTGTATCTCTACCTCTGCTCCCCTCTGTGGAGAGGCTGGGTTTTGAGTCCCTGAGTGTGATTTCCTAAGAGCATCCACACTGCATGGATATTGCTTCCAGGGCTCTGCATAAAGTTGGTAATCTTCATTCATCCAACCAGGCCTGAGCCTCAGGGTGGCATTTCTCACTGTGTTCGCCAACTTTTTGTCACTGTGATAAAATAGCTTAAATAATCCACTTATAAGGAAGAAGGATTTATATTGGCTTGTGGTTGCAGAGGTTCAGCCCCTGGCAACAGGAGGTCATGGTAGAATCGTTAAGGAGGACTGATCTTCATTTCATGGCATCTGGGAAGCAGAGAGAGAGAGGGAGGAGGGGCCAGGTCCCGATTTCCCTTCAAAGGCATGCCCCTAGTGACCTAACGCTTTCACTGGCTCCCACCTTCCAAAGGTTCCACCATCCGCAATTGCACTACAGCCCCGGGACATTCAGGATCCAGACTGTAGCAGTGGCATTAATGACATCGTAGAAGTGACAGGAGGCAAAGGAGTGGCACCCGCCCTGGGTGACTGAGGCCTGCCAGAGCCAGCATGCAGCCAGCATGGCACAGGGCATGCCTGGTCACCCAGCCCAGAGAGGGCTCACACTGCTTCCTTCCTTCTGTGTTACGGGTAGAAACTGTAGACCTACAAAACCAAATTAAATCATTTAATTTCATTTTAACCTACATGGGAGACAAAAGGTGATGTATATATGAAAAAGACTTTAAGAAAGAGAATTTGCTCTTAGCACAGATAGTCTATTTTTCATACCATAACATATCATAGTTATGGATCTTACCATTAATATCAACCTGGACAATGAAAAAATATTATATTTCCAAGACAGGGGACTTAAGATGTATTTGAAATTTTCCAAATGCCTTAATGTAACACACTTCTATGAGAATAGTCTTAAATTTTAAGACTTGAATATTTTTATTAATCAACACTTTTGACTCTTACGCATCATTATTCGTATTACATTTTGATTTCACAAACCTGTAGTAACTGGCAACTTAAGAGTCAACTGACTTTAATTCAATTCAGCTTAAGTTCTGTAAGTTCATGATTAGGCAATTTGGAAAAGACAATAGGAGATAGGTGCATATTTTCTTGAACACTTTTTCCTGAACTATTTTTTTCTACACTTGTAGAAGTAATTTAAAGGACTCTGTAAGTGTTCATGGGAATATTTGTCCAAGTGAATGCTGTAATCTACACAAATGAAGTTCTTATGTTTGAAAACAAATGGTTCCAGTGAATTCTCCTAATTAGATTATGATTTAATTTGTATTCACATTTTGTTATATGCAAAAATCAGGGGATAAGTTCCTTAAAACAGTTTCACCAATTAAAAGGTTTAAGCCAACTTTGATCCTTTTTCTAAATAAATTTCTCCTCCTATATGAGGTGATACCAATCCACATCTTTTTATTTGTTATCTCATTCCATCCTGTCATGAACATAATGACTTCCAGTTGTAAAACTAGGCAAGAAATATCAGGTTATTGCATGCCCAGGTGGCCTCCACAAGTCAATGGTGTTGGATACTAAGAAACATCCCTCCCTTCATGTCAGTCAGAACCATCAGCATGATTCTGTTCCAGATCCGCACAGCTGTACTCCTGCCTCACTGTTGTGGAGATTTACTGTGGTTCTTCACTGAGTGAACAACTGTGGCTAGAACCATCCTTGAGGTAGACTGCATGACTAGATTCTTTGATAAATAAGTCCAAAAGCGAAATCCTGTGGTCTTAATCATTTGTGGTCATCTAGTATAATCAATGTAGAAAATTTGTGAGCAGCCAGTATTTTGCAAGCCGTGCATACCATTACTGTACTGAAACCAAAGAACGTATCTGAACGTTAGTGTCTCACCAGGAGAGTTGCAGGTCAGCTATGAACATCGCAGTGCCCTGGTCTGGGTACTTAACATTTCAGCCAAGGCTCAAAACAGCTTGTAGGAGCATTTTCCATCACCTCTTGTAAGCACTGGATTTGAGCAAGATGCATTCATTAATCAAATCCAGGATGCAGTCAGGACCTAACTTCTGTTGGAGCCAAAAGGAAAAGAATGATTTCATAAGCAGATGAAAACGACATGTGTGACTCTATTTCTACAAGCAGACTTCAGTACATGTTTAATCTTGAATTCCCCCATTTTGAAAGGCTTGCCAAGTCAGCTCTCAGACATCTCATGGAACATGTTGCTGTAAAGCTACATCAAACACTATTCTGATTCTGACACGTTTCTCTATACAGTTGCACATACCTGGCCTTCAAACAGGGTAAACTAAAAATCACTGAAGAAGAAGAAAAAGACTGCTATTAAAATCCTTGAGGATTTCAAAAATCAATGATCCTGCAGAAGAAGAAGAGGCCATTTATCATTACTGTCTCTTTGATGTCAAGAAATGGGAGGGGGAGAAAACCAGAAAAACATTGCCCTTAACATCCCAGCTGATGTTGGTTGTTTTAGGATTTACAGAGCACTCATCACCCCGTTATTTCAGTGGCTCTCAATGTCATTGCAGAATCAGGATTAATATTGCATATTATAATCATTTCATGTGAAAGATGAGAACTTGAAGGTCGAAGAGTATATGTCATTTTCACCTGGTAAGTGATGCAGCTAAGTGAGGGCTCCAGATATCCATCTCCAAAAGATTGAGAGTGAAATCTATGTTGTTTCCACTCCCTGGAGATGTTTGTTTTACTAATGGGACATTTCATTGTGAATGGAGAATAAACTTTGTTTAAATTAGAGTGATTAGAGCATATCCACAATATTTCTGAAAGTGATTTCTAAGTTCCCTTTGGAGTAAAATGAAGAATAAAATATGTATTTTTGTTTTATTTGAAACAAATCCAAATCCTTTGAGTCAACACTTTCTCATTGATCATGTAAGTGATTTCATTCCAGATTATTTGAGATTATGTGCAATTACTAGGCAAATATATTAAAATTTATTAATCTTGATTGGCTTTGGGGCTGAATTGTATTATTTTAGGAGGTGGCCGTGTGTGTTGTAGGTTGCTGGGCACCTGGCCTTCTGCTTACTAGATGCCAATAGTGCTCCCAGTTGTGACAACTCCAAACATCTTCAGACATTGCAAAATCACATTTGACTGAGGATCACTGGTCTACCTTAATTTTATTGCTAGGACAGGTGGTATCTTTTAATATTACATTGGATAATCAGAAATTATCTTTTAATACCAGTGCTGTGGTGGATACATTGGCACACTGCAAAAGTTTCTAACCCTATTCAATTTATGCTATTGACCCAAACAAACATTGCTCCTGGCATCCCTTCCAATCTTTCTCTGACTCCTCTTATATAGACTGGAAATTTTCTCTTAGCCTGTTTTATTTCCTATCAGCATCTCCCTATTGGGAAGCAATGGATTCCTTACACTTTTGCACATCTTGAAAGTGGGGCACTGATTGCACTTCTGTTCTAGACGCTCTTCACAAGAATGTCCATCTCGTGAACAGCATTAGAAAACAAAGGTCATGCTCCCTCAGGAGTGATGCATAGCCAGGCCTCCTCCCCACGACAACACATGGCTCCTCAGGTCTTCTCTGGAATGCAGTCCCCTGTGAACGCTGCATGCCTCAGGTCCTGTACATGTTGCCTGCAGGATTTAGTGCTTGGGGAATTTGCACAGAAATGTTGATTCTCTGGCCACTGATGTTCCTGGAAGTAATAAACTGTGCTTGATCTCTGACCCAGAAGGCTCGCTGTCGTCCCCCAGGACCCATATACCTACACGAAGCTAAATTTGCAATTTGCAAGTAAGGTGGTAAAATATCCAATCCTTCACATTTCTTGAACGCCTGTTCTTTGACATAGATGGAAAAGTTAAATGCTGTTTATTTCTCAGTGTTGACTTGTATGTAGATCATTTCAATATGCCCCCATCTAATCTATTACATGAACCCTCCTTCTGAACTTCCCAGAAGAGTATTCTTAAGGATGCCGCTCACTCTATCACATACCTTTTCCTCTGTAGGTGAGCATATTGACCCTGAAAAGAAGCAGCTGTTCTTTGCATAAACAATAGTTTCATTTCTTTTTATGGCTATCACAGAAGTCGTGATTTACTGCATTTGCATCCTCTTTCTGTCTTTAGGAAATGAGGGCTTCCTTTTTCAAGCCAGCTTCCAGCAGCGGTGCAGTATCATTTAGTAATGTTTGGTGTTAACCTTACCACTGATTTATTATTTTTCTACCTTCAAATAATTGGACATCTGGGGATGGAATTTAAAAAAAAAATGCCAACCTCTTAAAAGGTTCACATAACAAGTCACCTTTGAACATGTTTTTATTATTAATGGGAGAAAGCAATCTCATGAACAATCTCCCCTGTACATTGTCCTGGAGCAAGAAGATCAAAAGATCTGTGTGTGTGTGTGTGTGTGTGTGTGTGTGTGTGTGTGTGTATGTGTTGGAGACTGGGTGAGATCCCAGAGATTATCTGGAGAGAAATGGTTGAGATCCCAAAGCAGTTTGGGAAAGTGATGGAAAGCCCTGCAAAGGCTCTTAGCAAAGTGGCCTGAGAGCATGGCTGGCCCCTGGAGCTCAGGAAGAGTGCCCCAGAGGCAAAAGGAGGTCCAGCATGACACTGATTTTTGACATAAGGCCCCAGTATCCAAAGGAGAGGCTAATTCTGGTGGAAGTGTTAGTGAAGGTGAAAGCCGTAAGCGCACCCACTTCCACATGCTCTTTCTTTGAGGAGAAAAGGCTAAAGTGTTTGAATGTAAATTTAACGAATTTTAATTGTTGAGCCAAAGCAGAGAGCAACTCCTTCCCTGAGAGGACTCTGCCATCACAACCACACTGTGGGCCTGGAGGGCACTGCTCCAGCAGGTGGGGGTCAGGCCTTCTGCTCCCACTGACTCCCGGGGCTGACCTGATCCTGGGGCTCACAGGCAGTGTGCATTGTGCTTGTCTGCTGAATGAGTGAGGGAAGTGAGGGAAAGTGGTAAAGGATGGTAAGTGTGCCCAGTGATAAGTGTGATGCCCGTCACTCTCTGTATTTCTCTCATTTATTTATTCATCTTCAGCAGGACTGGAGATTGAACCCAGGGCTTGGACACGCTTGGCAAGCACTCTACCACTGTGCTACATCCCTGGTCCCATTTGTCTCCTTTTTGTGAGTTTTAATGCTCCTCAAGCTTTTATAGATCAGGTTTGTTTATTTATTAAATCCCTCTACTATTTAATGTACTTTACACATATCCACGAATTTACTTTTACATATTTGGAATGACATTAAAAGTTTTGGGAGGTGAATCTGGCCACTAAAGAAATATGTATTATCTCTATTCTAAGGGTAACACTGTTATTTATGACTTCATTATTACTTGACCAAAGCATTCATGAGAATTGGAGAGAGGAATGTTCACTTTCTTCTGTAAAGGACATGGTCAGTGATCTCAGAGTTGAATACTAGTTCTAAAATACAATGTGGCAAAACTGTCAATGTTGCCAGTTATTAATGATTCCCAGTAATGTGCAACAACTAAATAAAATAAAGAGTGAAAAATGGCCCCATTTAATTAGATCTTCTGGGAAATCCAGGTAGGTGTCTGAGGTCACTGAAGGACTTGGGCCCATTACCAGACGGTGTAATCTTTATCTCTTACATTTCTTAAGCCTGAAATATATTGTGTTTAAAATACTTACCTTAAATCAGGAAATAGTCTCTTGGCTTGGCATTGGAGATGGGACTAAAAGCATTTGGTTTGAGAGCTAAGGTATTGTTGATCACACTCTGTGGCAATCTATAACAAGGGTGTGATGAATATACAGAAAAGGGTTCATTTCAGAAGATACAACATTTTTTGAGAATTTCCTTAAAAAATCTAACGAAGTATGTGTAGATATTAGATACTGATTATATCAGCCCTAAGCTGCCGAATACTTATATTTATAATGAGCTTTCAATAATCATAGAAACTTACACTAGTATCAAATAACCTTTGTAAATCAACTTGTATCATCACAACACAAATATTAAAACAAACAAACAAACAAACAAACGAAAAGGCTAAACTAAAAAGAGGCGTAAGTGTTTGGATCTAGCCCAAAATGACCATTAACGTTGTAAATTTCCCCATTATACTGATAACAATGTAAGCCATTTTCTCTATCGATGGAAATGTCCACATAATTCTGAGTAATGACATCCCTTCCAAGTGGCCTTTGGTATTTTCATTTTAGCTTTTATGAGCTTGAGTATGTTCTTGATTTTGAGGAATGTGTTAGATGTGATGCTGGACTGCAGGGTCACCCAAATCTGAAGGGATTCTTTGCTGCTTGTAGCTATCACAATGCTTTCTTATTAAGCGTGTAAAATAATGAGCTTTCTTTGTGGATACACAGTCCAAGCGAGTCATTTTTTTTTTTTTTAAGAGAAAATGAAGGCTCTAATGCTGTGGCCTCCTAATCTCCTCCAAGGCTCCTTCTGACCATTCAGAGGCAGCCATTCAGTGCAGAACAGAGAGGACAGTGGAGAGAAACATTTGGCTGCCAGACCCATGGAACCTAGTGGTGTCCATCAGGGCTGTTGACCCTGCAGGTCACCACCACCATGACCCACCACCCATTCCCTGGTGGTTCTCTGGTCAGATGGGGCATTTGGGGGTGGAAGATACTCTGACCAGGCTCTGCAGGAAGCACGCCCAGGATTCATCACCCACATCTGCACCCACTCCATTTTGCTTTTGAAAAACTCCTTGCAGGCTCTTCAGTGACTCTTCCTCAGGATGTGAGTGAAGGAAGAGAGTGCAGCTCTCAGCACAAGGCCAGCTTTTCCAGTCTTTCAGTTTGGATATGTTTCCTCTTCGTTTTTGTTACTCTCAGGTTTTTATATGTAAAACAGATGAGGAGCTACACCCCATGCCTCACATTTTTATTTCAAAATATTCACACCTATGATAAAGTTGAAAAAAGTAGGATGCACACTGATGAATACCTTCCACAGACATTCAACAGTTGTGAATTTTTCTACATTTGCTTTTCTCTCTCTGTATCATCCACGTGTCACATACAAACGGATTTCTTTATTTTTCTAAACTCTTTAAAATGTCATTGTAGAAATCGTGATGTTTTCATCACTTATAAGAACATCAGTAATAATTTAATAATATTACTTAATATATAGAATTCCTCATGTGTAATTTCTTTATAGTTGCTGTTTTTTTTTTTTTTTTTAATCCAGGATGAAATCACAGTTGACATTGTGCATTTGATTTTGAATGTGCTATCTTTGGGTCTTTAGTCTGTTTCAGTGGGGAATGCCTGGTTGGGTGGTGGCTTGGTTTGTTTTGATTTTCCCAAACACTGACTATTTGAAGAATCCAAAACAGTTGTCCTTAGGATGCGCTGCACTCTAGATTTGTCTCACTGTGTCCTTGTGTTTCAGAGCAAGTGAAACATTTGGGAAGAATACCACTTAGGTGACACTACGTGTTTAGGGCAACGTAATAGGAGGCACATGAATCTATGTTATGCTACCAACAGTGAAACTGAGTTTGATGACTTCCTTAAGGTGTGATCGCCAGTTCTCTCCTACATTATAAAGGAACATAAATGTAGTTTGGACAGGACAGGTAACAGGTGGAAGATGGTTGCCTTGTGGAAACATAAATGTCCTTTATTCTAAAAACTTCCACCCAGTCGTTTTCTTCATTTAACATTTGTTCCTTGTCAAAATCAATTGTTGCTATAGGTTGCAAAATGGTGCTATTCCTCATTTATTCATCCCTTTCATAGTTATTACTACCATTCTTCTGTTAAAAAAGCTTTCCTTTTAAAAGTAGTTTTGTATTTCTTAATTATTTATTTACAGTAGTATAAATATTTTAAGAATCTTAAAATTTTAAAGATGTAATAAAGTAGAATATGATCAATAACCTCTATGACTTTTTATAGGAAAGTCATATTTTGATAAAAATAAAAAGGTAGATTACATAAAATCATAAAATACTTTTTACTTTAAACAGATATAAATTTTCTTGGTATCCTTTGGAAACAACTTTTGTCTAAAGTAGAAAGGAACAAAATCCACTGGACCTTGAGTTTCAACTTTCTGTTGAAACTAAGAAATGTTGCTGTTAAAGGGTGGGCATTGGCTCCTCACGCTCACGGAGGCCTCTTCCTTCGGAGGCAGTGCTATGCAGAGAAAGGCCAACTACATTTGTGTTCCTGCCTCCACTCATGGAACAGAAAATAAGCATACCCTTTGATAAACCTATATATTTGTGTGTGTGTGTGTGTGTGTGTGTGTGTGTGTCTACCTATGTGAGATTTCCCCAAATAATAATGCAGACTGAAGGCCAATGAAGACCAATAAATACATAGTTCTCCTAACTGCAGGTCACCATGTCACTTGCAAGTATTAGAATACATTTTTTATTCATGGAATTTAGATGAGGTTTTAGCATCTGAAGCTCCCATGGAGACCCAGATGACCTACGATAGTGCCTGATATGCCTAAAGGTCCTACTTTTTTTCTTTCCTTTGGGGATTTTTCATCTCTGTGGAAAAAGGTTTCATCGTGTAAAGTTTCAAAATGTTTTTCCATTAACAAAGTGGCAGGTCACTGTGCCCATCCTGCAGGCCATGCCCATCCCCAGGCTCTCTGCAGAATTTCTCTGGATGCCATTATAAACAGGAGAGAAACATTCTCTATCTGTCGGGTTATCTGGGTGCTGACTTCTGTTTCATATTGTGGCCTCTTTTGATGATTTCTTGTAATAAATAACAATTTACACAGCCTAATCAGACAAAGTGTACATATAGCCTGTGTGATAATAAAGATCCATATGCTGGGGCTTTGACAGAGATACATTTAACAAAATGTGTACAAAATGCAGCAGATGAGGAAAGTGAAGATTCTGCAGAAGAAGACATGGGACTTAATGTTGGTGCCATTAGTTTTAGGTCTCTGACTTGGTCACGTTGCTCTATTTCTGTGAGCTCTGGTTTTCTGGTTTATTAACAGGTGGTGGTAATGCCATAACAGAAATATTGCCTGGCTGTTAAAAGCTAGAAATGAAGCTTGACACATACGAGTGGTTTCAGAGCCACTGGAATGTGTGTGTCTACATGAGACAGAAGTTTAATTTAAGGAATCGGTCACATGCTTGTAGGGGTTGGTGAGTCTGAAATCTGCAAGGCAGGACAGCAGGCTGGATGGAGGGAAGCCTGGTACTACGCTTTGCACCTGAAGGGCATCTGGAGCAGGCTTCCCTCTTCCTGAGGGGACCACAAATCTTTTTCTCTTAATGTCGTCAACTGATTGGATGAAGCCCACCAAATCAAGGGAGGACAACCAACTTTACTACTGTTGTAAACATCCATCTCACCTACAATATCCAGTGCCTTCAGAGAAATACTCAGACTAGTGTTTGACCACATTTTTGGGTACTCTGGTTTAGCCACGTGGACATGTAAAGCTAAACATCACAGTCGATCTACTCTGAAAGGTATCCATGTTTTTAAGATGCATAGAATTCTATTAGATGACAAGAGATATGTCTGGCAAGCTCCTGCCCCCAAGTGTTTTCCTCTCACATGTGGCAGTTGCTTGGACAGCATCTCCTACTGAACGCCTTCATTTGTCTTCCCTTGTCCCTTTCACATTTCCATCTGAACAACTCTGGTGAAGTCAAGGGTGCTGCTGGCTCCCAGGGTCCTGAGGTCAATAAGGTGTTAGGGCAGGTAGAACCTGAACCTGTCACAGAAGAGGAAATCTCCCCTTTTCCCACACCTGTGCCCTAAATGGCACTTTTTATTTGGTAAAGACTTATAAAAAAAATCCATAATGAAAATAGTGACTTCACCTTCACATTCCTCCTTTCTCTCAACTGGCCCTCAAAACAGTCCCTCAAGGTCAGGGCGATGCTTGCCTTCCCTGCCCCTCCACTGCAGCTGGTTTCCACAAGTGCACTGAACATCTTTGACTTCAACCCAGCTTCCATTCTCCCAGCAAAAGGTCAAGGTGCACAGAATTGTCATCCTGAATCCTGCAGTGCATGCGATGGTGCAGCGTCAGATGCCTGGTCCCATGCCCCGCCACGCCAGACTCAAGCTCTTATTGAGTCCAAAGACAGCCCCTTAAAAACAGCAGATCTGTGTATTAGGTAGAGGGGAGTGAAGGGAGGGGAAGGGGCATGGAGGTAGGAAGGACAGTAGTGTGAAACAGACATTATCACCTCATGTACATAAATGACTGCATGACCGATGTGATCCTACAATATGCACAATCAGAAAAATGAAAAATTACACTCCATTTATGTCTGACCTATCAAAATGTACAAATGCAAATATAATGCACAACTAATTGGAAAAAATAAAAAGCAAAAAGCAGTGGATCTGTTTATTTTACAAATTATATGTAAAATTGGAGGTAATTTTCAGCATGACAATTCACATGGAGACCTGAACTGGAGGTATAAGTTTGACCAACTATTCCCTTTGATGGCCAGAATCCACATTACCTCCAAACTTCACCTCATTCCAGGCAGGAAAACAGGTATCTTCACTTTTTTCCATGGAATGAAGATTTTGATTAAGTGGGCATTGTAAGAAGTCATGTTATTTTTGACAAGACTAAATCGGGAGTTCTGGCTGGTATTCCAGGCTCGTGTTTTTGGGCACACTCATTTATCACGAGTGAGTCACTTCTCTGTTTTTGTTTCCACTTTGTTCTGAAAGGCACCCACAGAAACATTACAAGAATGCAGAGTTGCAGCAGATAAATTCTCATGCTGGGCCTGCTCTGTGTCTCCACAGTCAATCTATCCTACACAACATCATCTTTGAACAATGAAAACTCATGGCTAGGGATAAAAGAATGAGTTCAGATAAAACAGAATTTTCCACCACCCATAATATTCACCCCACATTTAATTTGAAGCCAAATAGTTTAGCATAAATTTATTTATTATGGCCTTTGCCCTGATATCCCAATTGGGAAGTTTTTGTACCTGGTACTTCTTTGGTCTTTGTTTGTTTGATTTTACTATTCCCTTAATTTGACATTCTAAGCCTTAGGCTATTTTGTTTATGGATAGGATTCTTCATTTGCTACTTCTTTACGCATTCTTAACCATTTTCAATTTTGCTCAGAGGGAAGAGGAATCTACAAAATGTTTTTGGATGAAAGGAAGACCCTTTTATAGAACTATGTTAAAATATCATAAAATGAAAAGTAATTATTGTTTTGTGAAATGGAAACTAATCAAAGCCATTCATTCACTTGAATATATCTTTTAAATGAAGCCCCATCACAAACAGAAATCATAGGCAAGTGCTGACCCATTTCTTTGACTTTAAGTGGTAGCAGAGGATCTGATGTCTGGGAAGGAGATCATTGTGGGTGGAAAAGGAAGTTCC
The DNA here is from genome assembly GCA_020662805.1 of Glaucomys volans. Classification (NCBI taxonomy): domain Eukaryota; kingdom Metazoa; phylum Chordata; class Mammalia; order Rodentia; family Sciuridae; genus Glaucomys; species Glaucomys volans. Next base: position 1,248,268 of record JAJEJO010000080.1, read on the forward strand.
CAGTGTTTGCAGTGGCAGGAAACTCTTTAGAATCATGCTTTTACTTGGAAGTGTAACTGTTAATACAAAGCATATAGAAGGAGTGTTTTATCTTTAAAGGATGGAGAGGGAGTGCTGGTTGCTGGTTCCTACCCATGGGATTCCTTCCGAATCCTGAGGTCCCATTGACCCCTAGCGCCATATTCCAGGAGTACAGGGGAAACCCTTGTACCAGGAGCAACTGGGTGTAGACGCTACTGAGGACACCACAGAGAGACACACTGCCTACTGCCCCTCTCCATCGCCTTCCCCGACTCCTGCAGGACAGTCTCTTATTCAGTTCTTTGGAGCCCTTTGCAGAATCCTCCCTGAGCTTTTCCAGCCACACACCAGGGACAGCGGGCTGGAGTCGGGTGGTGAGTGGGCTGCTCTTGCTGGGCTCTGAGCTCCTGCTCCAGGTTGGAAGGAGGGCTGCTTCTCTCCCTTCTGCACCAAACAAAGATAAAAACAGAAACAAATAAAAAACAAATGTAAATGATCAAGTCTAGCTTCCCGCCCCCCTTCAATTCATGGCCCGTTCTTTATGGAAAGTCAAAAACTTACCAAAATTAAGAGAGTCTACCCTCAAGTTTGTTGAATTTTGCACATAAAATTTGTAGAACTGAGGATGTGTGTGTAAATTCTGAAGGCAGACTTCATGTATTCATAGGGTATAATGTATTTTATTCTATTTTCTCCTGTTATGTGTTTCTGAATAAAGGACATTTAAATGTTCCCTCACGTCAATAGAAATCATTGGGGTAAGATGACTTCTTGAAAATTCACGGCTATGTCTTCAAAAGAGTGGAATAATTTTTATTTCTCCAGAATAACACAAAGAGAATCATAAAAATCGAGCTAATCGTGAACTACATCATTCAGGGAATAAGCTGAGTTTCTCATCACTAGAACTATGTACTGAGCCAGGAGTCTCCAGTGCATACCTTGTTTGCTTATTTAAAAGAATGCAAACTAGCAGATACTGACTTTCTTTAACTATACTCAACATTTTGATAATCTTTGCATACTCTTCTGTTGTCAGTTTAATACACAAACCATGATTATTGAAGCTGGCGAATTTAACTCAAGTCTGTCTCATGGCGTGCAATGAAATAAACACTTTGGAATTGTCATCTACATTAAACAGCTGTAAAAATTCAGAGTGTCAAATTTTGATGACTTCATATAAAATTAAAATGATTTAAAGTAATCCACATAGTGGTTTATAAGTTTTGTCACACAAAGACACAGAATCAAAGAGAAAACAAAATTTTTAAAAAACAACAACCAAAAATATTAAGGAAAATAACAATTTCCAGAAAGTCAAAATATCATTATTAATTTAGCTTCACAAATTTCCTCATGTAGTTCACTTTTAGTATATAAGCCTGACATTGTTTTTGATAGAGAGGTCTCATTCTTACTGATATAAACTGCTTCAGCCATCGCATTGCTATTTAGAATCGATCTTAATTAGTACGACTGATGCACCTTCAGTCTTGATTGCTTTCCAATTTTGGGTTAGTCACTTTGGTGGCTGTGTTAGCTCTTTTTAGACACTGGAGCACCACTTAGTGAATTAAGAGGTACTGTAGTAAAATGCAAAGAAGCCACGTGACTTTCCATGGAACTAATTTATAATTAGGAATTATGAGAAACCGCTTAAAGTGAAATGTTTGTTTTTGATTGAATTTTCAGAGGTTTAAAAACCCTCTAATACGATATAGGTTCTGTTTTCTAATATTTTTACATTCAAATTTAAATATTTTTCCAGAATTTTAGACACGGTCATTTGATTTCTCAAAAAGATTAGGCTCAAATATGCAGAAGTCCCATTAGTAATCCATTTTTGAACAAGAATCATAATTAGTCATGAGGGGAAAGTCATTTTAGTGGAAAATAAAATTCTAAAAAGCTAAACATTAACTGCTGAAGTTGCTTTTAGCCCTTTGCAAATTCTTTCTATGTGATGTCATTCTCTATATTTTTGAATGCATATTTCCAAAGAAATTACTTTTTGCTTAATATAAAATTCTAGGTAATTAGATGCACAAGTGTAGTAAGGCAGCATTAATGTTGCCAAATTAAACACAAGAAGAAAAACAACTGAGGAGTTCAAGTTCTGACTGCTATGCTAACTAGCTCCCAGGGCCAATGCCCGGGAGGTGCACAGCACACACACATTTTCCGTCTCTGAAGAGCTCCAAGAGCTGATTCTGAAACACAGTACAAAGTATCTTTCGTGAGGAAATAACATAATTCTGAGATAAATTCCTGATTGTCCATGCTTGAAAGATTTTTGACAAAAGGATGAAAAAAATATGAATGTCCTCAGCAAAATCACTGCCTGCTGCAGGAAGGCGTTTCTCAGGCTCCCACTTTCCCAACTGAGATCTGACGACAGTCCAGGGCTGGAGGTTTTTTTAATGAAAAAATGAACTGATAGCAAAATGATGTTAGCATATAAGCAAATTGATAAATTACCAAACAAACCACTCGTTTTGCTTTTTATGGTAGTCTGCTCATACCACACGATCAAAGCCCAGAAGGTAAATACAGATATATTTGTAGTATTTTCCAAAGAAAGTTCCTTACTGTAGTTTCTGATTGGTTTTTATCTCCAGATTCTGAGTTGCAATTTAGATGCAAATCCTGAGGTCAAATCTAGACTTGCAACTGTTTAGTACAGAGCAAGGGTTTCCGATCCTTGGTTTTCTCATTTACAAGGCAGAAATGATAAATCATGCTTCATGATCCTCTAGTGAAGAATAAAGAGAAGAATATAAAGTATTATGCAGATAGAGGAAATGCATCAATCCCAAAAGACAGGCATGATGATCATCATTATTTTTATTATAACCAAAAAAAATTGCCAGGGATTATTTTAAAAATATGGTTCTCTGAGAATTCTATTTAAGAACATACATAGAGTGACCAAGTGGATGAAATATACAGGTTCAAGATTTTGTTATATGATTTGGAAATAAAATGCAGACATCCTTGCCCTCTGACAGCACCCAGCTCTCTCCTGTTGCACAGATCAGATGTTAACTATCCTCTTTCCTGCTTTCCCCACCAAGTGTGCTAAGCAACACCTACTGGCTGCATGTCCTGCATGTCAGATGCTCATGGAGGTGGAGCAGGGAGGAAAATAACCTTAGTTTATCTCACAGTGACCCTTTAGTGCAAGAGTAGTGAGGTTCCCAACTTTACTACAGTAATCATTGTACTTGTTCTATGACATTGTTAGTTGTTTCTCGTAATACCTTATTGTCTCTAATTCATAAATTCTGATTTATTTCAGGTATGTGTGGATAAAAAATGTACATTTTCCTGGACATTTGAACTTCCATGGATAAGATGGGATTACTGCAAAAGGTTAGAGGTACGGGAATAGTGGAGAAATTCTAATAAAAAAAAAGAAAGACATCCAATTCCAAACTAAAGCTATATAGATAATTTTATGACACAAACAGAAGTCTTCATAAGAATATTATTTATGAATGTTTCCACTATTCAATCAAATCAACCACTTTCATTTTCTGGGTTTTCTTTCTTTTCTTTTTTTTTTTTTTTTCTTAATCAGTGAGCTGCATCCCCAGACCTTTTTATTTTTGAGAGGATCTTGCTAAGTTGCTGAGGCTGACCTTGAACTTGAGATCCTCCTGCTTCAGACTCCTGAATAGCTGGGATTGCAGGTATATGCCACCATGCCTGACTTTTTCTGTTTTGAGATGTGTAATTGGGCATTTTGGACTAACATGATTTATACACACACATCAGCAGTGCATGCAACTTCTATTCTTCTTCTCTCAATACACCACCTGAAACTCTGCTTCTACCAGCATGTTCAAAAGCTGTTGTGTTAGAAAGATGAAGAACAGGAGTTTAAGGTAGAAAGATATGGAGGAATTGCTAAGCTAAAACTGAAGGCAGGCCAAACATAGCAATTGCCTTGGGGGTAATTTCAAACTCAGAAGAATTTGTATTTTTATGCTGAGTGACTTAACAGACCAAATAGGTAAAAGTTAAAGCCAAATGGCCTCAGAAGTTAAGAACATAATAGACTATCTTAATCTAAATTAAGCTAAAAGTTTAGAAATCTCCCTTCAGATAAGTTTGAATCAGAGGTAAGTCAGAGATGTACATGATCTTAGGAAATTCCAGAACTTCCAAACTATGAATTTGTGTAAGATGGTATCAGGTTGGTAATATGTTCCACCTGAGTGTGACAGAGGCAAAGTCAGCTAATCTCTGGGAAAAGTCATGTTAACTGCGGCTTTGGTTTCCAAGCAGGAGGTGCAGTCCCATGTACCTGTTAACAGGCACAGGAGGAGGATGCCCTGGGATGGGAAGAAAAGCAACCCCACGGTTCTACAGTTGTAAGAATTATTAGTCAGTCGGGAGAAATGATCCACGCTGTATTTTTAAAGGGAAAAAGTGTATGTAAGGAAATAAGGACCTGCTTAGAAGATGACCTAAAGTATTTGAAACTGATCAAAGGGAGCTTCAAAAAATAAAATTAAAAAATGTCAATGCATGAAATTAACAGTACATCAGTAATGATGAAGACGGTGAGTCAGAAGACCCAGGTGGAATTTCACAGAATATAGCAGGGAAACTGAGTGACCAGAGGACCGAGGGAATGGTGTGTATGGGACCCGATTTCTTGAAGGTAAAGAGCAGAATGAGTTGAGATGTTTGAAGACATGATGGTTGGGAATTTTCTGGAACTGATGAAAGATACCAATCCTCCAGATTAAAAAGTTATAAGAAATTCTGAATAATAACAATGCAAAGAGACTTTGTTTGGGACAGAACTGTAGAACCCAACTGAAAATTTAAAAGTGAACAGAAAGAGAGATTATAAGAAACAAGGCTGACAGGGGAGATATTTAACCCGGTAACTTCTCAAGAGCAGCACTGGAACTAAAGGGGAGTGGAATGGTGTCCTCAGGAGCTGACACACTACACCTGTGAACCTGGACTCTACACCAGGTGAAAATCAGGTTCAGGCATTGGAACAAACACCAGCCACTAGTCCACAGAGAAACATGGGGAGAATTCGCTCCCAGCACGTCCCCTTGTAAGAAGTTCCAAGTTATAAACTTCACAGGGAGCAAAGTTAGCACTGATGGAAGGCCGAGCTGGAAGAAGGAAGAACAAACAAATATTGGGGTAAATATGTAGAGCTGCCTGAATAAATTTTGATTGTAAACTCCATAGTAATTCTTTATGGGGAAAGGAGAATGAACAAGCCAGAGTTAAAATGTTCTCCTGAGTATATGGTTCAAGTGATAGAATCAAATGAGACAGTATTTTCATTAGGTTTGTAAAGATACCAATATATTTTAAACTAAGTCTATGTGCTAACACTTCTCATAAATAATGTAAAATACAGAGTGTAAGCACCAAATTGTGAATGTATTATTTTTTAAATGTTTTGTTTGTATTATGGTTTGTAATAACAGAGGGATTGCTTTCGACGTAATCATACTTGCATGGAATATGATTTGCTCCATTTCAGTCCCCAGTACTTCCCTTCTCCCCACTCCCCTAATCCCCTTCTTCTACTCTACTGGTCTCCCTTCTATTTATTGTTTTTTTTAAATGGTCCTTTATAATTCTACCTACATGTGGAATTCACAGAAGCATATTTTATATGTGCACCTGGTGTTTCCCAGTTCCTCTCTTTTCCGTTCCTGCTCTTCCCACCTCTCCTATTCCTCCACTCCACTGATCTCCCTTCTATTTCCATGGAATGTCCTGCTTTTATTTCCCTGTATTTTGGTCAATCTTCTGCATGTAAGAGATAGTGTTCAACCCTTAACTTTCTGAGTCTGGCTTATTTTACTTCACATGATACTCCCTAGTTCCATCCATTCACCAGCAAATGCCATAATTTCATTCTTCTTTATGGCTGAGTAAAACTCCATTGTGCACATAAGTCCACATTTTCTTTATCCCCTTGTCTGTTGATGGGCACCTGGGCTGGTTCCATAACTTGGCTATTGTGAGTTGGGCTGCTATACCACTATAGAGGCTGATTTTAGTTCTTTTAGGTAAATACCAAGGAATGGCATAACTGGGTCATATGATGATTTCATTCCTAGTCTTTAGAGGAAATTTCATACTGCTTTCCAAAGTAGTTGTACAAAAAATTCACACCATAATAATAACAATAATAATAATTATAATAATTCAATCAATAAATGGGTGAAAGAACTAAACAGATGTTTCTCACAAGAAGAAATACAAATGACCAACAGATACATGAAAAAATGTTCAGCATCTCTTGCAATTGGGAAAATGCAAATAAAATCTACATTGAGATTCATGTCACTCCATTTTTGGGCAATTATCAAAAACCAAAACAGTAATTAATGCTGGGGAGGACATGGGGAAAAGTACACTCATTCCTTGTGAACATATTTTTGAGACAATAGTATTCCACCAGAGAAGCAGGACCAGCAACCCAGTGCAGGGGAAATCATGGGCACGCAGGAAGTTCAGAGAACAGGAAGCAGTGGTCCAAATCCAAGATGAAAGGTGGGAAAGGAAAATCTAAGGGCTGGAGACTCCATCAGTCTCACCTTCAGTAAGAACTGAATCTTTCTAAATAGTTTCTATCAGATTACATCAGGCCTAGGAAGAATGATAATCCATTTGACCCACTCAAAATAAACTGATTTGGAAATTTATCCTGTCTGCAAGACCCTTCAAAGCAGGATCCAGATTAGAGTTTGAATAAAGAACTAGGAAATGGTGTGAACACTGAGAAATAGTCATTGGATCTCCCTGTGGAATCCCCACACTTACCCTAATCTTGTGAGAAACAGAATTCTGGGATTTTTCTTTCAACAAATTTTAGCAAAGTTAAACATATAAAATGTATCATAACATGTATTTAAATACAAAATAAAAATGAACTAGGTGGAACATGCCTGTAATCTCAACAGCTAGGGAGGATGAGGCAGGAGGATCACAGGTTCAAGGTCAGCCTTGGCAATTCAGGGAGACCTTGTCTCAAAATTTAAATAAATAAATAAATAAATAAATAAATAAGATTTGGGATACAATTCTGTGATCAATTGCCCTGGATTTAATCCCTACTGCCATGAAAAAATAAATTGCAGAACAAGAGCAAATCAAAAGACTATAAAAAGAAAAAAAATAGTAAATATATGGGCAAAACCTCATGAAATCAGAAAACAGAAATTGAAATTAAAAGGATCAATAAAACCAAGAATTGGTTCCTTGAAAAGACTGATAAAATTGGCAAAAGAAGGGTGAGTTAGACAAAGAGAAAGAGGCATAAATATTTGGAAGGGAAAACTTGGCACTCAAATGTTGTATACTCAAAAATGAAAATAAGAGAATTTTGTGAAAATCTTATGCCAATAAACTTGAAAATTTAGATTCAACTGATGAATTCCTGAATATATGTTACTCAAGACATATTGGAAAATTCGAGTCTAGTGCCAATTCAAAATACTAAATCAGTAGTCAAAATCATCTATGGAAAAAAATTTTCTCTTATGTCTTCAATAAATACCAAACATCATAGATGATAGATAGATAAACAGATAGACATAAATAGAGTATGACATACCATATACCTTGTTGTTCTACAGTTTTGTGAAAACTAACACATGAGTAAATTTTTATAATTTCTATGTAGGGCTATTGAGCAGTATCTGTCAAAATTCAAATTTTACATATAAATATATGTAAAATGTGTATATGATCTTGGTTTCACACACATCAATACATACAGAACTCAGTGTTGAGGCATCACATAATCTCATTTTAACTCAATAACGAAATAGAAGACAGGAAAATTACTGTCAATACTAGTCAAATCATGTATGCAAAAATTAGTAAACCAAATCCACCTTACATCTTCGAAGGAATAAGCACCTAGTCAAATTGGGCTTCTCCCACGAAAGCAGTGTAAGCATAATACTATGAACATAATCAATATACTCCCCACATTAAAATAGTAAAAATGAAACTAATACATATTTTTGTAGATGCAGAAAAAAATGTGCAATGTACTTTTAATTTTTAGTATTTTTTAACAAACAAGAAATAGAAGAGAACTTCTATTCTGTGAATGAAAAATATCTACAAAACAATCTACAGCAAGCACCCTCCTCAGTGGAGAAACTGAAAGCCCCTCTGAGTTCAAGGAAAGGAGGCGTCTGCCATGCTAACTCAGGTGGCATTGGAATCCGAGAGCCATTGTAGGAAGGCAAGAAAGATAAATGTGCAAAGGTTAAGATGTAATAGATAAAGTAATACTATCTCATAATCTATATAATTGTGTTAGTAGAAAATGGAAATAAATGCATCTATACCTGGTTTGTTCAGAATAAATAGATTTCACAAAGAAGTTAAGAAAAAGAAAAAATAGGAAAGCAAATCTAAAAACATTCTGAAAAATAAAATACTATGACTGAAATAGCATTTTTGATATTACTATTCAGTAAAACACTGAAGTTCAAGTACATGAATACATTAAAATGAAGAGATTTGCACTTTAAATCCAGTCTGTACTTGAATACACACAGTTGTTTATTAAAAGCTAAGTGTGGCTTTCTGAAAAGTAGAGAAAATGATTATCCAAAGAATGGAAAAGGCAATAATATACAAAATCTGGAAAAACAAATGAAGTTTGAATTGTACCTAAAACCTTATGCCTGATATGTTTCCCAAACATCTGACAGCAATGTAAACAAAATGCTAAAAGGAAACATGAGAGTTGCTCTTTTTATCTATCTTGTGAGGATAGATAGTAATTAGTAATTTTTAATGTAGCATGAGATTTACAAATCAGAGAAAAGAATGATATTATATGATGGCATCAAATAATAAAATTTTTCTAAAGTGAAAATTATAAGCTTAAAATTGGGAAAAAAACGAAGACTCACATTAAACAAATGCTTCAACTGTTTATTATATTAATATATTTAGGAGATTCTAAAATCCTGTAAAAGAAAAGCAATTCATGGCCAAAGGATATGGATAAAAAGTTTCCAGAATATTCTTTCTAATGCAGAAAAGGATGCTCAAGCTTACCATAATGAGAGAGAAAACAGAAGCAACAGTACTTTACTTGGCAAAAAGGAAGCTTTTTGTGGAGCACCCTCTTATGGGAAAAATGGACCCTCAAATAAGCAAATATTTATAACGTCTATGCAGGACTGTTGGACAATATCTATCTGTATGGTTTATATGTGGTGTTGCCCCAAAAGCTCACATGGGAGACAATGCAAGAATTGGAAGAGATGTGATTGGGCTATAGCCTTAGCCTCATCAGTGCATTGATCCCTGATGGAATTAACCCAGAGTGGTACTGGAGGCAGGTGGGGTGTAGCTGGAGGCAGTAGTTCATTGGAGGTGTGGCTACGGTGGATGTATTTTGTATCTAGAGTGTAGTCTCTCTGCTGCCTCATCACCATGTGAGCTGCTTCCCTCCACTACTCTCTTCTGCCATGATGTTCTGCTGTCACCTGGAAACAGGAGGAATGAAGCTATGCTGTCCATGGACTAAGACTGCTGAAACTGTGAGCCCCTCAAATAAACTTCCTCCTAAAATTGTTCTGGTCAGATCCTTCAGTCATAACAGTGAAAAAGCAGCCTAAAGCACTATCCAATTTAAAATGCATAGAAGTTTTACCTACTGATTTTAAAATTTAGTGTATAATTTGGAAAGATACTCCCACATGTGGAAAATTAGGAACATGAATAATTGCTATTGCTTTACTTGTATTTCTAAAAGAGTAGAAATAGCTTCTACATCAAAAAATAGGTGATTGGATAATAATTATGAGATATTTGTTCAATGAAGTATTAGGCATCATTCAAAAAGATTAAAAATTCTCCTGTATGCATGGGAAGCAATATTTCAGATATAATTTCAGTGAGCTCATTGCCATTTGTGTGTGTATGTGTGTACACCCCCTGCCCTGATGTAGGTATATAAATTGTGTAGTCATTTGTGGACAGATTCTAAAAAAAACAACAACAAAAAAAGGCCCTTATGGAAGGAAAATAGGATCTGGGAAATTGTCCCCTAAGGGGACAGAATGAAATAGCTTTTCCACCCCGTACCTTTTAACTCTAACCTCACATGTATGATTATTCACAATGCAAATACATTTTTAAACATTGGCGGGCTTCTATTCTTTAATTGAAACATAGCTAAGACAAAAACATCCTTTGTAGTTTAAAGCACGCACATTGGGTAGTACTGTAATGAAGCACCCCATTTACAGATGATCATGTGAAACTTCTGAGAACTCCTTGACCTTCATACCATCCAAATACTGACTGCCAGAGTGAGAATTAAAATCCATATTTCACTGCAAAGTCCATCCTCTTCATAATATTATTCAATGCTCCCATGATAGATTTTTAAATGCCATATATTTGATTCTATATGCATGTGCTGCTGTAGACTGAATATCTGAGGGCAGAGTCCTCATGAATGAGGTTAGGGACCATAGGGAAGGGCCCTCTCTCTGACCACATGAGGCCTCAGCGAGATCAGCCTTCAATGAACCAGGGGGCCTGTCCTCGCCAGACGTGGAGTCAACCTGCACAACTTCGTCTAGGTCCTCCAGCATCCAGAACATTATCATATGAATTTCTGTAGTTTGTAAGATCCATGGCCTGTGGGTTTTTTTATTACAGAAGCCCAGATAGACTAAAAACATGACGATGACAAAATCCAACCAAGGAAAGTTGATTTAATTATTTTATTAAAATGTGATGTGAATGTCTGCTATAGTCTGAATATTGGATTCTCAGTCTGAATTTTTGAGTCTTCCTAAGATTTATAAATTGAAAATGAATGCGAAATACTGAGATCAGGAATGTGGAGCCCTTATTAGTGTGATTAGTGCCCATCAGAGTGGCTCAAGAGACCAGAGTTCTCCTCTCCACCCTGTAAGGTTACAGAGACAAGGAGGACCGACCGTCAGCAGACACTGCATTGGCAGCTCCTTGATCTTGGACTTCCAGTCTCCAAAACCTTCAGAGAGAAAGTCACCTCGTCATTCATTAGCTTACCTTGAAATTTGCGGTGTGTTGTTAGCTCAAAGGCAACCTCCTCAAACTAAACCTTGTGCTTAATGTATGACATGCTCAGTAAATACTTTTGAATAAACAGTGAATCAGGGAATAATGAATGCATATTGCCTTTGAAGGGTTTTTGTGGTGAAATATGACAATGAATTCATTTGAGTTTTTTTTTTTCCCCAACATGGGGGACTGCACCCTAAGTCTTGCAAGTTAGTAAGGACTCTGTGAGGTACATCCCCAGCCCATTTTGTTTTCATTTTGAGCCGAGGTCCTGCTAATTTGCCCAGGCTGGCCTCAAATTTGAAATCCTCCTGCTACAGCCTCCAGAATAGCTGGGATTACACCTGTGAGCCATTACTGTTTGAAGAGTTATTTTTTACATAGCTGCAGGAAGCAATTTGGAAAATTGTAGTCTCTACAAACTTACTGAAATTTAATAGATGATGTATTTTTTTAATGCCAATTTCCAAAATAAAATGAAAGCTTCCTCTCACTGTCCAAGTAAATTAGTGGAATCCATCGATCTCAAATTATAGAGTCATGTTTAATTGTATTAGAATGCCTACTTATTGATGCGAACTACGAGACAGATAAAACATTGGACCTTTTTATCCAGATCCTATTGTTGAAATCATCAAATCATCAGTGACTTTTACTGTGAGGGTAGGGCAATATGACATTACCTCCAGAGCTTCAAAGCACCAAAAGCATGTCACAGATCCAAATGCTGCTCCACATGCCAAGAATATAGCTAATATACGTGGGAACCGCTCCAAGAAGCCCATATGGCAATGTGAGTTGAACATCTTTCACGGTGGCGATTCCGTTCGAATCCGAGCTCTTTCCCTTAAACAGCACCTCCTTCATTTCCTGCAGTCAGCTGGCCGCTGGTCCAGCTCCTGCCAGGCTGGTGTCTGGGATGTGCATCTCCAGGAACCAAAGGGCTGAACCTTACTTCTCACCAGCCTGCGCTGCCGAAATCCGTCTCCGCACACCTTCAACTATATCAGATCAAAGGCTGAAAATCGGATGCCACCTACAGTACAGATAAAAATGTTTACCGCATCAGGGTGGTGATGTATTGACAGCGCTTGGTTTTGAGCAAGAGGTTACTGAGTGTCCCTGCAGGTCGTTGTGTCCAGCTTCCTCGGAGGAGGGATAGATTGGTTGTAGGAGGCTGGTGGCAAATCGGGAGTGCACACTCGGTCTGCGTGTAGGATGTTATGTGCGCCCTTGACTCTTGGGCTCAGTCGGATTGGAAATGAGGTTTGCGTGGAGAGAGCCGCAGGGCAACCCCGCAGCACTGTGGGAGCGAGTCCTGCCGCCTGCACAGCGTTTCTTTTAATGGATTTCTACATATTTGGAAAGTTTTCTAATTTCTCCTTAAAAAATAAGCCCATAAATGTCAGGAAGAATTTTTTTTTCTTCTTCCTAATGGAGTTTGCTTGCCAAACTGAATTGGTTGCAGTGTCTGTAGGTGGGCTGCAGAAGGCCAGTGCAATTGAAGCAATTTTCTGAAAGCTGCTCCCTTTTTAAAGGAATTTTTAAAGGAAAATATAAACAAAGCACGGTAGACTCAGGTTTCAGATTGGTAAACAGATGACATTATCACGAAGCATATTTTTTAATGAGTCTTTGATGGAAGTCATTGAAATGCATAAATCTAAATAATCTGCCACCCGGTTTCAGATGTACATTGAGATAACAAAAAAACCATTTGTGCTTGCCAAAAATTAAAATTTTCCAAAACAACTGTGCTATTATATATCCTTAGTTCTTTTGCAACCTTATTTTTCTTCCCAGTTATTATATAGGTCAGTAATGTGTAAATCTTTACGCTACATAAACACAATCATATAATATTTTTTTACTTTCATCATTTTAAAGTAGGCAACTAAAATCACAATCATTTTTCTTAGCAAAATTAGATTAATTTTTTAAAAAAGTAATCTCAGTACAAAAATCTCTGAAAAATTCACTACATATTAATAATCTTCATTAACTTACACTTTACAGAAAAATGAAATGTTTGTTTTAACACATTTTCCAAAAACATTCATTAATTTACCTCAAATTTCTTTGGAAGGTAAATGTATTTTCAAGTTGTTTTAGAGGCACATATTTAATGGGAAAATCAGTTTTTTCAATAGCCATTTTCAAATTAAATTCTAATTTTCAAAATAATAATAAAAATGTACTCATTTACTATTTTTTTAAATGGAAGAGTTACCCACAAATATGTGTTAAATCCTGGTTATGCAATGGAGGTTTAAGAATTCAGGATGGCATAGGTCAGATTAGCTTAATATGAACAGCACTGAAGTTTGTTATATTCTTTGAAACAATGCCCATAATGAAATAATTGAATATATTGAACTTAAGAATGACAAACAGACTGGCATGGTGGCCCAAGCCTGCAATCCTGGTGGCTCAGCAGGCTGAGGCAGGAGGATCAGAAGTTCAAAATCAACAACTTAAGTGAGACCCTGTCTCAAACTAAGACTTAGAAGGGACTGGGGACCTGGCTTAGTGGTTCAATCCCCAGTACCAAAAAAAACAAAAAAACAAAACAAAACAAAACAAACCCAACCATACATTTATTGAGTCGCTATGATGAGAGGTTTTCTATGTTAACAGTGTCAGGAAGGGTAGCACACTTAAGATGTTTTTGGTCATGTGAAGACAAGAAATATGTCATGAGATGATTCCTGTACCATGTGGTGCTGTGGGAACATGCGTGATACCCTCAGAGGAGAGGTGCAGAATGTGTCAAGGAATGGAGGACTTAGAATTTAAGTCTGGAAGTTCTTTCTAATCAAAATTGCTTGGGCAAATCATGGGAGCTCTTTTGAGCCTCATATTTCTTGCTATTAGGGAAAAGAAGAAAGAGTGGTGGCTGTCACTGGTTATATAATGGAGAGAATGACCAAGGATGAGGCGGAATGGGGGGTGTTTTAGCATCTCTTGAAGGCTTTGCAGGAAATCTAGACATTAGTTTGCAAGGGCAGCCAAGGTTAGTCCAGGAAGTGACAGGTTCTATTTTGGTTTACTGAAGTCATTCTGCCGAGGGGGGCAGGGCAGATTGCAGAAGCCAAAGGCAGGAAGACAGCACCTTCAGTGGTCATGGTGAAAGATAGCCTGTGGTCACAGAGTGGGAGAAGGAGGTGAGTGAGCTCAGACAGAATTTGTGGGCCAACTGGACATCAGTGAAAGTTCACAGAGAAAAGGCAGGGGAGCCATGGGGACAGTGGCATCATTACCAGAATAGGCAAGATCGCTTTGACAGGTGGATCAAATGCAGTTGTCCATTTGAAAATTCAACTCAACTCTTGTACCTTTGATTTTTAAGTACCAACAATAAAAACTGACAGCTATCATGACCTTGATTCTCCCTAGAGAAACTCTATTCAATAAAATATTTTAAAGATATTGTGGGTTTGAAACTATTTAAAAGGTCTAATTGAAATGATTTATCCCACAGATATTCCTATTTCTCTTGGTAAGTTTCCGGTTGTTTCTTTTTATTCATTTTTGGATGACACAGCAAGAGCTTTTCTTGCCTGAAGGGACAAAGGGTCGGTCAGAGAGGGAACTGGGGACAAAGAAAGGCCAAAACAGAAACTGAGGAGTGGACCAAGCCACTGTGATAGCAGGACGGTGCTGTTCCCAACAGGTGGTTTCCAGGCTGTGGTTGGAGGTAAGAGCCAAGAGGGGAGTCACTGGCTGCCACAGTCCAGAGCAGAGGTCTGCAGGGGCAGCAGGAAGGCATGGGAGCCCGGGAGGGTACTCATGAGCGCTCGGCTGTCACTCTGCAGCTGTTATTGTGAAAGCAGCTCTCAACTGCTGGTGGGTGGAGCCGGTGGCCTCCAGTCCAGTGGCTCCGCCTGCTCCCCTTGCGGCAGGACACTGCGCCAGCATTCAGGCTGCATGGTAGGGGCCTCGCCTGGCCTCGCCAAGGGTGTGATCCCAAACAGGGTAGGATGATATGGGATCAGTGGTGCTTCTAACTGCTGTACCAAATTCCCCTGGTGTTTGCACTGGGGTGTGAAGGAGCCATTGATGCAGGGTAATCAGAGCTGGAGGCCAGAGCCTGACCCTCACCTGTGCCCACTGCAGAAGAAACACAGTCCCCTCACAGACCCCTAAATAACTTTTGCTTCAAGCCTAGGTGTACTTCTGATTTTTGTTTGTTTCTTTCTTTAAGGGAGAGAACCACCTTTCTACCAGGACCAGTCTTATTTGGGGATTCTTAAGCATGTAAACCTATCTTCAATTCTCTGAACTCTCATCAGGCTCTCCCTGCCCTGGGGATGGGAACTGGTTCTCAGGAGAAGCTCTGTCTTCTATCCGGATGCAGTTAAAAACCAGTACAAAACCAAATAGCTAGTCTGCACTTTTCAAACTCTAAAACACGAAATCTTCTCCTTGACCTTCTAGTGAAAATGAGATGTTTAAATGAAAACTTATTTACTGCTCAATAAATTATTTGCCAAATAATTTGGCCCATAATCCTGTTTCTCTCGGTTTCTGCCCCTTAATTTTGTGAATTTTAATGTATCTATTTAACTTTTTTCATATCTTTCTGCATACTGAGTCCAAGCCGACTGAACCAAAAGGATCTCATTTAAGGAATCCTAATGAGTCGCTCAATAGGAGCTTAAGTTCTCTGCTAACTTGCTGGTGTCAGCTGACTTTGAAAACCAGCCTGTGTCAGAGCTGCCAGTGAGATGTAGTGAGATGTATGGTCTTTAAAGATTTTACAGCCAGTTACAGAAAGCTCCATTTCTGACTCACCCTGGTATTGAGAAACTGTTCCTTAGGATCACTCCCTAAGACGGGAATATCACCTCCCAGGTTAGAGCTTTATAAACACTGACAATTTCCCTTCTCGCCAGTTCTCCTGTCTTTGTTCTAGTGTTTTGGTCCTTGTTATTGAGATATCTCCATTTCATGATTTTTTTTTCTGGGAGGACCATTTTCTTGACATGTGATTAACTCACCTGAAGTGATTTGTAGCACCTTTTTAAACACCTTGAGACATATTTACCCTTTCATCTTAAATTTAGAGTTTCTCTATCAGAAGCAGTCACTCTGTCAAGTTCTAAGAGCAGAGTCCAAGTCTGATTCTCAACTGGTGAAACAATTATCTACTACTTAATGAGCTACCCCACACTCTAGTGGCTTTAAACAATAACCATTTTATTATAGCTCTCAATTTTGTGGGTTAGGAATTGGCAGGAGAGAGTCAAATGGCTCTTCCATTACAGGGACATTCACAGAGACCAGTGCAAGGTGAACAGGTGGAAAGTCTTGTCTGGAAGATCCAAGATGGCTCAGTCAATACTCCAACCACTGCCAGGGAAGCTAAAAGGCTTGACCTACCTGGGACTGGACACGCACCTATAGGTGGCCTTTCCAGTATGGTAGGCTCTGGGTAATGGCACTTATTACACATAAGTTGGGGACTCCCATTGAGGTTGTTCTAAGACAACAGATGCAAAACTGCTTGTGGGGATTCCTGAAGTCCTAGAAAGTTCCTTCTGATGGATACCATTAAATAAGAAAGTCTTTAAGATCAGCCATGAATCTGTGCCTTCACTAACCTAACATACCTGTGTCATTTTTGAACTGGTATTTTTTTTTCTGATCTCATGTTCATGATACTGGGACTAACATAGTAAAGACCAGCCTCCCAGCACTGTTAAAAGAACTCACTAAACTCAATGATGCTGAGTCTGTAATTGCTATTTACATCATTTTTACTTTGTACCTATGGAAATTAATTTGATTTCTGGTGCCATTTCTGATTATTTGCCATTCCAAATTAGATTCACATTCCCAAGTTGGCAACTCTTTGTTTTTTATAAATACTCTTGTTTCAGCTCAATTTCAAAAATCTTCTTGGATCTATTTTCACCCAGCCTTATCTACATTATCCCCTCACAGTGGGAAAACACCCCCTCGCCCTACAGCTCTCATTGACTGTTCTTGACTCATTTCTGCAGCTCCTCTGGACACGTGTCACCATTATTCCTCAGCGAGTGGTTCCTGGCCTTTGAACTATTTCCTCTGGTTCTCTGGGAGACATTCTTGCTTCCAATGTCACAATTTCTCTCTCCCCCTCATTCATTTATCTCTCTGCTAAAATATTGCCTTATCAAAGAGGCCTTTCTTCTTCACCCCATTCTAAACAGCACTGCCTCCCATGCTGGGCGGGGTCCCCACCTGTCCTTTAATCCTTGATGCTTTTCTTCAAAGCGCCTATCTCCACCTGACATAATGTGGATGTGTTTGTTTGTGGTGTGTCTGAATGGAAACTTCTCAACAGCAAGAATGTGTTTCTCTGTCTCTGAATTCCCAGGGTCTGGAATAGAGCCTGGCACAGAGTAGGTGTTTAATGAGCAAAATAAATAAATAACTGAAAGAACACAAGGGAATAATTCAATTGGTTTTGTTTAGGGGAAGATCTAATTTTATTGAAAGTGATACATTATTTCTAACATGGCTTTAGGTTTGTCCACAGATATAACTGAACTGCAGATTGGAATCAAGATGTTCTTCTGTCTCTTTCTCCCTCCCTCGTTTTGATCATGGTCCAATGCTTAGTTTGGGCTGTGGTCTCTGCCGTTCCCTCAGCATGGTGGATATGGTGGTTGGCTGGTCATGGGGTCATAATGTTGATGGGCTGTGAATGTGGTGGGGTAGTCCCTTCTTTGGCTGATGAGGGTTTCACAGAAAGCAACACTCCTCCTAGGGGTTTGGCAGGGTCCAACTCTGGAGTGACCCCAAGTGGGTTGGCCAAGTGGCATAAAAAGCAGAGCTGTCAATCTGCTCTAGCTGAGAGCCCAGCAGGCACTCCTGGGAACTTGAACCGAGAAATGTTTGTCTGACCAGTTTTACCACCTGTATGTGGGTTTGGATGCAAAATAAACAAAATAGGTTAAAAAAAAAAAAACAGCGTATTTAATGAAGACACATCACTGGTTAGTGGTCTTCAATAGCGACCACATCAACAATTCACTCTTTTTCATTTTCAAATTAGTTTTTGGTTGTTTTGTAGAAAGGGATGCTTAGCAATAAATTAAGTAATGGTAATTAGCCACATGTTCTTCATTTTGGTGAGTGCTTTGAACATCTCTCTACACAGCTATTAGGTATTTCAGCCACATGTAGAATAAAGAGTCAGAGGATTCCACATTTTTTTTTTTAAAGAGCAACATGATTTTAAATCAGAAGCATGAAACGTGAGTGATTGCAAGTCTCAGTGAAATAGCAAAGAACATGCTCCTGTGAATCTCTGATATTTGTTTCTTGGTGCTTTTGATCTCAGAACACCTAGCGGGGCTGGGGGAGTCTTTTGCTGACTTGTTGGCATTAGTGCTGAAGATGAAAGAAACGGTCTTCACATTCCCCCTGCTGCTGATTGTCCTATAAATAGGACACTCCCCAGTTAACCCTGCCTGTAGTCATAGGGAGAGTTTTATTAAAAATAAACAGTGCGTGGCAGGGTAGCAGAATGTGGGATTTCTGCTTAGATGCCCACAACGCTTTCAAATACTTCATTAAAATGTGCAGGAAGATTCTTCAGTGCGGCAAGGGCGTTATCGTTATGGAAACTGAGGTCTGTTAGAGCATCAGCAACTTGCAGTGATCATTTAATAAATGAGTTTCTGTTTGAAAATATCCAATGTGATAATATGAATTTTATCACCCCCCCTTTCTTTTTCTTTTATTTTGACACAATATGGAAAATGCTGTTTTGTTTTGACACTCAGAGGAGATAGATGCTCTTTTG
This sequence comes from Glaucomys volans, assembly GCA_020662805.1. NCBI lineage: Eukaryota > Metazoa > Chordata > Mammalia > Rodentia > Sciuridae > Glaucomys > Glaucomys volans. The sequence goes on from JAJEJO010000080.1 coordinate 1,267,169, forward strand.
AGTAAAAATGACTGAATGGTAATGAGATCTTAGCAATCTTACCGGATTTCCTTAACATAAGGGCGCCTGATCCTGAGCAACCTGCATCCTTCCGCACTAAAAGATCTTAGGTGCGTGCACCATTCCCAAAGTTGTTCCGAAGTTTTGCACTTGATCCACATAGGACTCCCAGAGCAACTCTTGTTAGATGCAAAGTGCTTGGAGGCCAGTCCACAAGGCCCGGGCACATCCGCGGAGCTCTTCCAAGCGCACTGTAAGCAGCGAAGACAGCTTCTGCCACCAGAGAGTCCCATCTCTTCACTGTAAGGCCGGGTCTTTTCCAGGCCTGCCTGAGTAATCTCCTGCTCCCCGGAACATTGCAGGGCTGCGCCTCTTCATCGGGGCTCAGGAGGAACCCTGGCAGACTTTCCTGTATTGGTTCTTTTCAGTTTCACATAATGTTAGAATTCATTTTAACAAAATTATAAAAAATGGACTATACACTCTTCTGCTTCATTCCCCAGTACCTCCCCTTTCCCTTCCCTTCTCCCATCTCCTATTCCCATTGCTCTTTCTGCTATTTACTTATAGTTTTTTTAATTTTAATTAGCCTTTTCTGCATATATATGATGGTGAGATCCACTGATGATGGTATATTCTTATATGTACATAGGAAAATTAGGTCTGATTCATTCCACTGTTCTTTCCTTATCCCATCCCGCCTCCCTCCCCTTCCATCCCCTTCTCTACTCCACTGGTTTTTCTTCTAATTTTATCCCCTCCCCAGAACCACTTCCCGCCCTTTTGGATAAGCATTCACATATCAGAAAAAAACATCCAACCTTTGACTTTTTGAGACTGGCTTATTTCACTTAGCATGATAGTCTTCAGTTCCAACCATGAACTGGCAAATGCCACAATTGTCATTCTTCTTTCTGACTAATACTCCATTGTGTATATGTAGCACATTTTCTTTATTCATTCATCTATTGAAGGGCACCTAAGGTGGCTCCATAGCTTGAGTGTTGTGAATTGTGCTGCTATAAACACTGATGCGGCTGTGTCGCTGTAGTATGCCAATTTCAAATTTTTTGGATATGCTCTAAGGAATGGGATATCTTAGTCATATGGTGGTTCCATTCCTAGTTTTTTGAGGAATCTCCAAACTGCTTTCCAGAGTGGTTTACTAGTTTTCAGTTCCACAAACAATGTATGAGTGCACCTTTATCCACACATCCTCACCAACACTTCTTATTATTTGTATTCTTGATAATTGCCATTCTGACCAGGGTGAGATGAAATCGTAGTTATTTAATTTTAATTTTCCTCATTGCTAGAGAGGCTGAACATTATTTCATATATTTGTTGACCATGTCTGTTTCTTCTTTTGAGAAGTGGCTGCTTAGTTCTTTTGCCCATTTGTTGATTGGGATTTTATTTATTATTGGGGGTTTTTGTTGCTAAGTTTCTTTAGTTCTTTGCATATTCATGTTATAATGCTCTGTCCGAGGAGCAGGTGGCAAAGGTCTTCTCCCATTCTGCGGTTCTCTCTTTAGGCTCTTAATTATTCCCTTTGCTGTGAAGAATCTTTAATCTTATGCCATCCCTCTCACCCATTTTTTTGTTGTATTTCTGGTATTTCGGAATCTTTTTTAAGTCAGTCCTGTGTTGGGCCTACATTCTCTTCTAGCTGTTGCAGGGCTTCTGGTATGATTCCTATTCTTTGATCCACCTTGAGTTGACTTTGTGCAGGGTGAAAGATGGAGGTCACATTTCATTCTGCATATGCAGTCCCATTTTCCCAGCACTGTTTATTAAAAAGGCTATGCTTTCTCCAGTGTATTTTTTGGCACCTTTGCCTAGTATCAGATAACTGTGTTTATGGAGTCAGTTTCTCCCTCCCTCCCACCCTCCCTTCTCCCCCTTCCTTCCTTCCTTCCTTCCTTCCTTCCTTCCTTCCTTTCTTTCTTCCTTCCCCTCCCCCTCCCCCTTCCTTTCCTTTCCTTTCCTTTCCATTCCTTTCCTTTCCAGGAATTGAACTCAGGGGCACTTCTCCTCTGAGCCATATCCCCAGCCCATTCTTTCATTTTTTTAAATTTAGAATCAGGATTTTGCTAAGTTGTTTAAGGCCTCACTACATTGATTAGGAAGGCTTTGAACTTATGATCCTCCTGCCTCAGCCTACTGAGCCACTGCTCTGTGTCTTCTCTTCTCTTCTCTTCTCTTCTCTTCTCTTCTCTTCTCTTCTCTTCTCTTCTCCTCTCTTCTTCTATTGGTCTTCATGCCTGTTTTGCTGCCATGCTGTTTTTATTACTATAGCCCTGTAGCATAATCTGAGGTCTAGTGTTGTGATGTCTCCTGCTTCACAGGACAGGACATTTGAAGAATACTTGGTGTAGAGAAATTGAACTTGCTTGCAGATGAGTTGTCCTGGGTCTGTCAGCCCACATGTATCCAGGAGTCCATTTTCCAATAGTGAATTGACAGTACTGCTCAGAGTTACTAGAAAGGCCCTATCAATATTGAATTTCACAAGAGTCTCTGGCTTTAGTTATTGTAATTTTAGTTTGTGGTTAATTTAGTAACTCATGCAATTTAGTAACTTTTGTGTGCTTCAGTTTCTCATCTGGATAACTCAGAGTTATCATAATTTTGTCCATTCTGGTAAGTTGGAGGATTCATAACCTATTAACTGAGTTTAGGATATTAGAAGTATATCAACTTTGGGGTCAATGTGTTTTTCTGTTTTTGTGTATATTAAATTTGATATACTATCCAGAGGTGTCACTTAGGAGGTATTGATAAGATATTGGGCTTTTGGTTAGGCAGATAATTATTGTATCTCCTTATGATTATAGGAATGAAGTTAAACTGCTTAACATAGAAAATATAACTGAACATTGGTTATTATTATTTTATTTTTTTTAACAAATTAGAAACTGGTCTGAACTTAAGTTTTTGCAAAGGAGCACAATGAGATGACTATGGGATGTATCACAATGGTCAACGGATCTAAGAGAAGTGATGTGATGTTCATTAGTGACCATAATAGTCTGTTCAGGTTGTCATAGGAGAATAGCATAGATTCGGGACTGCAACAACAGAAATGTGTTTTCTACTCTTCAAGAGAACCAAAGTCTGAGGTCAGGGTTCCCTTCCTCAGGGTTAGATTCTGGGAAAGGCTCTTCCTAGGTTGCAGAAAACCACTTTCTCATTCTCTGTTCACTGGGCTTCCCAAGTCTGGTCTATCTCATTTCCTCATCTTGCAATGCCAACGTTCTTATCTGATTCAGATTCCACCCTTGGAAACTCACGTAACCCTAGCTATCTCCATAAAGGCTCTATCTCCAAAGGCTGTTCATGGAGGGTAGGCTTCAATATATGCATCTTGGAAAGGTGGGGAAATAATTGAGTCCATAACTGTGACATTTCAATAAATTTTTTAAAATATCAAACACCTCTGCCTTCTCTTTATTTGACATAGGTTTCACCAAGTATGGAGAGATGGATGACTTCTTCATTTTAATTGGAACTGAAACTATATTGGAATAGAAGGCAACTGATATGGAGCCTTCAACATTTTTGTCTTGATTTGATATTGTGTTAGCATAGGGTAGGAGTTTTCTATTTCTTATTTATTCTAGAAATTGACTAATATTTATATTTTACTTTCTCAGACAGATTAATTTTAATAAACTGTGATGTTATCTGATAATACTAACTGCAGTCAATTTGGAAAATATGGATGCATAGATAAACATAAATTGGAAAGAAGTCCTGTGCTAGTTGCAGGACCAGAGGTATTTTAGGGTTATTGCCATTTTGCCCATATGATCAATTGGAAAGTTTATGGTTTGCTCATTGATTTGAAGACCCAAGGAAGAGTAGAAGCTGTTGGGTCCATGTGTGACTTTGCTTTGGCATATGCTGAGTTTGAAATACCATTGAGACTTTGATATATGTCCAGAGGGCATTGGCTTTTGAATGGGTGGATCAAAAGACCACAAGAGAAGCCTGGCTTGTGAACAGACATCTGTTCATAGGTGGTATTGAGGCCACGCATGTGGTTGAAATTGCCGGAGTAGAAAACACACTTAAGAGAAGACAGGTCCACTTATCCATTGGACATGTTAGGCATAGTGCCTGGGGTCTACTTTAATTTTAGAAATCCATGGAAAATTTTTAATTTATTTTAAAATCAAAAGAAAAATAGGAAATTTCAAAGGCAAATAAAAAGCTTCAATCTTATTCTCAAAATCAAAATAATGTAAATTTTTCACAGACCATAAAAATCTATTAAATTTTACTTAAAATACAACAAAAAATAAAACGTGTAAGTGTTTAAAAATAATTTTCACTATTAATATTATTATGATGGTACGGCCCAATGAAGGAAAAAGTTCTTAGCATCCACAAAAGTTATAATGTGACCCTGGAGTGGCATCCTTTAAATGATTTGGGAAGAAATAAATACCTACATGAGGGTTTGAAAAAATTCCAGGAATCTAACATTATTCACTTTCTCAGGCCGCCCCAGTTCCCAAACATCAACTACGGCATTTTCAGCAGACCTTCCAGATCTCAGAAGGCCACCTGGAGGAGGTCCCTCTGTTCTGAGATTCTTATTTTCCTATTATACGTCAATTACATTTATAAAGTTCTTCCTTTCGTGCCAGCCTAAATGGTTTTTGGAGTTATTAACTTTCATGTTTAATAAACCAGTTGCCATAGCAACAATCATATCCCAGATGTTTTTGCCAAAGCCTCTCTAAAGCATCCACCTTTGTCAATATGTTATTTTGAACATTTCAAAGGATAAATACTTGAAAAAAGCAACACACCTCTCATGTTTCAAGCTCACAATTTGCATTACTAATTATACCCTTCTTTTTAAGAATTTTTTCAATACTATTTAAGAAAAGGTTGATGAGCTAATTTCAAGAATATGATACAGTTAAAGGTCAAAATAAGCCTTGACGGTGGTGACTCAGGAGGCTGAGGCAGGACGATCACAAGTTCAAGGTCAGGCTCGCTCAACAACTTGGTCAGTGCCTGTATCAAAATTTAAAAATAAATAAATAAATAATGACTGATGATGTAGCAGGGAGGTTATGTACCCCTTGGTTCAATCCCCAGTATGTACATATATACGTAAATTTAAAGTTACCACTCTTCTAAAGAAACCATACTTTCAAGAAATAAAATAAAATGGAAATCTCAAAATATATATGTTGTTATCAAGTGCTACAAATAATTGCCCAATTTTGTAAGTTATGTTCCTTTGTTTCCAATGAGTGGACACATAAGCTCAAATTCCTGGCTTATGTAGGTCACCAAGAGGGAAAATTTGTGGTCTTCATTTGCTTGCTTTCTTCATTGCTACCTCTTATCTGATCTCCAGCCTAACTCATTGAATCTATTGCAAAAGAATTATTTTTTTTTTCCAAAAGTAAGATGGTACTATTTAGTAGTCACTTATTTTGATGACTAATTCAGTGCTTTTGATTCTACTTCCTTTTCTATGCTCTTTTTCTATTTACGCTTTAATTTTTTTTAATAAAACAAATGACATTTACTAAATGCTACTTCAGAGCTTAGAAAAACAAGTTCTTTTTTCCTCTACTTTTCCTTTTTGCCTGCTCATCTGTGTTGGAGAAGAGGGAAGCAGACGCACCCCCTGAGGATCCGCAAGGGGGCGCTCCTACAGGATGCTCCCGCCACGCAGCCACACCCTGAGCGCGCTCTGCCTTATCTTCCTTATCTGCCTTATCTTGCCTATGTGAGCAGGGATTCCTGGTTTGTGCCAACGGGTCCAGCTTTGGACAAGTGACCCTAGCTTGTCCCATGGAGACGTAGTCTTTCCCCTGTGAGAACCAAGGGGCGTGGACTGCAGAGCAGGTGAAGCCCGCCAATGCTGGTGCTGGGGTGGAGGAAGACGTGGTGCTCCTCAGGCGGTGTGCGCAATTGTGAGCTTTCTTCGCCTCTGTCCCTATGCTAAGAGTAGGGTCGGCCAGGTCTGTGTCCCCCAGGACTGGAACTTTTGGGTTCTTCTAATGCCAGCCTGGCCCTCGCTAACCTCAGATGAATATTTCTCAGCAGAAGCTCAAAATCCATGTGTTCAAGGATGCATAACCAATTTCATTAGAGAAACAGGACAAGAATCATATTCAAATATGTACCCAGAGCACGTATTTATTCTTTAAAACCGTTATTTCTTAGTGAGTGTAAAGCATCAGCCACTGTCGAGAAGGGAACTGGATCGCAGTGTGGCTGCTTTTCAGGGTCTTTGCGGTCCTGTGAACACGGACCTTTAAGATGTCCTGAAAGATTATAGGCTATGCATTGATTACCAGTCTCGAGTCTTTGAATGCTGATAACATGGACAACGGAATTTAAAATAAAAGTTGGAAACAGTGGGTCCCCCAGCGCCTGTGAGAGCCCTTGGGCTGCAGAAAAACCCAATTCATGCCATCAAACATGATGCACCTGGGGGAGGGCTGTGGTCTGTGCAGTCGTCCTGTGGGACAGTGAGTCCCCAGCACTTTCCTGTCATTATCTGCAATAAAGTTGTTAAAACAAAGCAGGAGAATATTTTTCAACTTCTTCCTAAATGTCGTGCTTTGTGTGTGGGTTGATGCTTTGGGTGACCTGTGATGAGTCTGCACATAGGGTGGCTTCCCAGCTGGGTGACCCACCCTGAGATCTGTGCTGTGCCTTGGGACTACACTACACCTTGGCAGGATGAGGAGCAGGGCTGGGAGCTTTGGTGTGGGACAGAGGCACAGTGAAGTGGATCGGCCCATTCAAAGACTTGGAGATCTTTGGTCATGTCTTGCATTATATTCTTTCATTGTATATCTTTACCCTAAATTCCTCTGTGAAATATCAAATACCACCATGTATGTGTATATACCTACATGTTTATACATATATATTATACGTTATGTATCACATACATAGTATTATATATTTTACATAACATTTCTTATCTTTAAAAAATGTATGATATGCCCTTGCCAAATGGACAAAACTCTGAGTTGAAATATTTTTGGAAGAAAAAAAAAATCATCTTGCTTCAGTTCATTTTAGAAAATTTATTTTACTGATTTAAAAATACACACGATTTTCTTATATTCTGGAAGTTTCTATTTGCCTTAGGAAATAAGGGGATGGTTCTTCTGCTTTTTCACTTGCAGGGATTATGCTGATACTGTATGTTTATCAGGTGTGCTGTAAAATTTAGAATGTATATTCCAAATTAATAACAAAAAGTGTTGTTTTTGTTTTTTTTTCAGTTTGACTTAACTGTCATTATGATTATAATTAAATAATCATCCCTCTCAAAATGTTTGTTTGGGCAACAAATTTCTGCATATTCAAAAAATCTAATAAAAGGTTTTATTAAAGCTGCCGACTCAAAATAGACACTTGTGCCACGTTAAGTAGTGGTTTAAAACCAAATCAATGGTTTTGCTATTATGTAGACAAGAAAATGGCCTGTCATCAACATTATCAATATTTCCACCAAATTGAACGTGCTGAGGGAGCTGTTAGCAGTTACCTTGGAAACTCTCTGGAAGATCTGGAGCTGCTGGAAAGCAGATTCTCTACATTGACCCTTTGGACAAAGTTGCATTTCAGGCCACTTGGGATCCAAGTTTTGGGAATGTGGCCTGTATGTCTGCCTGGGCTCTGGGGCCCTTTTAGGCTGATGGTTGCTTCATTCCAGTTTAACTTTGGCCTTTCCAAACTTCCTGGAAAATTTCCTGAAGTCATTCAAGTTCATTCTCATTTTTTACACATAATGACCTACCCTTCAATCATAAAATAGCCAGTTTTGATTTAAAGGTCGCCTACCCCACTCCCACGTTGCTCTGAAGGTCATGAAGAAACAGTTGATGGGATCCTGTGGCTTATTCTTACATTATGATGCATACTCTCTTCATATTATAGTCCTTTGTTTTTAAACCTATCAGATTTTTCTAGTTCTCAATCTAGGTCCCTGAAAACCTTTTTAAAAATAAATGTTTCTTTCTTTCTTTACTGAATCTTTCATCAGTGTTCCTTTTTGCATTAACAACTATTACAAATTGAATGTGCTGTGTCCCCCAAAAACTCACATGTGAGACAATACAAAAAGGCTTAGAGGAGGAAAAATTGGGTTGTGAGAGTCTTAACCCAATCAGTAAATTAATTTCCCTGATGGGATTAATTGAGTGACAACTGAAGGTGGGTAGGGTATAGCTGGAGGAGGTGGGTCATTGGGGGTGTGCCTTTGGGGTTTATATTTTGTATCTTCGGAGTGGAGTCCCTCTCTCTGCTTCCTGATCATCATGTGAGCTGCTTCTCTCCACCACACTCTTCCACCATGATGTTCTGCCTCACCTCCAGCCCTCAGGGATGGAGTCAGCTGACTATCTATGGACTGAGACCTCTGACACTCTGAGCCCCCAGATAAACTTTTCCTACTCTAAAATTGTTCTTGTCAGTCTTTTACTCACAGAAGCAAAAGAGCTGACTAAAACAATAGCAATGTTTTACGTTTTCAATGTGCAGAAGAAATAGATTACCGATGGTTATACACATTTACCCATGAATCAGTTATTTGGCCTGCTAGCACTGCCTGGTATACTTGCAATTATTCCAACTCATTTCCCATATCTTTTATTTGCTGTACAAACTATTAAGGAGGTAAGAGAAATGGAGTCAATCCAGAACCACAGAGCCAGAATCCTCTGGCCCCACAAGGAGGTGGTCTAGGAGATGTAGGCATCAAGTTTTGTCTCCAGAGCTCCACTTCTCAGGAACCAATGGAGCAAGCCCCTGGTGGAGCCAGCACCTCCCTGGGCCAGTGTGTTGATGAACACATCCCACCAGGTCCCTGGTGTGTGGGAGCACATTAAACACCCACTAGCATCCAGGCACGGGAACAAGGCAGGAGAGGATCTGCTCTGAGTCATGCTGCTTTCAGATGAAATGGCACTGATTTAAATCTGCATGGCAAACTAGGCTCAGTTAGAATTTTACCAGAACCCTAGGGTTAATAGCTTTGCTCTTTGAGAGTGCTCTAAGCTATTTTCATTTCAGGCCACATTTACATTTACATAGTACCTATCACTGGAGCCCCAAGGTCCCTGGCTGGGGAGAAGCAGGTATTTACTTCCTGAAGTTAATGCATTTCCTCCCTTTGCTTTCCAGCCTTTAGACATATTTTCAGGTAAGGAGGAAAATATGCATATGTATAAATGGCCACTTTGGCTTCTAAAATAGAAAAGGGTATAAACCAATGCCTTGAATTCTTTTTAGAAAGGACAATTACAATGGTTGTTCATTTAAAATCTCACTATAAACCTTCTGCACTTACTATTGCACTATCTAAATCCATTATTATTCCATTCAAAAGAATAAAAGATCAGCAGTAATCAGCAGGTGGGCAGTAATCCGTGTTAGGGTGTGCACTCAGGCCACACTCACACAATAAATTAGATGAGCCAAGAGATCTGATTTTCTAACTTTTTATGTGGAAGTCCTGATCGATAGCAATTATGTAGTGTGTCAGAACAGAAGTCCGTTAGGATGCTTTCTTTAACAAGTGAGAGGAAACCCAGCTTAATCTACCTTAAGGAGGGGGGTGGGGGTGGGGAGCTACTTTATTGGCCTATATGAGTAAGAGTTTGAGGCTAGATCTTCAAGTGTGGCTTCTGAAAGGGCTAAAGATCATAACCAGCATATGGCTTATTTTCTATTGTATTTATTGATTAAACGTTTTGTCTGTGAGCTCTGCTTAGGTTCCAGCACCAACTCATGGAAAAAGAGTGACATTTCCTGGTGCATGTAACTAACCCCCCAGAATGGACTCTTGAAAGACCTACTAAGCTGACTTTGTGAAAATGCCACCTCAGATCCAGTCAGGAGGACCAGAGGCAAGGAAAGTGCTGATTCTCAGGTTATGCCATGTCCGGAGTGTGGAAGGAGGATGTCCCCCAGAGCCCTTTGTTCCCAGCCCTTCTGCACCTCCTGGGACTGGGCACTGGACAGCTGGAACAGAGGAGAGGAGATACTGCTTCCCCAGTCAGTATGCAGGTGCCTGGTAGCCGTGAGAAGGTTCCAGAGGGGATCTAGGGGATCCATCATAGACAGTAATGACTCACACCTGTTGACCCTTCTCAATGGGTAGTGTCCCAGCTGGCTGCCTGCCACTTCCTAAAAATTGATACAATAGCATGTCTTTCAGCATAACTATAAACTGGATCCTATGTTAAAGCACGTGGAGAGATTTTCTATTTTATTCCTCACAGCCATCCTGTGAGGTAATTGTAATTATTATTTCATTTTAGAACCAAAGAAATTTAAATACAAAAAAAAATGACATGAATAAGGTCACACAGCCAGTGAGAGGAAATACAGGGGCTTAGAGAAGCCCCGCCAAGTCCAAAACCTGTCACCGTGCTCACAAAGAGTGCTGGTTCAAAGTTCTGGTTCAGATGGGAGTGTCTCCACATCACTGATGCATTTCCTTAAACTCCACTTAAGTTTTCCATGTCTCATTGTCATTCCTAAATAGCAGGCACCTTCAGAACCTTGTGAACACATTTGGTCCTCCATCCTCCAATTGACAGCAGTCTCTGTCCCAGGGGGTGCATGTTAATTAGCGTAGGAAGTTTTAATGAAGTTGGCCAACCTCCATCCACCCTGCTCCCATGGAGGCTTTCTCTTTCTCTAGTTTGGCCTGGCTTACAGTTTGTGCAGTCCTCCAAGGAACGGGCATCCTTGCTGTTGGATACTTATGGGGAGAGCTTACCACACTGCCCTGGACTCAGGAAAAGTCTGTGCTGAGTCCTGACTTACCTGTCCCTGGGCCAGGCCCAACCTTACAGGTGTCCCAGTAGAGTCAAGAGGAGAGGGCCTGGAAGATCCAGTTTCTCTGGACGCTGGCCTCCTGAAGACTCCACGAGAGTGAGAGTCGGCCCTTCTAGTTTTCCCAAGAAATGGCAAAAGTGGATCAGGATTGAACATTGCCTGCATAAGAAATCCCCCCCTAAAAGACGGATCACGCCCATTCAACAGATGTGATTTATTGATTGAGTGAAACACTAGGTAAAGCATTAAATGAATAAATGCAGGAGTAACACATGCAAACAAACAGCATTACGGCAATGAAGAGGAACTTCATTTATTAAGCAGTGATTATTGAGCATTTTGTATATGATAAATAAAGGACTGTGGAAATAGAGGGACACAAGGTGGAGATAGGCCCTTCCTTCATGTGACGGTTGGACGTTACAGTTCTGATGTTCCACAGCTTTCTACCTACGTGTAAATATCATTTTAATTTGTTTCAAATAATAGTTAATGTTTAAATAGGCTAATGCAAAATGCAGTGACTATAAAGAACAAACACAGTGACTCAGGAACAATGTTTTAAGGTCCCTCGGTGGTCCCTTAACTGCAAATAATATCATTGAGATGGGGCCCAGTTTTCCAAGTTACCAGGAGCTAAGGCAAGAACGTAGTTGGGGGTGCCATCAATATATAAACCAATGAAAAAAAATTATATAAACCAATGTTTAAAAAGCATTTGCAAGTATATTAGAAAACTCAAGAATATTGTAAAGACATTAGTGAAAGTATAGTAAACCCTTCTCAGTTTTAGGAAAAGAAATAATTTATTAAATTTAAGGCAAGAGTTCCTGAGCAATGTTAACTTAAGCATAACACCCGTTAATAGTTCTTGTATTTGCCGGGCGCGGTGGCACACGCCTGTAATCCAAGCGACTTGGGAGGCTGAGTCAGGAGGATTGAGAGTTCAAAGCCAGCCTCAGCAACTTAGGGAGGCCCTAAGCAACTCAGTGAGACCCTGTCTCTAAAAAAAATAAAAAATAGGGCGGGGGATGTGGCTCAGTGGTCCAGTGCCCCTGATTTCAACCCCTCTTTAAAAAAAAAAAAAAAAAAATAGTTCTAGTATTTGACTTTTTGTTCAGTCTAGACGGGATAATGTAATGCTGAGCTGTATTTCAACAAATAGCAGTTGATTATTTTTGTTTTATTTTAATTTATGTTTACAAACAAGTTTTCTTTATGGATCTGAATCTTTATAATGTAAAAAACTATTTGCTTTCAGGTAGGAAACACTTTTGAACTGACAAAATCTAGTTTTCCAAAGCAGACCCATTTGTGTTACTGCTCAGATGTTTAATGAAACACTATTTCTTAGATAAGCCTTACAACATTTTTCTAGAAGGTAAGAATATTTTTGAGTTCTTTTTTTTTTTTAAGGAACAAGTTGGGGAAATGCATTTTGAACTTATAATAATGCAAAGATATTAACAAATCTGGGTTTTCTGGTAAGTTAAAATATATTTTCCTATGTTATTTAGTAATTACAAGTCATCTAATACGATTATCATTCATTAATCTCTCCTCCCCATCTCTTTAAATGTGGATAATTCCAGAACTATTGCCACTGTATTGTTTGAGAAAGACCATCCAGGACACCAACAATTATTCAGAAATAGGTTTTCTATATAACCCTCCCATTTTCATACCCTTTGTTTCTAATTTATATTTTGGTCTTAGAATTGATAAAGTTACCAGTTTAGAAACAATTTGTTGGAAATTTTATTTCAGGAAGCGCAGATGAGCATGTGCTTCTCCACAAAGCCTTTTCCACATAGTTTTAACAACCAAATCATTCCCAATTTTCTGGTGTGTAAATTCAATGTGATCAGTACAAATAAACAAAGTGACAAGATTTGGGCAGTTGGAACCCATTGTTTTACAATGTCTTTGTTTAAAATCTTTCATAATTCATCCTCAGAAGTGGTCTTCCTAGTAATCAGTTACCTTTAATGTCTTCATTTTCATTTAAATGTTCAATGATCAGGATAATTGGAATTAATTTAGCATTGTCATCTTATGGTAATGAAGCTTCTGCCACTTATCATGAGCATCCTGCAGGCAAGTGTTAGCAGACAAATATGTGACTCCTCGCACTTCACACACTGGTTTATGGTCTTTGGTTGAAATGGTAACAGTAGGACCTGGCTTGCTTCCAGTTTAAATTCATGCCATTTTTGATGAAGGATCCGGCCCTCAAGCTGGTGTCTCGCTGTGGGGGAAGCCATTCTGTGCGCGACTCAGGTCTTCTTAAGCAGCACCAGAGACTTCTCTGTCTGCCTTCATCTGGGTCTTTTATAGCCTGGGACTAACTCTATGGCTTACAGAAAAGGAAATATCTCTTTGAATAAAGATAGAAAGCATGCCAATCCAAACCTTTATAAAAACCAGACAGAATTCAGGAAAGTAAAGTTCAAGAAACTTAGAACCAGAAAATCTGTGAGGAAGAAAGTGTTCCAGTAATAGTGGAAGACACTTGTTGCCTTACCTGCCCTGGGGTTCTCTGGACACAAGATCATCTTTACTGTCGTTCCCATTCATTCCTGTCCACACCTCTGGCTGGGCAGTAAGAGTAGCAATCACCCATGATCTTCATCCTCCGCCTTACTCCTGGGAAACACTGAGATATGATAGATGATTTAACAGGCCATGAATCTGGAGTGAGATTTGTGTCTGGATTTGTGAAAGGAGTTGTGTCAGGAGCTCCCTGAAACAGCACCTGCTCCAGATCAGAGCCTCAATGTTTCTCCATCACTGTAAACTTGTCCTGTATTTTGTGTCATCTCAAGAAGGAATGCTATGGTACCCACATCTCTTCAGTCTAAATTGTTTTCATTAATAAAATACAATTAAGGAAATATAGACAATACAAGAAGTGTGTCTTTTTTCCCAGAAATCGTGGTCGAGTTGTTCCTGGCACACCGATGACTTAGGAACGGAAACACTTGATCTCAGGAACTCCAGCTGTTGTCTTACGAGGTTGGGTCAGTAAGAAAGATGTCCTAAACTTGACCGGTTAATGAACATATATTTTTTATGATTTTGTTGTCAGGAAATTGGGAAGCACAGAGCTGGGATTTCCCTTGCTGTCTGATGCTGACCTGGGTTGCAATCACTTGAGGTCCCAATGTCCAGGATGGCTGTTTACCTGCCTGCATGTCCATGCTATCTGTCAGCTGGGAGCTCAGCTCAGACAACCAGCAGCTCACCTGCTCATGATTTTGCAGCATGACAGCGTCAGAGTAGTGGAACTCACAGTGGGTGGTCCTGGAGAACCCAAGGCAGACACATGTGGCCTATTTTTAACTAATTTTGGAAATTATAAGGATTTTTTCCCCTGCATTCTGTTGATCACATACTAAGGATGTATGAATTTCAAGGGGAGGGGCATTAACCTCATGTGTGAATGAAAGGGAGGCAGGTCATAATACAGGATGTGTTTTAAAAACTGATAGATTGTGAAAAGGTTGAGAAGAAAGATACCTTAAAATGCCCCAGAGATGATTTAGGTAGGGCGAGTGAGGTGAGAGAAGCAGGCTGGGGCAGGGTTGGAGAGGGCAGTGAGGACATTCTTTGCTGGTGGGCGGTGGTGTGCTGGAGCCTGCCTGGGATGACTGGCAAGAGCAGGTTATCCACTTGACATCTCAATTCCAACTCTGAGCTCAGTGTTGTCACATTGATGGCTCAAAAATGACCACCCACCTTGGGATGTCCACACCACAGAAACTGGCAGACACTACACGCAAGGACATCTCTTTCCCAGAGTAATTACTAATTGCCAAGTAATTACCAGCACACACTGGTCATGGGACAGCCAGAAGCTGCCTGCTGTGGCCCTGAGCGTGAGGAACGTGCGCTGTCATGGCATAGTACACACTAAAGCAGACCCCCTTACCTAACAGGTCGCAAGAGAGGGCGTGCTGATGATTGACACAAGTCACAGAGCACTCCGGTGGTCGAAGAACATGCAGCTGAGAATTTGAACCCAGGATCTCCAAAAAAGCAGCGAGACACCACTGGGCCCCATGGTTGTACAAGATCAAGCTGATTTTACTTACTGTAGTTTTTTACACACTTATTCTAAAATCAGTTATTAACAGTATGAACTATTTAAATGTTTTGTATGAAATTAGACAAGTCGCTTGATTTCTCTGACCTTCTGAGTCCTCGTGCTTTGGAAATTAGTTGAAAGGGCCTTTCTGCCATATTACACTAACAGAAGTTGTGAGATCAGCAAAAGAGAAAAGATGGATATTAGCCATGGTTTCAGGGAATCTTGCCCCGATGTGGAGCACCAATTCCAGGTCCATAAAAGCAATCCTGGACCACTGGAAAATGGAGAAAGATCCTCACTAACGTCTACTCTCAGTGTGTGGACAGGGAGGCTGAGGCCAGCTCTCAGATCTGAGAAGGAGGCAGGGTGCTGGCTCTCCCTGAGGTCCCCTGGTGCCTCCAGCCTGCTGCCTCTTGTGCAGGCCTTGCTCACTGGGCTTGGAGGCCAGCCCTGCCTCCTGTCAAGGGGACTGTCAATGGGGGGTCAGAAGTATTTTTTTTTTCAATTTTACAATAATATTAAGGTTTTTTATCTGAGTGAGAATGTGAGTAGAAAGGAGAGATTTTAATAATAGGCCCCAAAACGGCTCATTTTAAACATTTCAGAATATTGAAATTCTTTTGGAACTTAATGAATTATATATTTTGTCATGTGTGGGATGGAGTAAAAATGTGAATGAATTCAGAATTGATATTTTTAAGTGACAAGTATTTATTCCTTCTCAACTCAAATGTGCATCTTGATTTGAGTTGATTCAAAATAAGGTTTTGGTAGAATTTTTAAAGCTTATCCCATTGATATTTATTGTTAGAATTTGCTTAAATATTCCAAGGATTAATCTTTTAAAAATAAAGATGACAACCTGTCTTTTTTCTCCACATTCTACGAATTTGAAAGAAACTTTATAATATATATTATCAGAGGGGAAAACAGAACTTATTTATCATTTGAAACCATTTGTCAATTTTATTTTTTCTTCATGTTATAAAATAATAAAAACTTTTGAAGTACAGACATATATGAAAAAATAAAAATCCCACACATCTCCCTCCATCACACAATGACTGCTAATATTTTAACATGTTAACTTTTTCTTTTTTCTTTCTTTCTTTCTTTTTCTTTTTGATACTGGGAATTAAACTCAGGGGCACTTAACCACTAAGCCACATTTCCAGCTATTTTTTGTGTTTTATTTAGAGACAGGGTCTCATTGAGTTGCTTAGGGCCTTGCTGGATTTCTGAAGCTGGCTTTGAACTTGCGATCCTCCTGCATCAGCCTCCCAAGCTGCTAGGATTACAGGTGTGCTCCACCATGTCTTGCTTAACATGTTACTTCAATTTTCTATACATCCTAGATGCAGTTCAACAGGTGAGTGAGTGGGTCAATAGATTAATAATAGACAAATTGGTAGAATATAGATCTCTGTAAATAGATGATAAATGGAATAAGATTGTACTGATGATTCTGTATAATATAATAACAATTCCTTTTCAATTTAACATTAAAGAGATAAATACCTCAAATTCACATTCATGTGTTGGTTATGAAATAACATGATATACATTCATGCTATACAAAGTTTGCAGTGTTCACTTTGAATAATTTATAGTCCAATTGTCTTGATTTATCATAATTTATCTGGACTATTTTTCCTCCACTTGTGTACATTAAGCTTTAATTTAAAAATGTATCTGACATAATTAAGGTGCAATAAAAATTGGAGATATTTACTATTATACCATAGCATCAATTACAAATTAAAGAATTGCTCTGTGAAAGACATTTAAACATTTCAAAGGAACTTAACACAGCACTGCCCTACTCTTAACCATGCTTTTGTGGATAAGGTGTTTTAACTGGAAGCCTGTTCATCACTGTAGGTATAAGAAAAATCCTACTGTCTGCCCTGAAGATTGATTAAAGTGTCTTTAATATTTCTCTATATATCAATGACATCAAAATACTTCTTTATGGTTACCATCTTTATTGTTACTATAATTATCACCGTGGCTCTTGAAACACATCTCCAGGTGTTTTTTTTTAAAAATTGTCTATGTTATTTTGCATTCCTAGCAGTGAGAAAAAGTGCTTTCCCAATCACTACAAGTGGCTAGCTTTTAGGTCTCCACCGGAAGGCCCTAGATGTATTCGCTATACAGAATCCCTCCTCTTAGTTTTACTTTGTGGCAGAGTTATGGATGCAATTTTAATTTTCACAGTATTCCTGGATTTTATAACTATCACACGTCAGTAAAAATACATATTTCTTCCAACCCATGGCATTTAGCATGTGTTTATATAAGCATCAGAATTCTTAACAAAACGCTGGTAAATTGTATACAAAAACACATTAAAAAGACAAAAACCCATCATGATCAAATGGGTTCCATCCCAGGAATGCAAGGTTGGTTCAACATATAGAAATCAATATGTGTAATTCATCACACAAATACATGTAAGATTATCTCAATAAACACAGAAAAAATATCTGATAAAACACAGCATCAATTCATGTTAACACAATAGAAAAAGTAGGGATAAAAAGAATATAGCCCAACATTGTAAAAGTTATATGTGACAAACCCAAAGTCAGTATCATTCTAAATGGAGATAAAACTGAAAGCATTACCTCTAAAAACAGCAACAAAACAGTGATGCCCACTTTCACCACTTCTATTCATCATAGTTCTTGAAACTCTAGTCAGATCAATTAGGGAAAAGAAAGAAATTAAAGGGATATGATTAGAAAAGAAGAGCTCAAATGCTCTCTGTTGAAAATATGATCCCATATTTAGAAGGCCCCAAAACTCCACCAGAAAACTACTAGCATTCATAAATGAATTCTGCAAAGCAAAAGGATACAAAATTAGCACCCATAAATTTTTTTCCTATACTCCAATGATGAATCAGCTAAGAGAGAAATTAGGAAAACTATCCCATTCACAATAGCCTCAAAAACAAAGAAACAAACAACAAAACCAACATTGGGGGATCAATCTAACAAAAGAGGTGAAAGACTCTACAATGAAAACTACAGAACACTAAAGAAAGAAATGGAGGAAAACCTTAGAGAATGGAAAGGCCTCCCATGTCCTCAGATAGGCAGTATTAATATTGTCAAAATGACCATACTACCAAAAGTACTATACAAATTTAATGTAATTCTATTAAAATTCCATTGACGTTCTTCAGAGAAATTGAAGAAGAAGTCATGAAATTCATTTGGAAAAATAGAAGGCCCAGAATAGCCAAAACAATCCTTGGTGAGAAAAGTGAAGAGGGAGACATACAATACCAGGCCCCAAATTATATTACTGAGCTATAGTAACAAAAACAGCAACGTATTGGCACCAAAACAGGCATGATGACCAATGAAGTCGAATGCAAGACACAGTGAGAAACCCACAGATATAGTTATCTCACACTAGACAAAGGCACAATAAACATACATTGGAGAAAAGATAGCCTCTTCAACAAATGAGGCTAGGAAAACTGGAAATCCACAAGTAGTAGAATGAAATTTAACTCCTCCCTCTCACCCTGCACAAAACTGAACTCAAGGTGGATCAAAGACCTAGGAATTAGACCAGAAACCCTACACCTCCTAGAGGAAACTGTAGGCCCAAACTCTAACATATTAGCTTAGAAACAAATTTTCCTCAGCAAGACTCCTAAAGTGCAAAAAGTAAAATAAAAAATCAATAAATTGGATGGCATCAAACTAAAAAGATTTTTTTTTTTATAGCAAAGCATACAAAGAAGACTGTGAAGAGAGAGCCTACAGAATGGGAAAAAATCTTTGCCACCTGCAAAATAAATGCAATTGAAAACTATACTGAGAATTGACTCCAGTTAGAATGGCAATTATCAAGAATACAAGAAACAATAAATGTTGATGAGAATGTAGGGAAAAGAGTACATTCATACGTTCTTGGTGGGACTTTAAATTGGTGCAACCACTCCTGAAAGCAGTATGGAGATTCCTCTAAACATTAGGAATGAAACAACCATTTGATGTATCTATCCCACTTTTAAATATATATCCAGAGGATTTAAAAGCAGCATACTACAGTGATATCACCACATCAATTTTTATGGCAGCACAATTCACAATAGCCTTGCTGTGTAACCAGGCCTAGGTGCCCTACATCAGATGAATGAAAAAGGAAAGATACACAATGGAGTACTACTCAGCCATTAAGAAGAATGACTTTATGTCATTTGCCAGTAAATGGATGGGTCTGGAGACAATCATGATAGTGAAATAAGCCAATCCCTCAAAAACAAAGGTTGAAATGTTTTCTCTGAGATGTGGAAGCTAACCCATAATGGGGAGAGAATAGAAATTCAGTATACTAGACAAAGGAGAATCAAGAGAAATGGGGGGCATAGAAAAAGGAAAAACAGTGGAATGACTCTGACATCACTTCTCTTAGACTCTCACCATCATGTACCTGCACAAGAATGGGGCCCATGCTTGTGTAGTTATATCATAAAGGATTCTACTGTCATGTATAACTAAAAAGAGCCCAAAGTATTAATTTTGTAGCCCTGAAAAATAAATGCATAAATAAAAAATAAGAATTTCCAAGACAAAGTGCTTTAGTTCACCCCCTACTCCCACCAATGAAATTAACAGTTCTAGCTTAGGCTAATTTCAGAGCTGGTCCACATGGGTTTGGAACTGGGTAATGAGTAGAGGCTGGAGGAGTTTTGAGGTGCATGCATAATAGCTTATATTGATATAAACAAAACTTTAAGTGCAATTCTGGTAAGGGCTGAGAAAGAAAGAGGACAGTTATGTAGAAAAATTCAATGCTTGAAAGGGTTTCTAAGTGGTCATTAACAGAAGCTGGTAGCGATGGTAGGTATGTGGCTCATGTTAAAGGTCTCCAGAACAGGAGGAATGTGTGGATGTCAGACAAGGGAGCAAAGTCCATCTTCTTCACAGAGTGCAAGGAATCCAGCTGCATTTTGTGTTTCTTTTCTTGTGTTTGATGGACAGTGGAACTTGTGAGTGTGAAAATTAAATATCACCTAGGGCAATTTCTAGAAAAAGTTTTGAAGGAGCAGCCCTGTTCTTGATTGTTAATGTGAAATGTGAAAAGAGAAATAATTTTAAGAGGGAATTTTGAATAAAAAGGGAAGCATAACAAGATTTGAATCATGGGCATTGGCTCCATGTTGTGAAGGAAAAGGTGCTTTCAACCAAGTCTTGGGGTGAATATTCACTTTGGAAACTGTGGGGAAGAACATTCAGGGTATGGCCAATGCCCCTCTGATAAGGAAGCTTTCCAGCCATCTGAGCAAGATTGGGGACCTACTCTAAAGGAGAGTGGAAGAACAGCCTGAGAGTGACACAGCTGCCACCCCACCACCAGCTGAGTGTCAGCAAGGACCCGGCTGCCAGACACGTCCTGCACTAATGCAACGTCCCCCAGAGCCATGGGGCTGAGGCTGCCCTGAGAATCCAGACCTCAGGGGACTTCAGCTTCCATCAAGGATGAGAGAGCCACTGGCCACAACTCCCAACCCTGAGTGCTACAGCAGAAATTCACAGGGAAACGCTGGGGGCTCGACTGCCCCGAGCCTGCGGGAGGGGAGGAAGGTCCTGGTGGCAGAGCTGCAGGGTCTACTGCAGTGTGCTCCGAAGGTGGGACTCTGCCCCCGAGTGTCCTGAAGTCTGACCATGAAGCCAGAGGAAGGCTATTATTGAGCCATAGTCTAATATTATTTGCATTATTGGGTTGTAGACTGACTTTGGTTACCTAGCATGGGTTCAATCACTGGTACCTCAACCACCACCAACAGCAAGACCTTAGGTCACCCTACCTCTTGACATTTTCCTATTCTTCCTTTTGGCTGTAAATATTCTGTTTCTACCCCATAAATGTATTTTGGAAACATATAATTTGTTTGATTTTGCGGGTTTACAGCAGCAGAGTAATTTGCTTCAGGATAAATAGTACCTTGAATCTCACTCGTATCTGATTTAGACAATATTTAAATGGAACTTTGGACTTTAGACCTCGGAGTCAATGCTGGAATCAGTTAAAACATTTGAGGCTGTTGGAATTGAATGAATGTATTTCACAGGTGAGAATGAGATGAATCTGGGGGAGCAGAGGCGGCACACTATGGTCTGAATACTTGTGTCTCTTCAGAAATTCATATGTGCAAACCCTGTCCCCAGGGTGGAAATGTTCGTGGGTAGGGCTCCCAGATGACTCAGGTGGACTGCTGGTGAATTAGATCAGCCCACTCACAACAGAGGCCAAAGGAGACCCCCTGTCCCTTCCAATATATCATGACACAGGGCAAAAGGCCTTCTAAGAACCTAAGGGAGTTCCATCAGAATCCAAATTTACTAGTGGACCTCCTGGCCTCCAGAATGATGAGAAACAAATGTCTATTGCCTAGGAAATCAATGGGTTCATGGTACTTGTTATAGCCCCCTGAATGGTCTAAGGCATGACCCCACAGTGCAGTGAAGAATGATGCAAATGTAGCGCATTTACTGGTACAAATAGTAAACACCAAATATCATTATGTTTTCACATTTAAGAAGAGTACAAACAAGGGAGATTCAAAGATAGGATTGTTATTATTTTTTTTTCTTTTAAAAATGCTATGAGAGTCCCAGTTTGTTTTAGAAGGAAATGAGCAACTGACAGCCTTGAAGCTTCTGTTCTGGTCTTGACAGTGGTGGGAGAGATTTCGCAGGCAGTGAGTCGGTATCAGGTTAGAGTGGGAGGATTACCCACTGTAAAATATCTTGCAGACATTCTACAAAGAAGCCATCTCCTGTGACATGAGCAGGGCCTGAGGACCCATGACTGAACTTCCCTGCATAGGAAGGGACGCATATAAAGGGCTACATTGGATTCTGAGTCAGAAAATGTTGACCTGTGAAAGCAGGATTTATTTCCAAATAAAAAGTTGAGTGCTTTCCTTAATGCAGAAATAATTGCTCATAGCAACTGATGAAAGCAAGTTCCCATCACAGTCATAATTTTCTCTTCTATCTTTACAATGTTTAGAGGAAAAGATGAACATTAAGCTTAATCAGCACAAAGGTTACTTTCAAATTTGGAGTAAATAAAAGAATTTCAAATAGGTATTGAATACTTATGCACAATGTTCAAGTACATTTTTTATAATATGCTATCTATGACTTCTAGCGTTCAGAGAAAATGTGTGAAATCCCTGAAATATTAGTACTGTTGTTATTGAAGAAGTTAAGGAAGGTTTCATATATAACTATTTTTTCATGTTAGTTTAAATTTTTAAATGATCAGTTATGTAGCCTTTAACAGGACGAAATTAAGTTGACTCATTTTAATAATAAAGATGTTATATTTTAAAATTTTTATTACTGATTTGTCTTAAAAAATTATTTTAAATGTTTCATATACTACTGTGCTAAGCTAGGTGCTAAACTAGGTGCTCAGAAAATGTTAACACTAGATAAACAAAGGTGTGGATGAAGTAGATATGTGCTTTGGTTGGACATGTGGTGATATCCAAAAACTCCTGTTAATACAAGAATATTCAGAGGTGCAATGATTAGATGATGAGAGGTGTAATCTAGGCCCTGGGTTAATTCCGTTGATGCATTATTAAGTTGAAAGGGCTGAACCTACGGTAACTGTAGGCACACCTGCCTACACTGGCCTGTGTCCTGGCAGGGTTCACTCGCCCTGCCCCTATTCACCTTTCTCCCTCTGCAGCCTGTCCATCATGAGCTTTTGAGGTTTCTAGGCCCTTCTACCATGAGGTTCTGCCTCGCCTTGTCCCCAGAGCAATGCATTCCTTGTAAACTGGAAGCATTTTGCTTTTATTGCTACCATATAACTAAAAACTCAAGAAGAAGTTACACAGGGCTTTCTCTGATAGGGGAGCACCTCCGGGCTGCTTCCACTCCCCAGGAATGGTGGAAGAGGCTAGCATACCTAACAAGGATTGGTGGCCCCAAGTTGGTGCAGCTGTCATGGAATAATCAACAACAATGTAAAAACTAAGGGTATTTGTAAAGTTAGAAACATTTACATATCTGTTTTAGTCATTTCCTTTCCCTGAGCTGCCCTTCTTTGGTTGTATGCAGGCATAACCAACAGGGAGGAGGACAAGCTAGCTCACAGGAGGCAGAGACGGATCATGTACAATCAGAGTGATTATGTTGGAATCAATCAGAATTTTCTCCTTAGAAGATGTCTGTTCTGACAAAATGCCTGACACTCCAGTGAACTTTTGTTCATAGGCTTTTTCACAATGATCCCTATTTCTCTCAAGGTCATTCTCTGTGTAACATGTTTGCACATTCTGAAGAAAGGAGAAAACAATTCCACACATTTTATTTGACTCATGGAGACTTAGATAATAGAGCATTGTTTAAGTCTGTGATCAGATTTACCCAGAAATAGAGAACTAATATATTACCTTTTGTTTTTTTCTTATTTGTAGTGATAAATCATTTCATTCATTTATTCATTCACACACTGATATGCAGATTGGCTCGAGCAACTGGATGCTAGACACAAAAGTGCAGTCTCTCCCATAGGAGGTGTGGGTGAAGAGAGAGGGAGAGAGAGGGGGAGAGAAAAACAGAGAGGGGAGAGGAGGCAAGGGGTCGGGAGGGATGAGGAGACTGCGGTGCAAAGAAACATTCATTTATTCCCGGTGGCAATGAATGTGTGTACATGTCTACATTGGGAGTATACACTATTTTTTTTTTTTTTATTAAAGAGAATGTGTGTGTTTTAGTCATTGCCAACATCAAGGGAGGGTACATAGAATTTGTTGGGAAGGCTGAAGATGCCTAAAGAGGAAATTAGGGTTATGGCAGGTTGTTTTAGCTAAGGATTGCTGCCATGGGTCTTGTTACCATAAGTTTTTTGGAACCTTGATATCACTCTGGCAAGAGGTAGAGGCGGTTCACATCATTTCCAATATGGGTAAATGACTCATTTAGGAATTGACCCTGAGTTGAGTTCATGGAACACGAGGCTGGTCTGTCTTCATCACTAGAATACTGGGTCTTGAGTCCTTCGGTCACCCTGTAAGGAGGCTCCAGGGGATTTGTATCATGGCTACAGTGACTATTTAAAGACCTTAATACCTGCTGCACTTGTTTTCTGTGATACCCAGCTGAAGTAGCATTTGTTAGCACTGATTCAACTATAGGTACATAGAGGACAACTCATAAATACGAGTTCATTTCCTATCCTAAGAATATTTAAAACAGTAACTATTTTATCCTCTTCTTAACTAACTTTCTATGTAACCAAGGGAAAGTAAAATATCACATAGTGTGTTCCAAGGCATGAAAATCCTGGGATGCAAAGTTCATGCAACTATTAGGAATGCTGGAGCTGCCACATGATACTAAATATATTTTATGTCACCCAACTTTAGACTTTTTACAAAGGATAATTTTTTACTAGTACTAGATGTCTCAGTTTCTCAAGACAGGAAATGATTATTTGCTGGTTTTAAAGGGTATAATCTCTTTGGACATTTTTTTATAATGATTGATTCACTGTAAGGTAAATTTCATGATCAAATATATCTAGTATATTGCAAATAACAATGCACGATGAAACTTTACATTGGGGATAAATGTAGATTTCACACATTCCTAAGTCATTGGTGTACATGTCAATTAGAAAGACTGAAGTCTAAGATAGTAACTGAATAAAAGTTTAGATAGTCTGGCTGAGCTAGAAATTTCTGTGGTGCATTTCTCTTTTGATATTATGGTAATGAACTAATTTGATTTTTCATGTTAGCTACCTAAGCTACCTTGAACTACCTTCTGCTAACATGTTGTTGAACCCTATTACCCTGACCTTGATTTCTGTGTTGCACAATCAATTTTTAACCAGAATGTGTGAGTCCAACATTTGTGAGCTAGTTGACCAAGTAATCTAATTCGATTATCAATGTATACAAGGTCAATGTGAAGCTATGTTGCATTTATGTCATAGTATTTCAGAGGCAAAATAGATGTTAAGAAAGGGATCAACCTAACTTTTAACCAATTAGAATTTCACTGGACAGACAGAGAAAACTTTTGCCATCAACGCCTACTGGATAATGAAAGATCACGTTTAGACACCTGGATGTATACACTATTGCAAAAAGAGCAAAAGAAAACAGTGGCACAAAGCTGCTAGCTCATAGGGAATATTCCAAGGAGTAAGGCAAAGGAACAAGAGTTTAAAGATGTCTACAGAATGGTCATGATGTTAGAAACGTGAGTCTAATATTCTCCAATATTCAACAGGATTAATGGTTGGTTAGATTCCATCAGCTGTCCCTGCTTGCCTCACATTCTGACTGCAGGTTGGAGGCCAAGTGCTGGATGAGTACTGGATACCTGAGTTGGTGACAAAAAAGACCCAGTGCTTGCCCTGAGAGCCACGGGTGATGAGAGAGCCTCCCCTCCAGTCACCCCTTCTCGGGGCACACTGTCCTCTTCCCCAAATGTCCCCTTCCTCTTCTGTGCTGGTTTGGCACACTGATAAGGATTCTTCCTTCAAATGTTTGCACAACTATTTTAGATCCCTGAGGACTGTCAGAATGCAATCTAACAAAAAAGAGTTACAAACTCTCATTCTGCCCCCCGAGTCTATCGCTCTGAGTTTGGGCTATTTATTAAACTTCTGTGAGACACTGAGCACGACTATAAAAACTATATGACACACCAGAGGAAATTAGTTTACACACTGAATTTTTACCGAGAAGTTTGTTATTTTTATGTAGCTGCTCTTTCCTTGGAGCCTGTGATTTACTACAAATGTCACAAGTAAAATTTTAAGGTTTTTTTAAAAGCAGAATTAATACGACAAAAAATATGTCATGGAAAAAAATTACACCTGATCTAGTTTTTATACTTTTCACAAAAGACTTGCGATAGACATTTGATGATCTTTATTGCAAAGGCTCATGGGATTTTTGCCTTTAGTCACCAACCTTAATGATATAACTTTGGGGTACCAATTTGACTTTTCTCTTTAATATGGTAGAATGAACTTCCTACATAAAAAAGTAGAGGGAAATGTCATCATCAAACATTTTAGAAAATGCAGACTCTTCTAGATTTCGTAGTAGCAAAATGACCACTGAATAAAGGCTTGGTAAATGCTCAGTGATTTTCATCAATTATTAATGTGTGTTTGTGAAATTCATTGCTTCTCCAAGAGAAATTATTCTTATTCCTTTTGGTAAAGGTAATCTTTCATTTTTTAGCAACCCAAACCACAATGAGAGCATATACACTTAGCAACATTCATTTGCCCTAAGGTGGTTACTCTATCAATTTTTCTTCTATGCTTAGGTCCTTGTGACCTGATTAGTTTGCATTTGTATCCCACTGAGGTTAGCCAGAGTTCACTTTCCCTGTCAGTTAAGTTTTTAAACCAGATGAAATATGTTTTCTATAATTGAGCTAACCACAGTTAATTGCCTAATAGACTATGCCTACACTAAAAGAAAAAAGAAAGAATTAATTGCTTGGAAAAGAATGCATTACATATTTGAGTCACATCTACACGATCATGCTAGAACAAAGTGAAAAGGCCCTGTCAGCAGTGACCAGAGCCAATGGCTGCCTTGAAGCCCAGTGCTTATGGGATTCCTGGGCCAGGCGTGTCTACCATTTTGTGGGTATTCTCAGGTTACTTCCTGTTGAAGTTGGATTAATTACATATTATAATTTTTTTTTCCTGTCACTATACCAGAAACTAACTTTAGCAAAAGTTTAGGTAAAATGTAAGAAAGCATCATTTGTTAAAGAAAACTGGATATTTTTTAAAATGAGATATTTTACTATGAATGATTTAAAATTTACTTCCTAGTCAAGGTCAAATGCCAGGTTACTAGAAATTTTCAAGGTATTTTCTGAAAATATGAGTGGCATGGAAAATAATGTAGCATTTACAGCCATTTTGCTGATTTTTTCTGTACATAAGAGGTGTCAAAGTCTTGTTTCACCAAATCATAATAATAATGCCAATGATTCCCAACTGCTATTCCTTAAGTGTTACAGTGAAGGAAATGGGCCAGAAGGATTGAATATATTACCTCTTCCTGTTACATTTTAATAAATGTGCTACCATAGTTGGAAAGATGAAAAATATAATAAACTTTAAGAAATTCGTTTAAGTTAGATTGATAATCACGTCAATCTCAGAAATTCTTCAGGTAGCTGCACTTTGAAATGAATATAAGAGCCTTCTAGTGCCTGGAGGTGTTTCCACTGTTAAATCATTTAGTCAAATATTTTTTCAAGTCTACATCCTTAAATGAAGTTTTCAAAACCCAATGGTTTAGAAAAGGCTTGAGTAACTCAGATATATTGTCTGTTCTAAAGAACTGAGATATTTGATAAACCAGTGAAGCACAATAAGCTTATTCATGAAGAAGTTCCTATTCAAAATTCTAATGTGAAAGAAATCCAGTCGTAAGGCAGAATAATGCTAAGAGGACAACGACTGCAGATACCCTCTTTCCTCTGCTTCCCCATCAATCCCTAAATCAACTAAAATTGACATTGGCTATTTGAGTATTTTATATGTATTTTGTGTCTTAAAAGTTCAACAGGAGAAAAAAAAAACTTAGTATTATCAGTCAAAATGAGCCAAAGGAAGCCTGTTGGGACGTATCTGTGGATTGTGATTGCCCTTATTCCTCATTGGAGTGTGTGTGTGTGTGTGTGTGTGTGTGTGTGTGTGTGTGTGTGTTTGATGGATAGTTAGAGTTTTCGGCACTTGTAAAATCAAATGCTTCTGAGCTTTTTTCTTTCTTTTTTTTTTTTTTTTTTTTTTCAACCAGGGGCTCTTAAACCACTGAGTCACATTCCCAGCCCTTTTTTATTTTATATTTTTTTTAATTTGAGACAGGGTGTCCCCAAGTTGCTGAGTTTGGCCTTGAACTTTCAGTCCTCCTGCCTCAGCCTCCTCAGCTACTGGGATTACAGGCGTGCACCACGGCACTGGCATTTATGTATTTATTTTTTCCTGAGTGTACCCAGCAGCAGAGGCAGCCCAGGCAGAGGAACTCCACCTACACGGTTTCCAGAAGGAGACTGGGAACAAGGCAGGCTCTTGCGGTGTGTGTCACAGAGGTGGAGGCTGGGAAATGAGGGAGAGAGGGGATTGAGGGAGGCCTCCTGGGCCATTATCTGGATTTCAGATCGAGTCTGAGAAATGCGGAGCTGCTTTTGGTTTATGGGAATCCTGTGCTGTGGAGAAGACACGGGGCTGGAGACAGCGGAAACGTGGACATCTCTTGGCCCATCAGCTCTGCAGTCCAGACACAAGCAGGCGTCTGCGGGGTGCAGAGGGTCTTGGATTGAGGAACAAGCTGAGGGATGTGTGCGCAGTGGGCTGACAAGGGCGTCCGCAGCGACACCAAGTCTTCCACCCCAGCCACGAGAAAGGCCCCACCCTCGCACCTTGCCTTCCGAGCGGAGCCCTCTTCCGCACCCTTGGTCTCTTCCCTAACCCTCCACCTGCTTCCCGCTGGGCCTTGCACCCCGCAGCTCGGCCTCCTGCAGAGCGGTTGCCAAGACCTCCTCTCTCCCTCCAGTCTTCCCCCAGCGCCCCTTCTGCCCAACCTTGCCTTGCAACCCTATTTTGAATTACGATCCCACAGTGACATGTCTTCTCTATCTTCCTGATTCATTTTATGCTAGCACTTTCCCAGCCTAACGTCAACCTTGTGCTCGTTGTTTATTTACTGCCCATTTTCCCAGTAGAACGGCAGCTCCCTGAGAGCAAGGACGGCTCTGTCCCCGTGTGCTGTCCCCTGCTCGCTCCCCAAGTCGAGAACAGTACTTGGCACAGAATGGAGGCTCTATAAATATTCTAGATGTGTGAACGAATGCAGGGGCTGAGCCAAGGAAGAGGAATCACTACTGCAAGGCGAAATCTTGAATCAAAGTCAAAAACCGTCCTGGCATCTGAAGGAGAGCTGTAGAGGACACAGGCTCCTCACAAGCAGCACGGCCCCTAGTGACGGTTCCCGGTGGATGCGCAAGGCAGCGTGCGCCCCTGGGCATGACCGGTCCGCTCTCTGAGGGGCTGGGGCCCAGCTCATACCGAGTCTGCGCACTGAGGGGCCTCCTGAGCTCCAGCCAAGTCCAGAGGACATGGACTCCGCCATGCTCCCCTCCTCTGTGGAAGTGTCTCTCCATCCTTTGTTTCCTAATCATGACCTTTGGTGCTGGCCCGCTGCCCTCTGGAGAGAGCCCGGCCTTGGAGAATGGTGTAAAAGTCCACAGCAATCTGGTGTGATGTCTGCTTGTCTCCTCCAGGCGCCCCACAACTCTGGCGATTCCACACTTCTAGCATTCTCTATGCCAATCGCACCCTTTTGCGACCCCATGACTGCATGCTTTGACCTATTTTATTCTGCCTGTAATAACTTTGCCCTGTGTGGTTTTCCTGTGAACTCCTTCTCATTGTTCCATAGCTAGTTCAAGCATTTCTTCTTTGGGAGAATCCCTGGCACCCTTCTCCGCCCTCTCTAAAGAGTTCTTTGCTCCGTCTAGGTTTCCCTCTGGATTCTGATCATACATTTGACTTCAAGGATTGATGGGCACATCCACTTTCTGTTTTAGGGTATGGTGATGGAAAGATAAGAGCCATGTTCCATTTTCCTTGTTTAAATGGAATACATTACTTCATCAGAGGACATTCAGTTGAGTGATTGATTTGTATTAATGAAGCAAAATGGTCAAAATTAGTAAACTCTATTGGAAGAGGTGAGATTAGTGCATCCGCCATCTTGTAAATCTTCTAGCACATTGAGCACTGCCTGATGTGGTGAAGGCCAAAAGGAAGATTCCCCAGGGAGAGGACACAAGCAGTGATGAAAAGGGAAAGATGTTTTAGTAGAAAAAGTGGCACAGAGACAAGACACGAAAAGTAGCGTTAAGTGGACAGGAAATAGAGGGGACAGACAATCACAAGTTTCACTGGAACCCTAGTAGCCACAAAAGGCCAGTTGCAGACGTCTTTAAAACTCACAGTGGAAGCTCTCGTGGTAGCTACAAAGCCAGTGATTGCTAATTGAGGGTAGGATTGCTGTAGGTGATTGTGGAATTACACAGATTCAAGCCTCTGATTCAGTTAGTCACTGTGCCCTAGCTGACAAATGAGAGATAAAGGAGACAGACGGCCACCAGAACGTGTTGCCGAGCGGCGAGTGTAGCTTCTCACTGAGTCAGCTCTCTACGTGGTCACCTGAATTCTCAAAACACCACTCATTCTCGGAAAGGGATCGATGAAGATAACTTCAAAGAATGTTGTGTATATTGTTTTTGTTGTTGTTCCCTCTTATCTGGACACTTTCCACAGCCTGTGCCAGTGTGTCGATGGGAAGGTGTTTCTTCCACTCCCTCTATTGCGTAGCCCTGGGCTTAATATGAATCTAGAACAGAGGAGAAAGAAGCACGTGTGGGGCTGATTAATGGAGAAATGCTCTTTGAGGGGTAGCAGAATGCAGGGTAGTTCAGGATTTTCAAATTCAACATCTCTGCTCCTCCAAATGCCATGTTTAGTTTTTCTGACGGTCTCTTTTGTAAGTTTCTACTTGGGGGCAGAGAACTGAGTGGGAAGAGGAATGTTGGAATAAGCTGGCTTTCTTCCCAATCGACTTCTGTACAGATCTGTTCTCAGCACGGACACCAGTTTATTAGACAATTAGAAGATGGCAACAGTGAAGATGCCGACAGGTCTCCCCAAATTGTTTCAGTGGTGTGTGTTCACACCTCTTCTTCTCATATACAAAATTCCAAAAGTCAGTAGGGATATCTTGGTACATATTTATGCAGATTACATTTGTATTTATGGAAGGGGATCACTTGTTCCCCCAGGTGGTTTTAAAATGGCAATTTCACTTTGACATGATACAAATTGGTTTAGAGAAAACAAATTATTCTAAAGTCTTTAGGAACTGAAATGATGCTGTTGGAGCAGAGGAACAGCGTAAATAAATCTAGAAGATGGCGATTTTTATCTCTCCAGAACTAGATGGGCTTGTCCTGGATCATGCCTCTGAATTTAGGTCGCTGATTTTTATCCAAGGATGATTTTTGACTTATATAAATAAATGAAAACCAAGAGGCAACATAAAAAGAATCAGTTTACAATCTTTTGAAATGTGTGTTTATACAGACCATGAAATTTAAAAAAAAAAAATGGTTAAGGAAAAGTTGTTTTAATACTGCTCTGAACAGCAGACCAAAATGATTATTTTTTAGGAGAGAATAAGTAGATTTTGTGATTTAGTCCTCTTCCTAGCCTGTCCTATAAATAGGAAATTCTAAAGCATGGAGGGACCTGGGAGTTTAGGATCATACGTTATTTCAGTAAAATTGTAGTGAAAGTTAAGTTACATATGAAAAACTACACAAAAATAAGGCCACAGCTCAGTGGGTTTTAAGACATAGACATGTGACTGGCATTCCAATAAAAATGAGATGATGTGAGGCCCAGGAAGATGCCCTCATGCCCACCCCACAGGCTAACGCTGTCCCGTCTCTTGTAGGCTGGCTGCTCTCTTCCAAAAACCTCCTCAATTCACATAAGTTCCATTGTAGAACTGGAAAGTGGAATTCATATTCTCCAACTTATCAGTTATTACTGCGATACTAACACAGAACTAAAGGAAAATCCGATGCTTTAGGGCAGTTGTAACATGAAAGCCTTGTCCTTGATTACTGAGAGAACACGGGGCACTGGCAGGGTGACCCGGGTTGAAAGTGAGGAACCTTCTTAACGGCAGCCATGTATTTAATTCCACATTTTCTCTGCCCTCTTTTGGCTCAATATTCAATTTCCCAGTGGAAAAACCTAAATAGCACCAAGTTCTACTAACATGTGACACAGAAAATGGAATTTAGAGATGGGCAGTAAGGTACGAGGACAGGGGAAGAGGAAAGTGTGATAACCAAGAACCACATGTGGTTAGAGGGCTTGATATTGCAACATACCGAAAGAGATTAATTCGGTGGGTTCAGGCATAATGCTTATTTTTAACAATTGGTGTTTTATTCTCAGTGATTGTGTCCCACAGTCTAAAGTGCTTAATGAGTTCTTACTGGAAAGTGACTATTTCAGGAGAGTATAATGGCCTTTAATCACTTCACTCAAGCTATTAGTTAGAAAGGTTGTCAGGAAATGTTTTTACTTTTGTTATAAAATTAATTGAATCTCTCATTGAATGGAAAAAGGAATTCGTCGATATGTAACCCCCAAAGTCGTGATCCCTTTTCTTTTTCCTTTTTCCCCTTTTCTTTACAATACTATTGATTCTCTTAAATAATTTCTCATTCTTTACATGGTTCAAATTGCCTAAGCAAAGAAGGAAAGAGTTTCTAGCTGAGCAACACCCTCGTTGTGGTGCAAGGCGCTGGGCAGTTGGGCAGGGCTCAGGTGGTGGGGTCTGTTCTCAGAGATGCGACCTTAGGGTTTTGATGTCTGAATATGACAGAGTGCAGAGTGCACTTACACAAACTAAGAAGGCTCCGATGTCTAGGCAACATGATCTGATGGGGACACTGTCAAAAATACAGTCCAACTGAAGAAAACTGCGGGGGTCCAGCCCTAGCACAAGGGTCGTGGTGCTCTCTGGTGATTGGGATGGCGTCCGCGAGGTGGAGAACAAAGCAACACAGACTCAGTGATCTGAGGCTAAGTTCTGTTCTAACTTTATTTTTTCCACGCACCATTTTTATATGTTAGCTTCTAGCTTGAGTACAATATCTTGAGGCCACACAAAAGGAAACTGACGCAAACTACAAGTTGACAGGCAAAACGTATTAGCAGATTAAATATTATCAACTCTTCATAATGTTTTTAAGTATTCTTCTACAGAATCTTTAACTAGTTCTACTTTCTATATTACTGGGAATATCATGCACAGAAGTCGTTTCTATGAACAACATATAAGTTTACACTATGTGGTTAATAATTAGTTCAATAGGAACAATAGCTCTTGCTAGATTATACCTCCTGCTTTTGCCCAGTAAGCATTAGCCTGTCCTGCCCAAGAAAGCTGTTCAGAGCAACTAAGCAAACACCAACATTTTACATACCTAAATATTCTAAAAAGGGGAGATGAGCCTTCCATGTACATTTTTCATTATAATATACTTGATGCCAACCAGGGTGTATTCTGCCAGTGGGAGATAAAGGGGGTCTAAATCTAAGGGACCAAAAGCTGGTTTCCTAGGAGGATACCATAGTTTTCCATTAACCAAATAAGCATGACCAAATGATGTCTGAATTGTTGGGACTATTTTTCTAGCCTTAACAACTTTGTGACTTGTTTGTTTGGAGTTAAGGTGAGAACAACGTGTCTTTCTGTCCTAGGTCATCTAGAAGTAGTCACCATCTGCGGTGCCATTTAGCATAAGTTGCTGGAAATGAGCATAGCATTCTTTCCAAGTTATACTTTTATCACCCCAGAACAAGGGCCTTTCTTGGTTATATCCAGTATGATTAGCTGTTTGATTCTTGTGTTCTAAATCCCCTAAGACCCTAGAATTCCCAAAACTCCCATATAATATTATTCCCAAGCATAGGCAAATTAAACAAGACAACAGAAAACAGCGGGCCCCAATTCCCAGGAAGATGAGACCTTGCAAACATCTTTATAACTCAATGGAATCCTTGTCAAGCACTGAGGGGAATTGAAGAGGGCGCAGCAGAAAACGTGTGTTAGGAGCCACCGGACTGT
The DNA here is from genome assembly GCA_020662805.1 of Glaucomys volans. Taxonomy (NCBI): domain Eukaryota; kingdom Metazoa; phylum Chordata; class Mammalia; order Rodentia; family Sciuridae; genus Glaucomys; species Glaucomys volans. The sequence goes on from JAJEJO010000080.1 coordinate 1,300,846, forward strand.
GTGTGTATTACCTCAGTTAAGTCACTGGAAATCCCAGTGAAGCAAATGTCACGTGCAATTTACAATATGGAAATCAGAGTTTAGGGGAGTACACAATGTCCTCAATGTCAAGCCAGCACAACTTCCAGAGGAAGAAAGCCCAAGGCCTTATGACTCTGAATGTCCACTGAAAAGGCTTTTATAGAACAGTTCAGGCAAGTGTTACTGGGAGACAGAGTGTATGGGTGGATGAACTGGATCCCTACCAAGGCGGAAAACGTTGAGCGTCTTCAGAGTGTGAACAGTAGACCCTAATCAGGTTCTTGCTCATCTTCACAAGAGGATCTGTGTGAATACTTTAGAGGCTCTCAAAGGTGGTACGTGGACCAGCAGCATCAGCAGCATCCATGATATTGTTAGGAATGCAGAGTCAGGAATCCCACCTTGACTCTGACTAAGAGGGGGGCTCAGAAAGCTATGTTTTAACATGCTTTGGGGATAACTTTTATGTTTGGTAAAGTTTTAGAACCATTGCTTTTGAAAGCATAAACTGGAGTGTATATATGCATGCTCTACAACATGCTAGGTACATGACTTTGAGAAATATAGTTCATCTTCCTGGCTTGAGTCCAAAATGTCAGTCATAATAGAACTAGCATAATAGAGTACTTTTGAAGTCTATGCAGTACCACATAGAAAGTGCTAGGCTCATAGTAAGCACTATATAAGCATAAGTACATACACAGAGCCTTTCTGAGAAAACATATTAAAAATTGCTATGAAAAACACCTCATTAAACACTTCAATATTTTTGAATATTTTAATAATGAAGTTTAGTATTATTATTGAGTAGAAATAAACATTCTTTTCCAACTTGTTTCAGCATTTAAAAACTATATGAAACAGAAAAGGAAAGGTGATGAAAGCTCATAAATACGACACAGCAAATTATATAGTTTTGTGAAGATGATTTCATACAGAATTCAAAGCAGATGCAATTAGTGCTACAAATCAGAAGTTGCAAATGATGATTTAACAAACACATGATTTAACAAACAAATCTGAGAAGAGAAGAAATTTCCAATGAATTTAAATCTCTAAAAGTGGATTTAATCTCATAAGCAATTCTCGGGAGATAACAGGAGGTGTTACTCATCATTCCAAAAAGTGGAGATCAGGAAAGTGGAGAAGCAGTGTTTAGGAAGAGGGTTGCCAGTGAAGACAATGAGCAGAATCCATGCAGATGTGTTGAATTACATAAACAAAACACTCAGTGTCGTTTGCTTTTTATGTGCAGCACGAGGTTATTGAGCTGCATGGTTGCCGGTGGGTGAGTCGCCGGATCTATGATGGAACGTGGCTGATGGGGTGAGGCCCAGGAACAGGTGGTGTGTGAATGACCGAGACCTACTCGCACTAGTTGGGGGATGTTCTGGTGTCTTCTGTTTCACAGCATGAAGTCAGGGAGGGCATGGGCTGGAAACCACTTCTGTCTTTTCCTAGCCCACATTCACCCGTCAAACACACATCATTAAGCAGTAGGAGAGTGGGTTGGAGCTTGCTAGGAAGAGAAGCGGAGGGGACATTGGACAGACACATTGCTCTTCCTCATTTTAAAATCACATCATAAAAAGATAAAATGGCAATCCAATGTTTAACAGCCTTTAGAATATAAAACCTGATTTTCCTGGCTCCTCTTGGCCCATTCTGACAACAGTACCATGAGTTTGGTGTTGTTCTTTCCCGTTGTTCAGCTAGGGAGACACTGAGGATTTCATGATGTGACCAGGGTCCCATGACCAGGGAGATGACCCAGATCAGGATGGGACGCCTCTTTAGATTTTCTTCCAAAATTTTTGTTCTTCCCACTATGCCTCACCTTCCTATACCATTTAGTCCTTTTTTCCCCATTAGCATTTATATCCCAATAAGAAAGAAAGGGTTTCGGGAATTAAATTTTTTTAAAAATGTTAAAATAAGAAAATTTAGGTATTTTTTTCCAAGAATTTTCAGCTCCAATGAGCATCTTGATGTGTACAAAACTTTTGGTCAACAGTGTGATTTGCCTGGTCTCAATTTTTATACTAACAGCTTTGAGTTAACATGATTATTGCCAAGGAGAAAAGTCACCTAATTTGATCAGTTTTTGTTCTGAGACTAAGGAAATCCAATGCTTTTCTTCTTTTAGTTGTAATAATTTTGTTGATTGTGAGTAATATTCCATTAGACATTTAAAGAAACTTTCATCAGATTTTATTTTGTAATGTATTGGACACTTTAGTTGCTGTATATTTAATTCAGTGCACATTCTGAAATCTTCTACTGTTCAAGCACAACAGGCGAGCTCAAACTGTTCAGGGTCCACCTGTTACAGATTGAGATGTCACAATCACAATCCTCTACATAGTTTTTATGGAGTTATAGGAATGCTTAAGCCAAAGATTTCATACAAATATGTGCGAATAAGGATTAGGGATCTAACATTAATATGATTTTGTGTATTAGTAATTACTAACAGCTAATATTGATTTATCTCTGTGATAAGACATTTACATGCATTATCTCATTTGTCACAACATCTCAAAAGGTCGGCATTTTTATTGTCCTTGATTTTCAAATAAGGAAAATGAGTCTGAGAATTTTAGTGATTTATCCAAGCAAAGAAACCTCAGAGCTTCAGAATAAGCCCACACATTTGCAAGTCTAAAGCCCATGTTCTTTCTTTAAATTATTGGTTCTTTTTAGTTATCCATGACAGTAGAATCCAATTGGATAAATTTATGCAAGCATGAGATATATCTATTCTAATTAGGGCCATGTTCTTAACCCCTGTCTTATTACCCACCCTGAACTCTGAGGGTCCCATGAGACCTTGTTTTGCTAGGTCAGTTTGAAGCAAGCACATAGGAGGTTCTGGAGGCACGTTCTTTTCTGGGTATGGTAGAGAGGCTGAGACATCAAGCTTGCTCAGTTCCTATCTGAGCTCCCTCCAGCTGTGAGCCTGAAGCTCAGGAACTGAGTCCAGGAGAGCGGTGGCAAACTCACAGGGTGGAGGTGCTGGGGAGGTTGAAGAGAGGACAGTATGTGGAGTTGTTGTCCCATCTTGGGACTAACAGCTGGTGACACTGTAATTTCCATTTTTTTACACTTATGGGGAAAGGTAAAGATGATCTACTTGTTGTCTTCCACTGAAAAGGAAACAAAAAGATAAAAAGTATATGCATGCTGCTCTCGCCTGCTTTTTCTAACTCAAGTTCGTTCCCCATTTGTGTGTGGCCACAGAAGATGTGACAGGCTGAGTTAGCCATGCTCCCTCAGTTCTAGCTGCTCTCTCTGCTGCCTAATTCCTTTCGGTGGGATCACAGTTCTTCCAGGCTGTAGTAAAAATTTTGAAATAATATTCTGATGATTTCGGTCAATATTTTCCATTTTGTTGTGAAATACTTTTTTTCTGCAAAATGTCTCACTGTCCTGCCCACCTGGAACCTGTTCACTGTCTTCTCTGCCTTTTAACCCTTCAACACACAGTTCCACTAACACTGTCCCCGCAGTCTCTCATTCAGCAAGCACTTACTTAGCTCTGACACTGAGCCTGGGCTTCTGTGGCATCTGGCACAGTGCAGAGACCTCAGAGGACTCACAGAGACGAGATGGGACGCTGCCTCGTGGCTCAACCCCGGGTGTCTTCCAGCTCTGCCTTCTGCAGAGCCTTTAGGTCCAGGCACTCTGCAGCACATGCTGGGGCCAGGATTGGGACCTCGTGAATTCCTGGAAGTTCTCCATCTTTGAAGTATGAAAGGCCAGTATCTACAACCAGAAAATCACATTATCTGTCCCTCATCTTTTTTATTCCCCAATGCTTGCCTGCTCCCTTCCTTTAACTCTCTCTTTCCTCCTTCCTTTCTCCCTTACTCACTTCCTTCCTTCCTTCCTTCCTTCCTTCCTTCCTTCCTTCCTTCCTTCCTTCCTTCCTTCCCTCTTTCTTCTTTCAAATAGTGATTGAAAACCCAGTGGCTCTTTACTACCCACCTGTTTTTATTTTTTATTTTGAGACAGGGTCTCATTAAGTTTCTGGAGCTGGCCTTGGACTTGTGACCCTCCTGTCTTGGCCTCTGAAGTCTCTGAGATTACAAGTGTGCACCCTGACACCTGGCTTCCCAAAGCTCTTCTTCCTGCTGTTTCTTTCCTCACTCAGTCAGTCATGCAATTTGGTCTCTTTCCTCACAGCATCTGCAGAAGCACCCCTTGTTTTTCCTCATCTACTTTGTTGTGCAAACCATGACTTTGGACGGTGCACTTGAAGTGTTCCTAGACACATGATGTGAGAAATGACAATGTAATAGAAAGTGACAGTTCATGGGGTCACTGCTATAGTGGGGTCCCAGCTAAACCCGCCTTCTCACCAATTCAGCCTCAGCTCTGGAATGCAAACCAAGATCCTTAACATTGTTCTAATTCTCATTTCTCTGCTACATTTCCCCCATACACCTAATTTCCAACCACATCTAAATGGCTTTTCTTTTCCCAGAGAAGTGATTTCCCCCTCTGCACCTTCTGCCTACAATCCTCCCTTCGCTTTCTTTGCATGCTGAACTTTCTCTCATCCTTCAACACTCAATTTGACATCCTTTCCTGTGAGATGCTCACTTTTCACATACATTGAGTTAGAGATCCCTTCTCTGGACTCCAATCATTTTGATTCCATATTTACCTTTTAGAACACGACTTCACTAATTAGAGATATCTAGGTTTCAGAGCACTGAGCTTAGAATTATTGATACTAGGCAGGACTTGGAGCAGTTGGGTCACAGTAAGAATTCAGTGAACAGACACTTTGTGGACATCGTAAGTGACAGGGACTGAATATCCCTGGTGAATTGAAAAAAAAAAAAATCTCATGGAAATAAAATTAATTTGTTCAATGCAAATATTAACTGAAGTTGGCAGATTGAACAAATACTTGTTTACTTTTCTTCCCAAGTCTCGGTTAAGTTTTTATGAATATTTAGAAAATAGCAAGAATATGAAAATCCACATGGAAGTAGCAATATAGGTGAAGCAGAGGAAGTGGGTGCTAATCTCTTAGGGGGGGCACCAGAGGTGGCTTACAGGTATGCAAAAGAAAATGAGCATAGGGTCAAAATGAAGGCAAATACTTGAAAGTGTTTCAACAGGTGTGCCTTTTAGACCAGCCCTGTGACTCCGTCACCAAAGAAGGGTGTATCTGTTGGGTCCCCAGTGAAAAACTGTTTTCATTTCATCAGTTGTGAGAAGAAAGTTGCAGTGTCTCTGCTGGCTTGCTGTTCATGTGACCTGACTTCAGCTCATTTTTTCATTCTCAATTATTAGGTCATTTACAGTAATATTGTTAGTCTTCCGTATGCAGGGGCTTGTGAGAATTGAGCATCTCTTTCCTGCAGTCTCAGACAGAATTCTGCCGCACATGCAGACGTCTATTATGAAGCAGGAGCAAAATCAATGGCACGAAGCTTAATAAAGTCCTAGCTCTCTGCCTTTTATGTCTTCTAATTGCACATACCATAAAATGTTTACTCAAGCCAGAGGACAAAATAGTCTAAGGACAGTATTCAGCTCAAGTTATGGTCAGATAATTGTACCAAAATTATCGAATCAGCAGTTGGCTCCAAATCCATTTCAAAATCAAGCCTTGGGCATCATCTCAAAATGCTCAGATTTTCAAATTCGCTAAGTCCTTATAACCTGTTTTGAGATGGGGGGCACAAGTGCATTAGTTCTGGCAGTCCACGTATCTTACACCTTAGTTTTTTCTGAATTAAGATAATTTCTGTTGTATGAATCATGGTATTTGGCCAACCCTCTGGTGATGAAAATGCATAGCATGTTTCAGACACTTTTTGTGTCAGGTTTTGGATGGGGATTCCTACCAGTCAACCATTCCAAGGTATGTGTTCCTGATTAAATCAACTTTCAGCCTAAAGTATATCTCAAAACTTGTACTAGAAACTTACCAAGTTACCTTTTCTTGGGCCAGGAACATCGAATATTGATTGGTCCTGTGCTTCCCACTTAGTATGATATCGCATTACCTGGACTGAAGGATTTGAGACAACATTTAAGACAACATAACATGCCCCCATCAGACTTACTATTGCAATTATCCATTGCTGCATAGCAGATTAACCCAGAATTTGCAACTTAAAAACAAGAATCATTTCTTATATTTCACAATTCAGTGATCTGCAGTTCAGAGATGTTCCCAGCTGGGAGTTTCTTCTGTTTGTATAAATACTGAGGTCATGAGGTTCTGTAGCTGTCAAATAGACTCCTGTGGGCATCTGGCACCTGGTCAGGGTAGCCCACAGGCTATTCTTGGTGGCACTGCTGACTAGTGTCCATATGTGGCTTCCCCTACATGGATTACTGAGGAAAGTCAGAGTGGGATGGTAGTCATGGGCTCTGAGACTCCACTTTCAGAGCCCAGGAAGTCAGAGTTGCCAGCTTCCTAAGATATGGGCACAGAAACTGGTTAGCAGTAGCTCCACCCTGCTCTACCAGTAAAGCACTGTCATGGCGTTTACTCACATTCTGTGGAAAGGGAGAGGGTGGTTCTTTCTTCTCCCTTGCTGAGCTACAAATGGGTCAATCTCTTATTCCATCTCTCTTGCCAGGGCCTGTCTTTCCTTGGGTTTTAGGCTATTTGGTTTCTGTGTAATCTCAACTCTCTGATGGTTTCAAAAATAGGTCTGCTTTTGTGCTCTGTCCAACTTCTTCTTATCATGAAGGTGCTACTAACTCTCTTCCAAGTCCCACATCTCAAGTGGAAGTGGAACTCCCTGGCTTTAGGTTCTGCAGTTCTCGATTCTAGAGTACAGAGGAGTGGTGCCTGAAAAAGTGCTTAGGGAAAATCATTTTGAGACTGAAATTCCAAGAATTCCTCATTTAGCCAATTATCATTCAAAGAACAAGATTTGATAGTTTTAGATTAATAAGAACTAAGTAAATAATTTTTAAAATGAATTTCTCAATCGTCTTAAAATAATATATTTGAGCAATGCAGTGGAAAAGAAGCAAAACAAAACAAGAATATATCAGAACTAAAGTAACAGTGGCTCTAATCCAGGAGATAATTGGCAGCATATTCCAGAACCAATTTTAGCTGACTTTGAAATCATATTAGAACAGGAGGTTACAGATTTTTTTAAAAAATCTTCTCATTTTAAGAACAATATATTTTTAAGAACATGTTTTAATTTTCAATCAATTGAATTTTTAGAAAGTTTGTTTCTTAATGCAAATTAAGATTTTGATGTTGTGGGATTTTCCAGTAGAAGTTTAAAACACAAATATATGCAATTTGATCAGCATGTGGGGCGTGCTCTCTTAACCCTTTAAGTTCCAAGTTTTCAATTTTGTAACAATTTCAAAGAGATTTACACAGGGGCATTAAAATAGACTGGAAGTTATAATCTAGAGTTTATTGTATATCTTTACATTATTAATTAATATCAGTGTATTTTAATGTAACTGTTCTCTTCTTATTATATACTGGTATACAAGATACTGCATTTAAGTTCTTATGTGTATTTTACATATGGGAAAATGGTTAGCCAAATATAGAGAACTTTAAAGTTATTAGGTCTAAACTATGAATGAACCAAGCAGAATGAATGTAAATGTAATTAACGTTATCAATAAGGGGCAGGTAGATCATGGAGTGGCTGCAACTCTGAATCTCCAAGAAGGAAGCAGCACCACTTAGTTGCACTGTGATAGGGTGTTCAACCTGAACCAAATCTTTAGGAAACATCACATAAACCCCAAACAAAGGGCACTTGGCTGTTAAAATTTCAAATGTGCCAATGTCATGAAACACAAAGAAAGTCTGAGAACTCATTCCAGATTAAAAGGAACTGAAGGGAATGGCAAGGAGCAATATGTGACAGGATACATGCTACAAATGACATTGCTGGGCCCAGTTACAGAGTTGGAATGTGTGTGGCAGAGTGGATACCAGCAGCCCATGGTTGCCCATGTCCTGAAACGACAGCTGTACTGTGACTAAGGAAGTGTCCTTCTTTTCAGGGTGTGCATACTGGAGCATTAAGGGACCCTAGGACCTCAGGTCAGCAGCTTGCTTGCAAATGTGCATGCAAGTGTGGGTGGCCAGGGACACACAGAGCACATGGAGGAGGCCAGGGTCAGGCACGGGGAAAGGGTCAAGGGAAGGCATATGTTCTGATCTTGCAATTTTTCTGTAAACTTGAATAAAAACATATTACCCAAAGGAAGACTGGCATAGCACTACTTGAGGTTAATACTATCATGACTTCTTTTATTTATTGAGAAGCACCAAGTTCTTGGTACTACAAAATTTCCATTAAATAAGATAAAATACATTTCATCAAGTCACAGTGGTGGGAGATGACTTTGAACTCTTCTCAGTCCTTCTGAAAACCCCAACAAAAAACCCTCTATTGAGTTCATACTTCCTTAACTGAAGACTCTAAGATTTGTGTCTTATGAAGTTTATTACACTAAGTATGAGACTGGAGAAACAAATTATTGATGAAATTGACAGAAGTGTTATAGACTTCATGTTTTAGCGCTTTTCAGAGCAGACGTTTGTACAAAGGGCTAAAAACAATAAAATGTTATTGGCTTGGAATCTGTACAGAATTTTCCCTTTAAACATCTACTGGCTTCCAAACACCTGAACAGGAGGCCCCGAAATCAACAAATTGTGTGTTATTGACCAGCTTAGAGAATTTTCTCTCACTTTCTCCTCCCCCTTCCTGCTTCCTCCAAGGCCTTAATATCAACAGAAGACTGAAATTCATCTGCACTCCACTTAATATGTGCAACCAGCTGTGATTTTATTTTTTGATGCTGCCACATGAAAAAAGTTGTTTTTTATCCTGAGCTATAGGTGTTAATTGGTATCTTTGTATCTTGCTAATTAAGTTCTAGCAACACCTTTTCCCTCTTCCTCGTTTGCGTTTAATGAGCTCCCTTGTTGTATTAATTTATTAGATAATTAGATAAAACAAAAAAAAGTTCAGTTTCTTTAAGAGTGCTTTTGGAAAATATACCTTAAATCTTCAAACAAAGATAAAAATGTATACATTGCAAGAAAAGAAAAGCAGCTCAGCGAGAAATATATTTCATGTCAGCCTGCACATTCACACTGACATCTCTACTAATGTTATCATTAGGGCCTGTAAAAAAAAGATGAGATTGATTCGAAAGCCCAGGCAGTAACAATTATTTCAATGTAAGCACATATGGTACAACATGATGTGCATACCAGAAACCTTTGCAATATTTAAGCACAACAAACAAATTACCAGCTAAGCAATGTGACCTTTGGACTCTAATTATCATTTTTATTTGCATGTTCATTTTCTTTCTAAAATTCTTCTAAAGCCATCAGACAGGCATCATTAACTTATTTATAATTTATTATGACATCAGGACTTATTTGATAAAAAGAATGGAAAAATCATGGATGTGCATGGAAACTTATCACTGTCTAAAAGAATCATACTTCCAGTTCATCAGCAGTGAGGGAATCGTGGAAATGATTTTGAGTGAAAATTTGCAGATGTTGTCAATTCACTCTACGGTGCTAGCTCCTAGTCTTTTTCAGGTGGTTTTCTTTCTACCTATGCAATTGTGAGAAGAAACTATGAGCCAATGGCACCTCTCCTTTTATTTATTTTTTTTTTTTGCCTTTTTTTTTTTTTTTTTTTTGCCTTTGGGTAAGTGATGGATCTCATTGGACTAGACTACTCTATTTGACTCCTTGGAAATCAAATCATTGTCAAAAATATACATCTTTGGAAATAACTATCAATCCTTAAAGTGAAGCAGACATCTAAAACTCAAAGTATCAAATTGTAAATATTTATACTAAACAGGCAAATGCATATCCAATCAATGTTGAAACTGTATTTCATGAGCAAGAAAAGTACAGTGAAGCTGAAAGTCATAATAATATGCAATCGCTCAGATATTCTCCGATAGATATAATGACACAAATGGCTCCTTTTTCTGCCTCGGTTTTAGTTATGTTGTGTTTCCAGCTGCGCTTAGCACATTTTACTGAGAAACCTTGAAGTCACTCCTCCATGCTGTCCATGCTTTCTGAAGGAGCCACCCTGGTGTTTCAAGCTGCTCACATGACTTGGGTGCTCTGCTCTGGAGAGGTCATAAGCTGAAAAGCGGTGTCAGTGTGTCTTCACATGATCTTTTGGTGAAATGCCTTGAAGTCAAGGCTCCTTCCAGTGCCATATGCAGCTAATGAATCAGAAAGGAGTTTTCTCCCACACATTCTCCCACAGGTAATAGCACGGCAATCTGAAACTTCCACACCCCTTGGTTTTGCTCTTCCCCAAACGCTAATTTAAATCCCTTATGACTGTGGAAAGCATAAAGGGGGAGAGAATGCACAGAGAGGCAATTGGAGGGACAGAGATAGCAGAGCTGTGAGAAGATCGTTTGCAGAAAATATCCTTCCCATGTGTGGACTTGGCCTTTGAAGCAAAGAATTACAACAGGAAATTAGGAATAGGCTGGTGCAGCCCATAAACAAGTACGAAATTGTGTCAGCACACCAAACTATTTCACTAGCCTGCCCTTCCCCCAGGAGGTTCACAGGTGGTGTAATAAATGAAATCAGCAATCCCTCTGCATGTCTAGCTTATATGGTTATTTTGGCTCAGCCGGCCATTAGTTATTTGTAAGCTGGGGCATAAATACAGACACTGGTTGAATATTTATGTACAACTCCAGAATCCACCTTCATTAATTTGTCTATATATGGGGGATATGGCTATGGGGGGAATGGAAAATATTTACTCTGGGAGCCCTTAATGTAATATATTAAGTTTGAATGTGCTCTTGGTATGGGGGGTCCTGGAACTCTTGGTAGGTGTTGGGTCCCTACTGACCCTTTATCATTTTTCTGTCTTTCCACAACTGAATATAAAACTGAAAAGCTGCCGTTAACAGTTAACAAATGGTGATGCTGCCAGACTCATCTTATAAGAAATTCCCTAAGTTTTTATCCAGACATAAGATTTTTTATTAGGTTACTGGTAGAGCCTGTCCTCAGAGCCCAACTATAACTACATATGGCCCTGAATGTTCTCCTGCCTGTATAGAAGAATGGCATTCTGAGACTCCTTCATTTTTCTCTGACCAATAAAATTAACGAGTTATTGAATTTATGTTCTCATTCGAGTCCTTGTTACTGTACTTTTAACAGAGGAAAATAAAGTAAACAAACACAAGAGTTGACACTGAAAGCAATGCTGTCTATGTTTAAGTTTTTCCAGGTATTAGATTTGGAATGTCTGCTTGGAACACGGTCTCACTGCAGTGATTCCCACTGTGAGAGAAAGCTGTTGCCAAGATCACTCTTAATTATAAACTGTCTTCTCATTCATGGGCGGGAACCTGCAGAACTCACACTAGTTTTGTATAAGGAGCAACTGCAGTTGTTCACCAAAGCTCTTTAAGGTATTTCCTTAACTTTGGCAGAGAATCATCTTAGAATTTCATTCTATGCTGCATCTTTCTAGATTTCTATCCTGCTAGAGGTCCTTTTCCCAAGGTTAGGCTTCCTGCAAGTCCCCATTCTCTTTGATCCAAAAAGAGGCAGCAGTTGAATTATTTAATGCGTCAGCCTTGACTCTAGAGTCTCCCAGGCAAGGAGACTAACACTTTACAAGATGGCTTATTTTTAGGGATTAAGAAATGGGAACTGGGGATATGACTCAGTGGTAGAGCAATTGCCTTGCATATGTGAGACCCTGGGTTTGACTTGACTTCCAGAACCAAAAAGAAAAAAAAAGGAAAGAAATGAAATAAATGAAGTGTCATCTCCATCTCCAACTACCTACCTCCTTAGGATATAAATTTGAAGTCAGAGAATGAGCTACCTGACCAAGATCTCATCAATGATTAAAGCCTGTAGGTTTGCACCGGGGTGTGTCTTGAATCGCCTAGGGAGCTGTGTTGAAGCACAGGTAGCTGGACTCCTTCTTCCCCACGCAGCAATTTTTAAGTGAATTTCCTGTGATTATGTTTAGTCTTCACTAAGCTAGTGTGATTACTTAATTTGAAAAGCTAACACTTTTCAGCCTAAGTCAATCATAAAAAACCACGGGCTTTAGTGACAGAAAAGGATCTGCTTTTTGAGCTCCTCACCTAATACTTTGGGAAATTAGTTAAGAATTGGTAGGAGGTGTTGGGCACCGTGACACAAGCCTGTAATCACAGTGGCTCTGGAGGCTGACACAGGAGGATCTTGAGTTCAAAGGCAGCCTCAGCATAAGCATGGCACTAAGCAACTCAGTGATATGCTGCCTTTAAATAAAATACAAAATAATTGACAGCTAATAAAAATATTTAAAAAAAATACAAAAAAGGCTGAGGAGGATGTGACTCTGTGGCCAAGCACCCCAGGTTAAAAAATTGAAATAGAATAAAGAAATGGTAGAAGGTATATTTCTTGTTATTTTCCTTGTATGTTATAAAACTGCTAAATTTTCTGAAGTTATGGACTATTTAAATACCCTTGGAAAATATTTACATTAGTTATTGCATTATTTTCATCTTTCATCATAGTAATGTTACTAAAATAAATGAGGGAATATTCCAAGTGCTAGCTTCACCTATCTAGGAATCTTAGGACTTTAGAATATCCATCTCATATTTGTTAGAAGACATATTAATGTTTATACATATTTCATGTATAAGATGGAAAATGAGCTTTTACTAATTTTGTTAATCTAAATGGAGGAATGATAGAGAAATTAAACAGTTTAGAAATCTTTCTTTGGAATATATTATTGAAATCTTAAAAAATATCTTTAGTACCTTTAGGAGAGACAGAAATACAGACTGAGTTGAAATGCAAAATAGCTTTAGCAAATTTGATGGAATAAAGAGAAATGGGAGCACATCACCTTTCTCGTTGAGATAGTCTTATTCTTGCCAGATCAAACTCTTCCAAAGAACAAGCAAACATTGTGGCAATTCAGTTGCATTACTCCAGATTAAAGCAACAAAGGTGTGGGTTGCATTGGTTTCTTGATGGGAAGAGCCCCTGGGGCTGACTGTATGCATCTATCTGATTGACAACATCCTACAAGTGAAACTATTCTGACGACAATGTGGGGATTTTATGGGTGGCAGACACCATGCAATATGCTAGATATCACATCAGTGAAAAATAATTCTTGGCTCAAATAACAAATCATTGATCTATGGCTTATATAAATCATACTTCTTTTTCTTGTGGAAGTGTGAATCTAAAGTTAGGCAGTCAGGTCTGGTTTTCTCAGTAGATCTTCCTATTGCTTTTCCTAGGCCTTTTAATGTTCCTCTGGGATATGGACTGGAAAGTAAAATAATTCAATGCCCTTTCACTTACCCTGTGGAAGTAGGGGCACTGTCACATAGTTATGCCTTCAGGATGACTGCACTGGAATCAGGCATGCATAAGCCATATTTATTGGCTTGCAGACATAAAGAGTGGAGAGGATGAGAGACATCTCAAGCATAATTTGTACATAATATCATAGCTCCCTTAATAAGAATCAAAATTAAATGATGTCAAATAGATTGAAGAAGGCACATTAAATGTGAGAAACAGTTTTAAATAACTAAATACTAATGTTTTTCGGGAATTTAACTTCAGATAAATAAACAGTTGGTTTGAAAGATGAAATCCATAACTTTCAGCTCAAGACTTTTTTAATATTGCCATAATAATGCAATCTAAAAGTTTCATGGCTTATAACATGGCTAAATTTTGCCTTCTCTTGATTTGGCTGTATGGAGTGGATGGGTCTGCCTTGGGATGCAGGCTGGATGAGCTTGGCTCATCAGGTTCATCCCGAGGCACAGACTGGAGTGCTTGAAGCAGCCCTGCCTGGAAGATGTTCTTCAAATGCAGAAGGCGGAGTTGGGCAAGCCCTACCAAGTAGGCCCACCTGACCACATTAAAGGAGGAGGATGGGAAAGGGCACACCACCCGTCCTGGAGGGACAACAAAGCTGTTGATGTTGGTCTCCTGCAGAGCAGTGGAGTATGGCTATCAACGATCCAGTCTCCACAAAGCACAGTGTCTTACTCAGATTTTTTTGTTGCTGTGACCAAAAGACTTGACAAGAACAACACAGAGGAGGAAAAGTTTATTTGGGGCTCATGGTTTCAGAGATCCCGGTCCATTGAGAGCTGACTCCATAGCTCTGAATGAGGCAGACCAACATGGCAGAAGGGTGTGGTGAAGGAAAGCAGCTCCGCACACAGCGAACAGGAATAGGGAGAGCCCCACTCATCAGAGACAAAATATGAACCCTAATAGCACGCCTGCAGTGATGTACCTCCTCCAGTGACTCGGCACCGGCCTGCAGTTGCCACACAGTTAATCCACATGAGTGGATTAATTCACTGACTAGGCTACAACTAATCTAATCATGTCACCTCTGAATATTCTTTTATTGCCTCACATCTGAGCTTTCGGGGGAAATACCTAATATCTACACTATAATACACAGGAACTGCAAGTTACTCACAAGGAATGTTTAAGTACAAAGTTCTACTCATAACTTGAGGGTGTAATAGCTGTCTGTCTCGAGTGTAAGTTTTTTAAGCAGTGCGGATTGTTGCTCTAGGAGGTGTGCTGTAATTGAAAAGAAAATTGCTTTAGTGATTGGGAAAGTGTTTTTTAGGCAGAAGAGAAGAAAGGGACAATCATTACGGACTAGTCCACTGTCTTGCCGGGCAGGCTAAGGAGAGAATTCTACTATCAGAAAGGCAAGAAGCTCAGAATTGAGACGGAGACTGGTTCCAGCTACTCTTGCTGAGGACTGTGACGCCCCTCATGGGTATGTTCTCCTTTCTGATCACGAGGCCGTGTGCTCTGCCCCACAGTGATTTCACAAGAGGATATTCATGTTCCTATTATCCAGTACTTTGTTCTGATCATAGTACTTATCTCCATGTACTACAAGGCTTTTTAAATGACGGTTTTTGTCACTATTCTAGAGGCAGAATGGGATATTTTTTCTTCCATGTAGTAGTATTTTTTGATGATGAAATTTAGCCTACCGTATTTTCAGTAAACTATACAATTTTATTTAAAAAAATAGCTATGGTACATTTTTTTCCAGCTACTAGTTTTATTCTACTTTGGAGATACTAAACTAAAAGATTCCCTTTAATATCAGATGAACAAAAAGATTATATAGATTTTAGACAAGTATTCACCCTTAGACAAAACTGATGAGAAATTAAATCATTTTGTAAAAATGAAATGAGTCTTTTTTTTTTTCCTTCTTTCTGTGGTGCTGGGAATCAAACCTAAGGAATCAAATCAAACTCAGAGGTACACCCTGGTATGATAGCTGTCTTAAGTTACAGTTTCCCGCAATGTAAATGGGAGAATTTAAATTATAAGTTAAATAAAATTGCATTATTTTGCTTAATATTGTCATATTTGTACCCACTGAGGTATTTTCCCAACTGTCTAGAATCTTAAATTCCAGTATTTTCAACTCACAAGCTACCTTGTAAGTATTAGATTTTTTCCTCCAACTCCTTGCCAGGGAGACTAAACCTCTAGTTATAGAATGTGGACATTCCAGCAATCAGTTCAAAGGAATGAGTCAGTAGTGATCACATCAGTTTCATAATTAAATAAAGGTCTGAGTTACTGAAATGTTAGGTCAATTAGTTAGTTGTTATAATGTACATTATAACATTTTAAAGAAGTACATTAGGTTAAGAAGAGACTTCTAAAGAAATTTGGTGCAATGTTTCACTATAATTGGGACTTTCTCACTAGCATCCTTGAGTGAACTGGAGGACAAAGCCCTGCAAAATTCTCAAGGAGTAGGTGGGTTTGAAAGAAGCTATAGAATCACAAGTGTAAGGAACAATGTTAAAAATGAAAAAGGGTTTGTCTCTGTGTCTTCTATTCTTTTACACTGGTCTGTGTGTCTGTTTTGGTGTGAATACCATGCTGCTTTTTGTACTGTAGCTCTGTCATGTAATTTAAGGTCTGTTTTTGTGATGCCTCCCGCTTCTCTTTTCTCGCTGAGGACTGCTTTGGCTATTCTGGACCTCTTATTTTTCCAAATGAATTTCATGACTGCTTTTTCTATTTCTATGAAGAATGTCACTGTAACCTTAATAGGAATCACATTAAATCTGTATTGCACGTTTGGTAGTAAGGCCATTTGGCCAATATTAATTTTGCCTATTCAAGAACAAGGGGATCTTTCCATCTTCTAAGAACTTCTTTCATTTCTTCTTTAGTGTTCTGTCATTTTCTCTGTAGAAGTCTTTCACCTCTTTTGTTAGATTGATGGCCAAATACATATATTTTTTGAGGCTATTGTGAATGGGGTAGTTTTTCTAATTTTTCTTTCGGTAGATTCATCATTAATGTGTAGGAACACAATTGATTTATGGTGTCAATTTTATATCCTGCTACTTTACTGAATTCATTTATGAGTGCTAGAAGTTTTCT
Organism: Glaucomys volans; assembly: GCA_020662805.1. Taxonomy (NCBI): domain Eukaryota; kingdom Metazoa; phylum Chordata; class Mammalia; order Rodentia; family Sciuridae; genus Glaucomys; species Glaucomys volans. The sequence goes on from JAJEJO010000080.1 coordinate 1,317,350, forward strand.
GGATCTTCTAACTACAGAATCATGTGTCAGGAAATCATGTCATAGGAGTAGTTTTAATTCTTCTTTTCCTATTTTTATCCTTCTAATTTCTTTCTTCTGTCTAATTTCTCTGGTTAGAATTTCAAGGACAATATTGAATAAAATTGATAAAAGTGGACATTTTGTCATGTTCAGTTTTTAGAGGGAATGCTTTCAGTTTTTCTCCATTTAGAATGATGTGGACCTTGGGTTTGGTTTAGATACCTTTTACAAGGTTGAGGTATGTTCCTATTGTCCTAGTTTTTCTGGTATTTTAAACATGAATGAATGCTGTATTTTGTAAAATTCATTTTCTGTATCTACTGAGATAATCATCTTCTTGTCTTTAAATCTATTTATGTGATTCATTACATTTATTGATTTCCAAATGTTGAATCAACCTTGCATCCTGGGGTTGAACCCCACTTGATTGTGTTGCCCTAGGTTTTTAATGTGTTTTTGTATGCAACTTGCCAGAATTTTGTTGAAAATTTTTGCATTTATCTTCACAAATACAGTTGTCTCATAATAGACCAAGGAACCAGTAACGTACTTTGGAGAAAAGATAACCTCTTCAACAAATGATGCTGGGAAAACTAGAAATTCATATGTAGCCAAATGACATTAAACACCTATCTCTCACCTGCACAACTCACTCAACTCAAAATGGATCAAGGTCTTAGGCATTAGACCAGAGACCCTGTGCTTACTAGAAAAAACAGTAGACCCAAATCTATATCATGTCAGCTTAGGAGTTGATTTCTTTAACAAGACTCCTAAAGTATAAGAAGTGAAATCAAGAATCAATAAATGGGATGGAATCAAGCTAAAAAGCTTTTTCACAGCAAAGGAAACACTTAAGAATCTGAAGAGAGAGCCTGCAGGACAGGACAAAATCTTTGCCACCTACGCTTCAAATAGAGCACTAATCTCCAGGATATATAAAAACTCAAAAAGCATAACACCAGAAAAGCAACCCATCTAACAAATGGGCAAAGGAGCTGAACAGGCACTTCACAAAAGAAGAAATACAATCAGTCAACAAATACATGATAAAACGTTCAACATCTCTAGCAGTTAGAGAAAGGAAAATTAAAACTATACAGAGATTTCATCTCACTCCAGTCAGAATGGCAATTATCAGGAACACAAGTAACATAAATGCTGGCAAGGATGTGGGGAAAAGGTTCACTCATACCTTGCTGATGGGAAAGCAAATCGGTGCAACCACTATGGAAAGCAATATGGAGATTCCTCAGAAAACTTAGAATGGAACCACCATTTGACCCAGTTATCCCACTCCTCGGTTTATAGCCAGAGGACTTAAAATCAGCATACTACAGTAATGCAACCATATCAATGTTTATAACAGTTCAATTCACAATGGTAAAACTATGGAACCAGCCTAGATGACCTTCAACAGATGAATGGATAAAAAACATGTTTTATATATACACAATGGAATACTACTCAGCCATAAAGAGAAATGCAATTATGGCATTTGCTGGTAAATGGAAGGACTGGAGATATCATGCTAAGTGAAAGAACCCAATCCTCAAAACCAAAGACTAAAATGTTCATTCTGATATGCAGATGCTAAAACACAAAGAGGCGGGCACAGGAGTGTAGGGAAGTACTTTGGATTAGAAAAAGGGGAATGAAGGGGAGAGGGGAATGGGAATAGGAGAGAGAGTAGAATAAAGCAGACATTACTTTCCTATGAACATACATGAATACATGACCAATGATATTCCACTTCATGAACAACCCTAAGAATGGGAAGTTACACTCCTTGTATGTGCAATATGTCAAAAGAGATTCAACTCACATGTGTAACTATGAATACATTAAAAAAACTAAAAAAAAAATTAAAAAGAATGTGACTCATGATAGGAGAAAAAGTCAAATAAATAGAAAGTGCACAAATTCCTGGGTGCAAAAGTGGCTAGTGAGAGGAAAAAGAAAGCAAATATATTTGCCTTAGACACATTATGATATAAAAGAAGGAATAAAATCAGTGAGAAAGAGCTACACTAAAAACAACAGGAGAGTCCAGACAAATTCTATTAATTACTATCTAATTAGAAAATTAGATAGTAATTATTTATTATCTTAGTAGCATAATTAACTAATTTCGCTTTAAAAATTCAGTGACTTACTCAAGAAAAGACAGAGAGTACTCATGAAATGTATGTGCAATTTCTATATCAGTGTGACATTACTGTGAGTAATTAAATGCAATTTCTAGAAGAATTAATTCAGTTGCCCCTAGATACATTCTGAACACTGGACTTCACCAACTTCTAATTTCTTAAAGTTTGTTCTATCTCCTAAAATGGAAGAAAATAAGTTAATATTCAATGATTTTTTTCCTGAGATGGTTAATATGAAACGTCTATCTTACTAAACCATGAGAAAAACTAAATTGCTCCAATTTATGTGAATATAATGTTAAGTAAACAAGAACATGGCCCTGACAATGGAATTAGATTTTGCTGACGTGATTGAGTTGTTAAGGTATATGCAATTGTGCATCCAAAATAACGTGATTTCCCTGGTCATTCCGTTGTTTCCCCAAGTAGAGCACCTGAATAACCAAAAGCTGAGATTTGGAGGAAATGGCGTTCTGCAGTTTTCTTGTGCAAATTTCTCCTTCAGTCAGTGCCACACTCAGCTGGAAGAAATAATTTGTCAAATATTCTCCTCCACTAAACAGTGGTGAGAGTCCTTCAGAGAATTTTCACACTAAAATCATCTATTGGGTCTGTGCTGACAGCCAGGATTCAATCCTGGTGTCTTTGTACTCAGAATTTCTCTCAGGAATACAGTCCAAAGAAACAAGACAAACTTATTATTGCCAATGCCATCCATCATTCAGATGGCAAAACAGATGTATCCAACTGAATGCAGATAGTTTCTGTCTAGCTCTCCTGTCTCTTTACTTGATTCTGGTTTTGTAGTGGAGTTGAGTCTCCTGGTGCCTCTAAGATGGCGGCTTGCATCTTTGAAGGATCATGTGCTTTTTCACTGGCATCTACCAGGACATTCTTATTTGGGTAATTTAGGTTATACACACATTTGAGCAAATTACTGCAGTCAATGGAAAACAGTATGTTGATTAGTTCACCTAGGACCTTGCCACTGAACATAGTTTCATCTATAACATAGAGTTGTAGTGAGGCAGGACTGACTCCCTCACCTTGAGCAAAATTAAACTAATAATAGAAACATAGAAATGAAAAGTCGTACCCCATTTGTGTACAATGAATCAAAATGCAGTCTGTAAAAATAACAAACAAAAACAAATAAACAAACAAAAAGATTGGGGACTGCATGCCAAGGGGCAAATAGTTGAAATAGATTATGAACCAGATCTGCTTGCACTTGGTATTCTTTTCCTTTTCACTGGATTAGAAAATCTGCTATGGTTCAGAGCTCACTCAATAGATAGATCTACGCTGGATAAAATCCACAGTCAAAATGGCAACATGGTAGCTATGTCCTATTTGTCCTTTTCTGAACCTCCAGCCACACTCACTTCTAAACCTACAAGGTCAATGTCATCTGTACTTTTTATCTCGTCATGTGCCATCATGATTAAATACGTCTTGAGACCTGCTTTGTGCTAGGATATATGGACTTGCAGAAACTTGTAGGTTGCAGCTCCGACAGAGCATTTAATATCCCTACCAGCTCTGGAGGGTGAATGGGGATCATCCACGCAGACAGGGGGAGAAGGGCTTCAAGGAAGAGTGAAGGTCAGTGCCAACTAACTGATAAATAAAACAGCACAGGATTTTCAGAAAATTCTAAGTATCTCTGTTTCTTACTCAGAGTGTGAGAGGAGAAGATGATTTCCATTACTGGATGATAGAAATTAGATCTTAAAAAGTTTAATAACCAAGTGAAAGCTGGAGAATACAGTTTCTCACAAATAGAGTGTCAATGAAGTCATTTTATAGGTGAGTAGCATTAGAGTTTTTGCCCATGGGGGAATTAATTCCGGAAGAGTTTGGAGCATCACCTGAGAGTGGAAAGGAGGACTTCAGTGAGGCAGTATGGAGGCTCTTCCCGTAGCTCGGATCAGAAATGAAGCGCAAACCCTAGGGGCAAATGTAGGTTTGGGGAGGAGGAAATGTGTCCAGGTGCTCTTTAATCCCGCTCTTTAATCCCCATATGTAGGGGAGAATTGAATTCAGGGCATGAGGGAATGAGAAGCAGGAGAGCTTGGCTTGGATTTCTGCCTAGCTGTCCTTGAGCGCAGCAGTGCAATAACAGAATCAGCTCCCGTTTGCAGGAAAGGGCTTGGGGAAGGAATGAGTTTATTTTAAATACGTGAAGTTTGAAGTGCGTGAGGCATTCAGGTCCTGAGGTTTACCAGGTGCCACAATACATTTGTGTGGCACCCCGTGCAAAAATCTAGATGTGAAGTATCTGCTCCAGGGTTGACAGCCTGTATGTGCCAATCAAAACGAATGTGTGTGTGAGATCAGGAAGGAAGATGATTAGGACTGAGAACTGAGCAAATAGAAGACATTTGGATCATGCTCAGTATCTAAGGAGGGAAATAAGCAAAGGCGTGGAGCAGTCTAGAAGCTGGAGACCGAAAGGTCAGAGAAATAAAGCACATTTTAGAAGAGTGATAGCAATGGAATTCAATGGACAGACACCCAAAATGACGGGCAGGGATCTGTTTGCAAGATGCTGTCCTGGCCATAGCCAGCTCATGTTTGAAGCTGTATCTCTTTTTTAAAGAACACTCTTAAGTGAATATTTTTTCTTTTCTTTTTAGAGGTAATTTATTGACATTTAAATCATACGGTATCGCGACGGGGATTTCCTCGGAAGTTTCTGTGGCTCTTCTCTTTTTACAAAGGTGAAAATTCTGAAATGCTGAGTATGTTAGGACCTAGTCAAAGGTATGCAGCTGGTGACAGAATTAAATAAAGGCAATTAAAATTTAATTGCCTTTATTTCAGTTCATCTCTAGGATCTTTAGTAACATATTCTCCAAACATTACCCATAATCTTTGTTTATTTTCAGAGCAGTAATCTGTTGTCTCCAAGTCCTCCTGTTCTGCAGTCCCTTGGTTCTCATCAGCAGGCAGTTCTTCAGACCCCCTCCTCTTCCTCCCAGCCTGGGTATCATAAACACCAGTCACTTCTCTCCTGGCAGCCTAATTGATTCCATCATGCTTTGTCCTTCACTTCCACCTGACCCTGAAACCTATACATCAAGATCAATCCTGCAATCTTTCCCTTTGGTCTCCACACCTGTGCTGAACACAATGCTGCAATTATGTGAATTTGCATGTCATTCTGATTCTGATTCTTGCCTTTTAGCCGGTCTTGATCCCATGGTGCTGGGCTTAACCCTCTTCTTATTTCTGGTCAGCATGTGCAATGCTCCTCCCAGGTGGCCCTACCTTCCCTGATTCCTTAAAGTCTATTCCCAAACTCTCCTTTCTTGATATTCGGAATCCATGTTACCTTCCACTTCAGAGACAGCAGACACGCTCAGGCGGAGACACACCTAGGTGTCTTTCATCCCTGGCAAGCATGCCTAGAACCACAGCAGAGAACTTCCTCTCCTTCCCCCAAGTCGGTCTCCCTGTCCTCTATCTAATGTCGGTGCCTTTCAGCCTCTCCCTCTGCTTCAGGAATTGACTTCTCAGGCAATATGCTTTTTGTCAGAAATCTGCGACATTGTACACTCTATCAGATCGTTTTCCTAAGTGGGTAACCAGGATCAGGCTTTACCTTTAAGTAATGCAAATTTCTGCACTTCTTTTATTATCTCTGGCTTGTCAGTCTTCCCTCCTTCTCCTCATTTTTTTCCCTCCTTTTTTCAAAGATAAAACTTAGGAAGAATCTTATAGTTTGGATATGAGGTATTCTTCCAGAACTCCTGTTAATGTCAGAATATTCAGAGGTGAAATGATTAGATCATGAGAGCTGTAACCTAATCAGTCCATCCAGCTCTGAATGGGCTGACTGGGTGGTCACTGCAGACAGGTGGGGCCTGTCTGGGGAGGTAGGTCACTGGAAGCATGGAGGCAGGCCCTGGAAGGGCGCCTTTCTCTCTCTCTCTCTCTCTCTCTCTCTCTCTCTCTCTCTCTCTCTCCCTCCTTCTCTCTCTCTCACTCTCTCTCCCTCCTTCTCTCTCTCTCTCTCACTCTCTCTCTCTCCCTCCTTCTCTCTCTTTCTCTCTCTCTCTCTCTCTCTTCCTTCCAGATCCTGCCATGAGCTGAGCTATTTTCCCCTGGGTCCTTCCCCATGATGTGATGCCTCTCCTCAGGCCCAGAGCAACGGAAACAGCTGTCTGTGGTCTGAGACCTCTGAAACCATGAGCCCCAAATAAACCTTTCCTCATCTAATTTGTTCTTGTAGGTCATTTTGGTCACAGGGATGAAAATACTAATGAAGACACTGCTCGCGTAATTTCAGCTTTCTCACTTCCAAGTCACTTCTCGATTCACAGAAATTCACCCCAAGTGACTGCCACTTCATTGTTGAGTCCAAGTCAACACGTGTTCACCAATGTAGGTTTGGGCTTTGTCATTGTCACCTGTGGCTCTTGGAAGCTGCTTTGATAGAAGTGAATTCGATTTAGTCAATGGTTCTTAACTTTGCACCTTAAAATTATCTGGGAGTAAAAATCTGCTCAGACACTATAAGAACAATTAAATAATGATCTCTTCTGGTGGGTTCCAAACATTACTATTTCCAGAAATCTCCCTATGCAATTATAATGTTCACTAAATGTGGAGAGCATATGACCTAGATATTAACCCAGAATAGAACAAGGAGAAAAACTGTAACTCACTAGACGGACACTGCCCAGTGAAGGAAGGGACACAGAGCTTACAGAGAAAGGGTTGCGCAGAGCATTACCCTGCTAATAGAATCTGCAAGTAGGGGTGGGAGAAAAAATGTAATATGTTCTGCTTACTCAAAAATGAGTAGAAAGTTCCCTGGAGAGAGTCAGAGGAAGAGAAACATCCAGGAAGAAGAACCAAATTTCAATGTAGAATGGGAAGGAGTTTTTTTTTTTTTTTTTTATAAATTCTGAACATGCTAAGTAGATCCCTCACCATACGACAGATTCTAGAAATCACACACACACACAAAAAAAATGGTGAGTGGGACCTAGAGGTTATGGGAAGATGATCTCATAAGAGGAGGCCTATCAGGGATCAGGCAGTGAATACAGGGACCCTTTGGTTGAGACTTTCCTATTTCTGGTCAGTGGGACTAATTGTCATACAGATTGTATTTGTATCTGATACAACAACAATGACACAACATCCAGATGTTACTTTATGAAAGAATTGTGAAGACATTTAAAATCTCCCCCTCATGGAACAGGACAATTCCTCAAAGGAGAAGTGAAGATTATATGGAGTCTCCAGGTGAAGCGGTAGATAGAGCAAGACAGGCCACATGATTATAAATATTGTGACTATGAATATGTGATTATGAATATTGAGCAAAGTCTGTGATCAGTGACCAACAACCACAAAACATAGCTTTGACATGTACCCACTACCCAAAGTAGCATGTACGCAGTTATGATAAGTATCATCAAAGGAGTACCAACATGATATCTCCGATAGTGTGTGAGTGTGTACATATATCTGTGTCGAGACCAACTTGGGACAAGCACAAAGGACTTGAAAAGGATCAGCAGAATTGGGAACTGAATTTCCCAAACCTGCCAAAGTGTTACCGCATAGTTCTCATTTGGAAATATCCGGAGGTTTTGTCATGCCTTTTCTAACATCATTCACAGAGAATGTGGATTGAGCTTAAATCAGCCTAAGAGCTACCTTTTTTATAGAGTACCTGAGTATCAGGTACTACACTACAAAATTCCTCTATGAGGAATTATTAATTAGTCACATAATAATACACTTAAGCTTTTCATTTTATAGTGGGATAGTTCATTTTTATCCTGTGTCTTTATAATGTTTATGTAACCCTGAATTAGAGCACTTTGAGATGTCATGAATGACACATAGCTCGACTGAGCGAATCCTCTCTGACCAACTCAGACAAAAGGCATATGCACAAAACTGGCTGAACCTTGTTTGTGACTTGGTTTCTGGCTGTTGTTTAGCATTTACATAGGGATAGGATATGTTATAGCTACTGTTTGTTTAGAAAAGCAACTAAATATAAATTAATTGACCTCCAAATTTAAATTTTAAGCTGGAGATTAAATACTAGGAATTCCTGAAACACAACAGTATAAATTAAGGCTGCACTAATGACAAAATATCCCTGTTTGCCAGAGTTTTCTAGGTGACCTTATGATAGAACTTGGGTTTTAAGCTAGATGTCAAATGATCAATAATTTTCAGAGGAAGTAATGTGGGAAAATAAGTTGCAAGTGAAGGCAAAGAATCAACAAATATCTAGGAATGTGCCTGTAGCCTGCATTGGTGGGAATGTAGCTTGCACAGAGGAGGGTGAAAGGGAAGGTCAGAAAGGAGTAAAGAATTGATCTCAGTGTCCTAAAATTAGACCAAGGAATTTGATCTTTGCAGGCTGCGAGTAACCTCTGAAAGATCCTGAGATTTGATCCAACCGAAGCCGGATGGTATCTCATGCCAGCCTCCTCGCATGCAGGAGAGGGTGGAAGAAAGTCATAGGTCAGCAGATCCTTGTAGTATCGAAGTCCTTTGGCTCATTTCATGCATTGGGGTTATGAGGCAATTTAGGGAGACCTAATAAACAGCTCTTAGCAATTACAGAAAGTCAGAGGTGATTTCGAAAATGTTACTCTGAGTAAGTTACAGAGATCCAACGTCATTAACCATAAGAAGAAAGGTAGCACTTAATGGAATCAAATTCTATAGTTATGGGAAAAAGTTAGGGTCTTTTCTATGGAATCAACAGGTTACTGAGTTCTCTGAAGTCTCGTCACTGCTCATTGTGATCTTACTTGCAGGAAAGACAACATGAACACCCAGAGCTGTCACTGGTGGCCCTCAGTGAGAAGTCTTATTTTTCAAAGGACTGATACAAAGACTTTGTAAATAGCTTTTTATGTTGCTAGGAATTTTCATGCAGCTTCTTTATACATAGGGAGATGTCCTAGATGTAGATCCTGTGTTCATGTGAATACTGTGTGATTTTTTTTTCACACTTCTTACCTCATGTCCACCTCTCACTGCTTCTTATAACTCAACCTCAGTTTGGAATATTCTGATTTAAATACTCACAAAATATCACCAAAAAACCCTTGGGGATCTCAGTAACCCAATCATCATTGTAGTGCAGGAACTCCAAGGAATATATGAATATTTTCTACTCACTGTTCCTCTCAGGATTTTGAATCCTCAGCCTAAGGTTTTAAAATGAGGTTGAATATATCTGCTACTAACCTAGAGTGGTTAGCAGAGATCTAAATTGGAAATGCTAATACATTTATAAATCACTCCTAGAAAGCATATTGAATTGGTGTTTTCGATGGCTTGAGAATCTTATTCTCATTCTGGGGTACTCGGTAAGGTAGATTTGGATTTTTCATGAATTCCCTCTTCTAAGTCCCTTCTTGCAAAATAATTTAACTGTTCATTTTATGTCTGTATTTTTATTCCCCACCTAAAGTTCTATGATGATTGATTTATTTTGTTACTTTCATTCTTATTAATATTTATCAAAATAAATGAGTTCTGAGTATGTCCCTTGGTTGATGAATGCATGTTTCTCACATAGAGTATAAAATCTGATGTATTCACAGTAATTAAAAAATCTGCAAGAACAAAGCATCACATGTGCACACATACATGGAGGATCATTACGTAACAGAAAGAACCAGGCTGAGCAATTTCAGACTCGTTTCCCGTGCACAGCCTCTACCAGGGTAACAATGAAAGTCTCTCCTTGGGAATATTAATTAAGGAAATCCTAACTCTGTTAAAGATTAAAGCCTATATTCTTAGTGGACCAATATAGCGAAACTTATTTCTTGCTCATGTCAAGTGTCTGGGTGTTTTCTGAAGTTCAGGATCCTCTAAAGTCTAGCCTTTTGCACCAGTTCTGTGACACTGTCTCCGTCCCTTCTTGACAGCAGCAGTGGGAAGCTCCCTACTTCAGACCCTCCTTTTCCATGTCTATAATGCTCGTCATTAGCAACTCCACCAACCCGCCTTCAAGGGTCCTTGTGGGGGTGGTCAGATCCTCTCTCTCATGTTTCTGCAGCTCCCCCGATGCCTATCACCATGTCCATCACTCTCACTCTGAAAGCAAGAACAGAATCTTCCCTTTATGCTCCATACGGGTGACGTTTCAGTGTCGTTCACCACTGCTCCATGATGCCATTGTAGTGGAATAGCCATGGGGGCAGATAAACGAATAGGTGCGACTGTTTCAATAAAACTATGCACAGATGCAAGAGGCCAGTAGAGGACCCTAGTTTGCTGACTTCTCTGTATTCTTCTGAATTCTCTATCATTAAATCACATCTTTATGTTTTTCAGCTCACCATCTTATAAAAAAAGTTCTGATTTGTCCAGTTTCCAGGTTTTAACCTGCATTTTATGCTTCAAAATTCTGCAATCTGACTTACACCTGCAGAGCTTCCTGAAAGCATCTTGCCAAGGGTGGCTTCCTGAATGCATGACCTCAGTCTGGCCTGTGTCACTTTGTCTCCCTGTGCTATGGATGTCAGCCTCTGACAGATTCTCTGGAGCCCTGGCTTCTTCTCAGTGTGTAATGGGTCTTCTCAGTAGCTGTGTTTGTATGAGAATGCTTTTAACTGTTTGTGACTTAAAAACCAAGTGGTGACCAAAACAAAAATGTGGCTTTGTTCACCAAACTTGCGATCTGAAGTCTCGAAGCCTAAAGCTGTTGCAGCTCGTGCACAATGTCAGTACTTTCCATCCTCTGCTCCATCGTGGCTTTTGTTCTCATGTTGGTGGCCCTGCAGAAACTCCACAGGACAAGAATTCCACTCTACCCAACATGGGGAGAGAAACAACTGAGGCCGGTACCCACAATACCTTGTTCCCTTTATTAGGAAGGAGATTGTTCCCAGGGACCAGGCAGCTGATTCTCCCCAGGGATCCTGGCTTCAGTATTGGGTTCTCCCAGGTGGTGAGGGAGGTAGAAGGTTTGGGCTTCCTGCCAGGCATAATTCTTCCTGGTTCAAATTTTGGTTTTCATTGGTAAGAAAGAAGAGTTGCATGGACATGGATTAAACCAGAGCATTGCCTCCTATGGTGACCTCTGCAGGGATGGGTTTCCTCCCTGAACTCTGCATGTGGTGATGATTCAGGAGCTTACCTTTGACCCTCTTGCTGGTAACCTCTGGCTCCTCCTGCCCCATGCACTGTCCTGTCATTAAGCATCACCCATGTGCTGCTGATGCCCCAAGTTTTCTGACTAAGATTTTAGGATCTTACATCCATCTTCTCTGGGGTTTCTCCTTATTATTTATTTCTGTGTGTATTTAAAACAAAGAAACAAAGGCACCCTAACCTTAGTGCCTTTTCTTTAACGGGCTAGTTCTCATGTTTTCCTACCTTGATTGTGATGCTGTGAAACCAGTCCACCAACACACTCAGCTCTCCCTCCCTCGCCTTCACCTCCTCTACCCAATCCACCAGCAAGTCCATTGGTGAAGCCTCTTGACCTTTCTTGAGGCTATCAGCTCCTTTTCTTACCTATTGTCATTCTTGGGACCACCTTCTCAAGTTAAAATCAAATCATTCCTCACTTTATCTATGGAGAAATACACCCCCCAGTTACCTGGCTTCCATTAATATCGATGTCTGAATAATCTTTCGAGATCATTTTCTACTACAGTCCTTCAAGGGCTCCTCGTGATGGACAGCAGCCCCTCAGCCCATCCCTCCACTATCACTGTATATCTAAAGACTTCTAATTGTCTAGATCCATTGCTAAAACTCTATTTGGTGCACTGGACACATTTACCTGATGTGCACCAGATGTTCTGAACTTCACACCTGAGATAGCCCCCTTTACACCCTCCTATCCGCTCTGTCCTTTGCTCTCCTGAACAGGGTTTTCCATGAGTACTTTTCAGACTTTTGCACACAGTGGTTTCTCTGTATGCATACCTCAGATTTTACTGGACTTGGAAAATTGTCACCTTTCAAAAGAAAAGACTGCCTCATGTCTGAATCAGAGCTTGAAGCAGATAATTACATTTGCAGATTCAAATCACCCCCTGCCCATTCATTTAGCTTCTTCCCACAGAAAGAAAACAAAAAATAGAGGAATATTCCTTTCCTCTTTTTGGATGTACAGTAAATCATGAGCCTGTACTTCCTTCCTGTATGATTCCTATCAACCTCATGGAGGCTTGGGTCTCTTCAAATAAAAAACAAACAAGCAATTCACTACTCAACCTACTATCTCTTTATTGCCTGTCAACTGTTTATATCCCCCCCCCCCTTTTTTTTTCATACAGGGGATTGAATCCAGGATCTTGTGCTTCCGTGGCAAGCACTATATCAACTGATCTAGATCCCCAATCCTATACCCATTTTTTTAAAAATAGTCTCCTCTCCATTTCCATTTCACCACCTCCTGTAGGCTTTTCTACCTTCTTGCCTGTATCTCCACCCTGGCAACGCACGGGAGCATGCTTCTATGCTATTAGTGACATCGGAGTCTCCAAAGCCAACAGTCTCTCTTTCAGTCCTCAGTTTACTGAAGAAAGGACCTATTGACATGTGACTCGCTGGATCACTCCAGGCTTCATAAACTACTGCCATGTTCTGGCTTTGAGGACCACAATTGCTTTTTTAAAAAATAATGTTTTCTGACTCTGTTGCAGATCGTTCCCTACTTTTTAAAACTTGCTCCTTCACAATTAATATTTAGTTAACTGAATATTTCACATTTTCACTTGGGGTTCTCAAGGTATTCCTCAAGTGTAGCCTCCCCAAGAAAATCCCATGAATTTCATGGCTTACAAATGAAAATATGTCATTATGAATTAGTTTTGCATGGCAGAACTCAAAGAATTGGAACATAGAATGTGGGTTCTTCTGTACCTGGTGTCTTTCACTCAACATAACATATTTGAGATTCATCCATGTTAAATTTATTGCTTGACCTTTCTTATTGCTATGTAGTAATTAATTGTGTGAATATACCAAATGTTGCTTATACTACATAAAGTTCTGTAAAATTCCCATATAATTTTTTCTGTGTACAAATGCTTTCACATCTCTCAGAAAAATATTTACAGTGAGTTTCTAATCGTGTGGTATGTGTAAATTTAACCACATTGGAAAGTGCAAAATTTAACCACATTGGAAAGTGTAAAGCATTCCCTTATGTGTTTCTCGTTAGGATCCAGGATTTTAACCTACATAGGTGCTAATAAGTGAACCTGCAAAGGTTTTATGAATGCAGGATGAAGATATGACACTCCTGGTTCAGAGAAAAAGGGAGTTTATTATCCACACTGCAGCAAGCAGCATGGATACGATGTCTTTGTTAATTTATCTTATTCCCCACATTCCAGAGAGATGACACAGAGAGCCCAGATGGATGCCCAAACACTACAGAAGAGGAACCATAAACTGGGGGAAGCTTGCATTTTAGAGTAAGTAGTCAGCAAACCTGAACTTTGTCTTGAATGACATTTCTTCATTGCTCATAGTTGCTCCCTGCAAATACAACTGAGAAAAGTGCCAGGAAAAGGTCACGGTGAGATTTGCAGAAAATGTGGCATAGTAGGAGGGACACATGGAGTAGTTTCTCAACAGATGGAGAATTTTACCTTCCCATTAGCAATGTAGAAAAATTCTTCAATTTTAGTCATTCTAGTATATGCTTATTAGTTTAAATTTCTTTGAAGGATAATGATTTTGATCTTCTTATTTTATTATTGGCCATTCATCTTTTTATCTTTTGTAACATGTATGTTCAAAAGATATTTTAAATTAAATTTGGGTTTGGTACATTTCAGTTTCAAGGGGTCCTTACATTGTGGATGTAAGTATTATGTCAGAAACAGCATGATAATATTTTTCTCAGACTGACTTACTTCTTTCATATTCTTAGTGGTATCTTTTGAATAGCACAGTTTTATCTTGATAAAATGAAAATTTTCATTCATTTATGCTTAGTGTTTTTGAGTACCAGTGTTTTTCTATTCCAAGAGTTTGATCACTTTTTCCTATGCTATCTTTTAGAAATTTTATCTGTTAAATTGTGGATCATTTTTCCCTGTGGTGTGAGATTTCACTGAGATCCACTTTCTCCTTATGTATGTCCACTTACTATTATTAAGACTTTCCTTTTCCCATCCCCTCCTTACATAGTTATCTTTATTGTTCTCTCCCATTGAATTATGATTTTTGTTAATAGTCAGATAAAAATATTAGTGCATTTCCATTTTCCATGTATTCTCGCTAGAGTCTGAATATGGAATCCTTAAGCCAATATCATATTTCTTCAACGCTGTATGTATAAAGTGTTCCCAACAGGTAGTACTTGATAGGCTCCACATCTTGTTTACAACAGAAAGGCTAGTTCCCTAGCAGCTATTTGACCATAAGGGTGTTATTCCCTATCTATTCACAGTTTGCTAGTTTCTTTCCCTTAGTAAATTAAAGTTTGCAACAATTCATTGCTACTCTTCCCACCGAAATATGGTGGTTATTTTCTCTCACTTTGAATGTGGACTCATTTCCCTGAGCTCTTGTCCAAAAGAATGTTGGGGGCAATGATGCTTAGGGACTTCAAGGACTAGGTCCTATCAATCATTGCAGCTTCTTTCCAGCTTTCCTGGAGTACTTTTCACTGAGATCCTGAGATGCCATGCAGGAGTCCAGCCACCCCAATCCTGCAATATGGGAGAGGGCACATGCGCTGTACTGATCTGCAGTTCCAGACTGTCATAGAATTCTAGCTAGCGCCAAGATCCTGCCCATGTGAGAGTAGATCACTGGACCTCCAGGCCAGTCCATCTGACAGCAGTTTATTGATGTGACTTCTAGAAGAATTCAGGGGTACATGCATCTCTGCTGACAAGTGGAGCAGAACTGCTGTTAGCAGCTGTCGGGTGTCAGTGGTTCTTGTGTGTCAGGTTCTGGTGGAAGTTTTCAGGGTCTCTTATTAAGAGTTTAATGTGCTGTTCTGCTGCTTCCTATCAGGTTTTCCAGCATACACCAAAGGACAATAACTTTAAGATCACACAGACCAGGGTTCAGCTCAGGAGTTTCCATTTATAAACACTGTATCCTATTGGCAATGTTTCTGTCATTCAAACTTGTCATCCCTATAACTAGAAAAAATCCTGCTGAAGTTCATCCCATCTCTGCTACAAAAAAATTGAAATAAAATAAATCACCATTAGATTTCTGAGCTTCTTCATATTGCATGCTATGTATACACCAAGGGTAATGTTGCCCACCTCTGGATGGATTGGGAGGATTCAATGACATCACCTATGTTAACAAAAATGTAATGAATGGCACTGATGACTTAATAAATGCTGATTACTGCTATTATTAAGATTGAATAAGAAGCAATAAAGGTATGTGTCACATAAAAGGGTCAAATAAATCCCAGTTTCCTTGTTTTTTTTTTTCCCTTCCACGGCATTCCTAAAATAGGGAAAACTTATCTGTGCACAGTGTCAAGGAGCTCAGGGCTCACTACTTTACACAATTTGGAGTCTAATATGGCTGTGGTTGTAGTTGTTTTAAAAAATGCAAAAATCGTTGAGATGCTAGTGAGTAACTTGCTAAAATAATTTTATTTTTAGGGATTTTAGATTCTATAATAAAAGACCCATCAGCTTCTCAACTACCAGGGATTTTGAATTTCCTTTTTTTTTCCCAAATTCAAAAAGGCAATAATTTGACTACAAAACAAACCATTTACAGCATACTGAGAAAAATGACATTATATTTTAAAGAGCTGTGTATTCCATTGTTTCATAGACGTAAACTAAAATCTCAATTTTATTAAAGATACTAAGGGGGAAAAGTGCAGCATGGGAATGGGACAAGGCCAAATATCAAATACAAGTTTTGCCACAAAGAACCTTGTCCAATCATTCTTATTTGGAAATGCACATTTAGTGGACCGTATTTGCAAATCATGAATTTTTCACTAAGAATAATATGGAGTGCGTAAATGCTTTCCTCTGCAGGAACGTTTGTGATTCATTTTGCTGAGTTTTAGGAAAGTTAGCAAAGTTTCACTACCTTGCATAGGAACACACACTGTAGCAGGCACAAATTTAGCTCAGAGTTTGCATGTACAGCAATTTTGATGCTGCTCCCTACAACTCCCATTTACTGCATCCAACCAATTACACCCATATCATCAATGTCCAGCACTAAGAGCAGGCTGGCAGTTCATGAAAATGCAGTCTGCATATTCATCAATCTGCTTCCTGATATGCTTTAAGAAAGGGCCTCTTCGAGGACTCCCTTGAAATGCAAAGGAAAAGGCACAGGCACCATGATGTCACCTCCTACCTGCTTTTGTGAAGTCCATTGCAACTCTTGCTGATAATCATCTAATGCAAGTTGCCCAATGATCTGTCAAAACAGTAAAGTGGAGAAAATAAAAATGTGAACTCATCTCAAACTTAATAGTGGCTGGTAAAATGAGTCTAATTCTTTCTGAGGACTGAAGTTTCCAAAGTTTCGTGAATACTTCTAACTGTAATCCCTCTCTCCCCAAAGCCATTCTTGAATGGGCAAGCTCTATCTTATGCCCCATGTGGATGGATATCCTTGGTACTATGTTGTTCTTCATCCCAGTTTGAGATACCTTTCGCTGTTGGGATTCAGACCTATGTCTAAGTCAAGTGTCTAACTGTCTATCCTTGCATTTGGGTTTTCTTTTGTTTTCCCCCCTGATTTTACTGTTGGAGCCTCAGCCTGTTGAATGGTCACTCATTTGATCTTTAGATGGAATCATGAAAAAGACCATACTCACTTTGATTCTTTTAGAATGTGGTAATATCAAGAAAGATGAACTATAATATCTGGACTTAAGAACTCATAGCCCAGTGAAGAATGACAGGGATTAAGAAAGAAGAAAGGAAGGAAGGAAGGAAAGAAGGAAGGAAGGAAGGAAGGAAGGAAGGAAGGAAGGAAGGAAGGAGAAAGAAAGAAAG
>JAJEJO010000080.1:1334592-1405267 GCA_020662805.1 Glaucomys volans
AGAAAGAAAGAAAGAAAGAAAGAAAGAAAGAAAGAAAGAAAGAAAGAAAGAAAGAAAAAGTAATTTCTGCTGCTATAAGAAAGTTGGATAAAAGTTTAGAGGTGAGACAAAAGAAAAAAAAGAAAATTGACAGGAATGAAGATAAAAGTGACTTGATAGAGGATGTGAACTGAGCCTGATAAATAAAACGACCACAGAGACAATGAAAGGAAGGATGTTCTGAGAGAAGACAGGAATAAGCATAATTAACAATACAAAGGGTTAAAAGAGAGATTGTAGGTTTCTGGAAACTAAATAATAGGAAGCAGTGGGGTTAAACATGGGATCCAGGTACATGAATATTTAGTTTATTATCCAAACTGGAACACAGTGTGTATTGAAGAGGATTCTGTTGATGTGTATGCAATAGTAACGTGTATAAAGCACAGCATCCCAGGTAGACCAGGACACCATGTTCTCTCGGCATGAAGTGGATATTAAACCTAGATGGTCAGTGAACCCGAAGGCTGCTCTCATAGTCCCTGCTAAAGGGTCTGAACCTGGCATAGTGTGGCAGGCAGAATTTGTTCCATGTGACTTTCACCCTCTGAAGTCACACTCACACTCATGATGGTACATACTTGGCAAAGAGGACTTGAAGACATAATTTCCACCTGACTACAGGCTAGAAGATGACCCTGAATAAAGCAGGTGGGGCTAATACAATCACAGAGTCCATATAATCAGAAAATAATGGCAGAAAGATGAAGAAAAAGAGGAAGATGAAGATTCTTAAAGCCTGAGAAGGACTCGACACACCACGTTAAGGTGAAGGGGACACGGGTCAGGGAACACAGAGTGACCCTAGAAGCTGAAACAACCCCATTGTTTGGAGGTTTGGAGTTTTGAAGAAAACTTAATACAATGAGCCTAGGTGATGATGAAGGTGTCAAAGATCATGATTTAGAAAAGATGGGTTTAGAAGGGTAGGGGGAGGTCATCTCTCGTGGAGGAATATGTGTGACTGGCTTACAAGCCATGGAGAGGTCCTCTCTGAGAGTCCTTGCAGACAAAGCAGTGGAAGAGAAACAAAGTTCTGAGGCAGGTAGAGGGGAGGATCTCAAGGACGTAGGTAGAGGTGCAGGGCCAGGCAGGGTGGCCATGTGTCCACTTCTCTTCTGCTTATGCTGTCACCTGCCAAAGAGACTCCTCTCCTCACCCCACATTGAAGGGCGGCCATGTGGCTGAGTTCTAATCACAGAAATGACATGTGGCATGTGACAGGGTAACTCTATGACTTGGGTGTGCCCCAGGCACTCTTCACTCTTCCCCCAGCTGAAGGAAGATGTGGCAGCCACAGAAGGTGAGCCACAGAGTTGAAGAAACTAGAGCTCCTCTGCAGAACCAACCAGAAATACACAGTTGGAATGCTGTTTGAGCAAAGTCCCAGTCCAGTTTACTTGTTTCTTTGTTGTTATTTTTGACTGTGTATTTCCACTTGGCCACACAATCCTTGTGCATGTGACAGGAGGAGGAGCTAGAGGAAACGGGGTGAGAAAAGGGAAGGGGTGTTAGTGGGGACTGGGAAGGAGAGAGGGGAACAGTCACCTGCTGACACCCGAGGTGCACGGGTGGAGGCTCTCTGTGGGGAGCTTGAAAGCAAAGAGCCTGGGGGGAAGAATAACTGAGCACCAGAGGAAGCACATGGACCAGGATTGCAGAAGAGAGCTCAGGTTTCCAACCCAAGCAGAACCTGGACGCCCAGCATTTATGGTGCCGCCATGTGTCAATGTTTCTTGTATGCATAGAACACAAGCTTTGGATGAAAGAGGCCAGAATAAATGAACTTTCTCAAGATTTTTTATTAAGGCAATAGTACATAGCTTCAGTACCCAGGTCTGTTTGTTTTGTCTTAATGCAAAGATATTCCTAAGTTTTCTACTGCAAGGACATTCACTCTGAGTTACATTCTTGACAGTCACCATGAATATGTGTAGGTCTACCCTAAAGTCAAAATGAAAGTTGTCATCTCCAGAGACAATCTCTGTGATAGATAGAAATGAATAATAAATTACCTGAACCAGATAAAGATCTTTCTGTTTCTCTGGTTGCATTCACTAACCACAAACCAAGATTCCTTGCACAGATTACTCAGACTGTAAATACTTGGCAAACCTCAATGGTATGAATGACTATGTTGAGCAGATTTCCTAAGTTTAGTAGCAAAGTACTACCCTTGTGTGAAAGGTAGCATTTTATAAAGTATACACACTGGAATCCATAAAGAATAAATTTGGTGTAATGGAGTCCATATAGAATGTGTTCAAAATGTCCAAATTGAATGCAATTATAATTTTCTAATTTACAGTCTCTCACATAAACTCAGCAAAACACAAGCAGCTCACCATTAAAAAAAACCTGTTAACTTAAAATGGAAATCTGATAGTGATTTGTTAAAATTATGTAGTGTGTTTCATTATTATATGGCAGATTACACTCTGTGTGATACTATTTCTGTTAAAATCTGCACATACCAGTTATCTAGGATACAAACAGAACATTCCTAAAGCAGTACTTAAATACATGAATTCTTTGTAAATACAGAGTAAGTTGCTAGTCCACAGTTTAAGTAGATTAAATAATTGAAGCAAGTGATTTATTTTAATAACAAACTTAAAGCAGGTCAGCAGCATTGGTCAGACCAAGGCTAAACTTTGTGAAGCATTTGTTAATTCACAAGATTTCATTACATTTTTCTGAATTGAAAGACTCTCAACACAATCATCCACTTCTGGAAATATGGGAGACAGGGTAGGTACTCTGATTATCCCACAGTAATAATAATGAAACCCTAAAAGTCTTGGAAACTGTTTTATATATGAACATTGCACCAGAAAGGAAGCAAGAATTGTGTGTTGAAAACTAACTGGAGAAAGAAACTGGAAAGGGAAGTATAATTCTCAAATAGGTTTGACCAGGAGGATCTTACCCCAAACAGCTGAATTTCACACTGGTTTGCATAGCCTGTTAAATCGTATGAAAGAGGCAAAACCATCCAGGGCCCTAAAAAGTGGGAATCTATTAGAAGTACTTCCAGAAAACTGGAAGCAAAATGCTAAACACTCAGCATAATCATGAACTGAAACTAATCAGCCATTTCTTCAGGTGAAACAGGACAAGTGAGCAGCATACCTGACAGTGAACGTGGGGCAAACCCATGAGCACGTGCACACGCTCCTCCACTAAACCTTTACGGAAAAGGAGAAGCAGAAAGGAAAGGCTGGACCTCACAGGTTCTTACATGATAAAAATAAATAACAACGTAACCCAACAAGGCAGAAGTGATTTTCCAGCTGACGTAAGTGTGCAAATCCTCTTTGGTGGGTTTCACCTGCATTACTCAAAGAATGCCGAGGACGCTCCCAGGAGGTTAGCACTCACAGTGGAACTTTACTAAAACGGAGAGGCAACCCCAAGCAGACTGCGAAAGGTAGTGTTTAAAATGCTTACAGAGCTAAGACACTAATTTCAACATATGATCATGGAAAAAGAAA
Organism: Glaucomys volans; assembly: GCA_020662805.1. Taxonomy (NCBI): domain Eukaryota; kingdom Metazoa; phylum Chordata; class Mammalia; order Rodentia; family Sciuridae; genus Glaucomys; species Glaucomys volans. The sequence goes on from JAJEJO010000080.1 coordinate 1,338,126, forward strand.
ACAAGAAGAATAAACAGGATGAGTTTTAAAAGAACTGCAGGGAAGGCATAGAGGTAAAGGAGACACAGCCCAGAGCCTCAGGGTGGAGCAAGCTGAGGAGGGTCCCTGGAGTGGCACAGCCAGGAAATGGAGCTCTGCGGGACAACCGTGCACCTGAGGACAGAGGGCAAGGGGTCAGCAGGCTCCCCCTGGGCCTCTGAACACAGGCTGGAGGAAGTTTTATCATACCTAGGAACTATTTTGAACTGATGGCTGGCAGCGATCGACACCTTATTAATTGAACCTGGTCTGGATGAAGGCAGCGATGTGGGTGGAGAAAGGGAAACGGACACTGATTGGAGAGGTGGCAGGGAAGGGGACCCACAGGCAAGCGAACGCAGGAGTTCTGGGCTGAGCAAAGAAGGAATTGGCGAGGGGCCTGTGTGGAGAAGGCTCAGTGGCTGGTGAATGCAGACCCCACTCATGGAGACCAGAGCCTCTCTGTCACTGCTCATGATTAAGGTGACGCTCTGAACCTATAAGTTCACAGACTTTTCACCCATGATGTTCCCACACTGTGTGGCAGCTCCTGATCCACCATTCTTCCTGTGTGCTAGGAAGTGGTCCCACAGTTATTATCTGGCCCTCAAGTGTTGCTCTGAGAACTTGAGGCAGCATTTAATCATGTCCACTCCTCTTATCTTTAAACCAGTGAAATTTCTAAATACCTGTACTGCCCAGTGAGCCCAGCTCCTAGGCTCTGCCTCTGTCTTGACCTGCGGCTCTTTCTGGGTTGGGTGTCCACAGCCTGTCCCACGTACTGGCCACCTCTTCTCAGGTTTTGCTGTGGAAGGAGTCGCCTACTGCTTGTGGAAGCAATGGCCCTGGTGGGCGACTGGAGAACTGATAAGAAGCTCCCCCAAATGGTGCATGTCTCGTCCACGACTACTGTTTTGGGTGACGTAGCCCTTGGTTTCTGACTCAGGGAGTGGAAGGTGAGAGAAGGACGAGAGGCCTTTCTGAAGACCTTCAGACTGACAGGCTGATTTTCACTGCAGAACTAGAATGGCGAGGTGGCATTTCCTATGACTAAGTAGACAGAGCTGATTTTTTTAAATAAAGAACAAGGTCTTCCTACACACTTTTACCAGAATGGTAACACTAAGGGATACATGACTTGGTGCTGAGTAAAACCTGCTCCCACTGTCCCCCGTCCCTAGGGCCTGGGTTTGCCACGGCCACCATAACGAAGCACCATAAAGGTTTTTGCTCCAAACAGCAGGAATTCGTTCTCTTACAGGCGTGGAAGCTGAGAGACCGAGATCAAGGTGTCCACAGCCTGGTTCCCTCTAGAGAATGCCTGTTCCGCTTCTTTGTTTCTGGGGGTAGCTGGCCATGCTGGACTTCTCCATGATCCCTCCAGCGGCACCTTTCTTTTCCATGGCTTCTCTCAGGTGGTGTCCCCGGTGCCCCTTTGAACTCAAATAGGGACACCTGTTACATGGGCCCACCCTAAGAGAAAATGGCCTTATTTTCACTTGACTACCTCTACAAAGACCCTGCTTCCAATCAGGTGACATTCGCAAGATGGGGCCTCAAAGTGTTGTAGGATTTTGTCTCTTTTTTGTGTATGGGGAACTCAGGCACGGCATAAGACCAAGTACACTTGAACGGTACTTCCCATGATACCTCCTCCATTCCTCAGGAGCCCCAGTCTTTCTGGGGTGAGGGACAAAGGGGCAGAGGCTTAGGTCTGGAGACAGGAAGGAAGCTCACCTCGGTATGTCTGTTCACCAAAGGGGCTGAGAGTTGCAAGGGGAACTTGAAACAGAGGTTGGTACTTTGATTCTCATGAAGTATGGGAAATTGTCATTAATAATAATAATGAATGAAATCACTTAGGAGGGGACTAGTGGCCAGAGCTGTTTTTGCTCCCTGAGAGTGGGCAGACATCATGGGATTATTCTACCTTTCATGGGGTGCAACGTTTTTGCCCCCAAAGCGGGGATGGTTTTAAGTAGGCAGTGGAGGGAGGGGAGAAATGAGGTTTCTGATTTGATCTTTCCTCATTTTCCAAGTTGCATCAATTTAAAGAAAGCTATTAATTTAGTTTAGGAGTTTAAGGAACGAGTCTGGCGTTAGAGGAGTTAATTAATTGGATGACCATTTTGGAAATATAACTTTAAATAGCAATTTATTATATTAATGCATTCCAGCTTTACTATAAAAGATTGCTTTGAAAATAATGAAATTTAAATACAAATAATTCAGTCCCAACCACTTGAACTGACTAAACCTACTCTGCAGTGTGGAGGTGGGAGGGGGCAGGAAATGGGGACATTAAGGGCCAGGGCGTCTCACTGAGGTATGTCAAATCCTATTAGACCAGGTAATTTCCTTGGCTGGAAACAGGACAGGGCTCCTATTGTCTTGTCTCCCGTTGCTGGAGTTTTTCTACCTACCCGCCATGCTTGTTTCATTTGCAGGTAATTCTATTCCAGTCTCCACATTTACTGTCCTGGGTCAGTTTTGCCTTTTTGGTTTTACTTTACAATTATGATGATGTTCACAGTCAGTATTTAAAAATGTATTACCATGCTTTAGCTCTCAGTACTGAAGTCTCAAGCTTTATTTCCCTTACCTGATTGTTCTAGTTGGTTGTATCTCACTAAGATTTGAAAATGTCTCCTTCTACTCCTAACAGGTATGTTCTTTTGAAATTTGATTACCTGCGGAGCTGGACGTGAGCTTGGTTCTCCTGGTGAAATAAGCCATTTAATCTGGAATGCGTGCACATCCTCCTGAAACTTGAAGGGAGGGAGTCGTCTTTGAACTGCATTTAGACGTTGCATATTTCTACTAAGATCCCGGCAGATTGGATCTGAAGTTCCATCACTGCACCTTTGTGATTACTGACACCTTAAACATGTGGCTCACAAGAGAACTGCATTCAGGTCCTCTTGTGTTCCCACAGTGAATCTAAGAGCCGGAGTTGGCTTGCAGATGTTGCCATCCTGGCAGCAGAGTTGGAAAGAAAGATCCATGTTGGTTAAGGGCTTTGTCCCAACCACTCAGTCTCTGGCAAGACCAGGTCTAAACTGTTACCCTTAATAATGTTCAGAAGGACCTGGGGACTGAGAGGCATTTGACATGCTCACAAAGAAATCAGAATCCTCCAGGGTCTCTTTCTACCATATGGGCATGCAGCCCCATTGGCAGCAGGAACTTTTTTGTTTCTTATAGAAAGGTAACAATGCAAAATTTAGTTCAGGGCTTTTTCCTACTACCTTGCCTCATCACTTATTTTGATTTGTTTCTTGCTTTTTTTTTATTTTCTGGATTACAATATAACCATTAGAAGTTTGTCATTTATGACATCCCCAAAATGAATAATAACATAGTCATTAGAAAGATTTTACTAACAAAATCCAATAGCATAATAACTGTGAAAAATAAGACACACAAAATAAAATGTCAAAATCCAGTAGGACAAGTGCTTATCCATATTGATCAGAAATCTGAAAAGACATTTTGAGTCCTTGAAATAACTGAAAGGTAAAGCAAAAATACCCCCAGTCAGGTAAGAAATCTGAAGTTCAATTATAAACTTAGCAAGTAACAGACAGAATGCCTTTTCTGTGTCGTTCACACAGACCATCCAAAGTGTGGCCAAACTCTCTTCATTCAGTTTTCAAAATGGTGGCTCACTTGCTTGATGTGTTCAAAGAGACTTCAGCCTGCAGTCTAAGACATTGTCAGTAGGTCAAGAGATTGTTCAAAGATCATGGTCATTAAGCAACTGATTGGATATTGGTTGAATTTTTTCTCAACACTTCTACTAGATTTGAATTCCTTTTGTATTTAGGGAAAAATTTTTTTAAGCAGCAGTTTAATCTGTGATTAGCTTCCAAGATTTCAGGCATGTGTTATGGGAAAGGACAATACATACTTTAAGTTTTGTTTCCAACCATAGCATTCTATGAGATTTTTTGAAAAACTTTGTCGTTACAAAAGTGCTGTTGAAATCCTACTTTAAACTGGTAGTTATTTAGGATTCTCAAATAAAAGAATGATGGATTATGCTTAATATTTTGGATTATCATTACTAGAAAAACTGAAGATAAAAATTCACTCCTAGTTCATTTCCCCTTCATATCTAAGAGCCCTAATCTTGAGTCTAATCTTAATTTAGTATTCTTCAACATGCTTGTATAAAGAGAGTAACCCAATTGATCTTTTAATATGTCAAGTTTTAAATCTTAAAACCCATGCATTATTGAAAAAGTGATGTTCTTAATTTTACATACAGTTATAACAAATAATTGAAGTTTGATGATTTCAAAATCTAAGATCAATATTACCAAAGTACTGGGGAAATGGATAAAGAAAGAAAACATATTCACAATTTCACCAAAACAATGGTAGGGAATTTTTGTCATGTTGTAATTATTCTTCTGTCATAAAAAGTTCTCTGAGACATAATGGCCACAACCATTTCATTTTCTAACTTATTAAGCAGTCTCAGGGTGAATTGAGAGTTTCAATTCCAGGTTATGGTTATAATTACTAACTGCAAAAATCCCTGTTGCCTTTCATTAAGTAGTTATAATATTTAATTGAGACTACAGGGTGTCTACACACAGCATAGTACCATACATAATTATCCGTACACATAAAGGAACACCAAGGGTACTTCTAACAATGGAACGGATTATCAAAAAATTACATTTTTAATTTAAGTTTTGACTTTAATCTTCTCAATGATTAAATACACATCTTTGCATTTTTCAGCAAATGAGGACATTAAGCTAAATAAATGAACCATAAAGTGAGGAAGGGGGAAAATCTTTGCACTGCAATATAAATGGATCAATCTAATATTCCTTAACAAATTACACTATGTCTTTATTTTCTAACAGCTGTATGAGAAAGGATAGCAGGGAACTGGGGCTTCCAGATCCGACCAGCTGGATGGGCCAGTGCCCTGTCCTTCAGTAGCTTAGGCAGCGCTGGGATGAAGAGAGAAAATATCTGGGTGGCCTTTGCCCCAGCCTTTGGCTTCCACAAGTTTGCTTCTGACAGAGTGCATATCTCTTTGACCACAAGGAAACTTCCAGAAGAGAAACTTAAAAAGGATTGGGCCTCTTTGTGTGAATCCTTTTGAAGGTTACCATCATCCAGGTTAACTTTGAAGGGAAGTCCAAGATAGGAAGGTCCCTGAAAATAAAGGAAAGTTTCTAATTGAAACATCTCTTGCTAAAAGTTCCCCATGGGAAATGGAAATCTGGAATTCTAAGAAAAATAATAGAAATTGTCCTAGGAAGTATGCACTTTCCACCTATATAAGATATATTTCATGTTTATATAATCATATTAAAATGGACTCTACTGTCATGTTTAACTAAAAAGAACCAATAAAAATTATATTACAAAAAATGTTAATATGAATTGCTTAGGGAAAGCTAGAGGAAAATTTTGAAATTTTTGAAAGAAAAATAAAATGCTTCTTAGCATTTACACAATGCAAGTGAATTTATTATTATTTTAAGAAATTCTTCCACTTTATATTTGGAAAGTGCTTTAAAACAACTTCTTACGCTCTCCACCTCAACCCAAACTGAAATAGAAAGGTGAACATTCTTATTTTTAAATTATTTATCCTTATGAATAGCATTCTTGCTTTCTTATAATTACAAGCATTCATTTCCACATCTGTGAGGTATCAATTGTCAATAAAATATAAAGCCTGCTAGAGCCACTCTATATCTTTAGTCAACACTTCCCATTTGAAGAAAAAGAAGTGATATCTGAGATAAAAATTCAAACCTTTATCAAACACTCAAGATTTGAAATTGTGGATAGTTAGTTTGGAACCAAGAAAAATGTACATAATTAGTTTCAGGATTTATATGCCTCATCAAAAGGTATTATTGCAGGTATAACAATGCAAAATTGTAGACAATTTGCAAATAATCCTAGCTACCATTTAATGACTGAATAGTACTTGCCTAGTGTAATGGTTAATTTGAATTGTCAACTTGATTGGATTAAGAGATGCCAATGATTAAGTGGCTTCTGGGTTTGTCCATGAGGGTGTGTCTAAGAATGATTGGCAAGTGGAATAGCTAACTGAAGTGGAGACCCTCCCTAAGCATGAGCAGCACCATCCAATAGGATGGTGGCTTAGATGGAATAAAAATTGGAAGAACAAGGAAGCTGCAGCAGATGCAAGCTTGATTCTTCTTGAACGAGTTCTTGATAGCTGCTGGGATCACTTGAGGATATCAGACTCTCACTTCTTCACTCTTCCAAAGTGGAGTCTGCCAGTGATTCTCCAGGGAGTTTCTAGAAGCCTTCCATCTTGGACTAGGGTAGCATGGTTGATCCCTCTTGTTCTGAGGCTTTACCTCTTGGACTGCACAGCTACTGGTTCCTCCAGCTCTCAAGTCTTCAGATGGCCATTGGGGACTATCCAACTTCTGATCGTGTAAGCTAATCTAATAAATCCCTCTTTATAATCATAGTTCTTATTGATTCTGTTCCCCTAGAGAACCCTGACTAATATATCTAGTATTCTATCTGGCATAGCACAGGAGGAGGAGTCCCGGAGACCAGTCTGTCATGTGTGGGACCTGGAGAAGCAGAACATTCCTTCTTCCCATGCTTTGGTCAGAGAGACTAGAAGACCACACCAAGATCCAAGCAACATTCAAACTTCAGAATGGAGCCAGATAAACCACTGAGGGCCAGGGCAGGTACTCTTACCTGGAAATGGCCATCAGCTCGGGCCTCAGGTATCCTACTTCCTTGTACTTCCTGCTGATGAGAGCAGGTGGACAGCGACTAGCACACCCAAGGTCTTCAGTGTAAGTGGGCATCTGCTGTGGAAGGTGGTGGGTTCTGCTTCAGGGAATCACTGTATCCCTATCCCTCCTACCAAAGGTGAGAGGGCCTTGGATTTCTTACTCACTATAACAAACACAGGCTTGAAGTGTCATTTCTGAGTTGATTCTTCATTCCCCATGCAAAAGAGATGGCTTCTTAGATGTGAATTTGGCCTATGAAATGTATTCTGTACATTCTGTATTCCTGGGGACATAAGTCCTTAATTCTTTCCAGAATGTCTTGTTTCAGTCACAATTGCTTGAGCTTTATTCTATAATGTGACTCTGAGGCAGGCCCTATGCAATTCTTTTTTCAGTGGTATTCATGGCATTTCCAGAAGCAGGAATCTCCTGAGAATTGTCACTTGAGTTTATTTTGCAATTGAACCAACTTTCAGGGAAGCATTATTAAAATAAATAAGTATTAAGAGATTTTTTCCATATTATCATTGTGATAAGAACACTTTGCTAGCAGTAACCTCTTAAATGCTTCAGTGCACAAGGCAGTGCTGTTCACCATAGTTGCACAGTGGTACAGGCCTCTAGAACACATTCGTCTTGAGTACTGAGTACACCCATGGAAGAGCAGGTCCCCAATTCTCCTCCCCCAACACCAAAAGCAACACAAATGAGCCTGGAGGACATTTGTTAAGAAAAATAAGCCAGTCACCAAAAGACACATATAAGAGGTTCTAAAATAGTCACTGTTATAGAAACAAATAAGGGGTGGTTACTGGTTGAAAAAGAAAAAAAAATCACCACCAACAACACCTTGAGGGAGATTTGCCTGATCTAAATTATAAGCCACTGACAGTAAATTGAAAGCATGGTGTGTGTGCACTGATCCTGAAGTATGGGAATGGAGACAGAGATAAAAGCCCTAAATGCTATATGGAAAAGAGTTGGCATCCACACAGTCATGGCAGCAGAGTAAAATGTGCTTCAGCTTTGAAAGATGTATGAGTATATATATAAATTCAACAGAACAGAGGCATGGAATTTGGGACACTCCCCAAAAGATGAATGATTTAGTTGATCCAGTTAATAATTACAAAGTTAATTTTCATGATCTGTACTGAAAGTGATTTAGACATTTTCTGAATGTATCTTTGTATGTTTTCAATGCAGTAGTTAATCTGTTTATCCCTACTTTAAATAGAAATGTCATCTTAAAGTTTCAATGAGGCAGTCAGATGTTCAGGAAGAATCAAGTAAAATTTGCTAAGAAACTAATTCTGGTTAGTCTCTCAATAATTATTATTTATGATATCAGAAGTTGATAATAAAAAGGTTTACAGATGTTGCTTGAAATCATGGGTAAAAAACAATGCAAATAAAATTGGAATAGTAGTATTGATGCAGAATAATTCTAGGAATAAATTTAATAACAAGAAGGAAACAACTTAAGTGCAGTGCTGACTATGTTCTGTTTGAGTATAAATAATATAAATAGTAACAATGGCAATTTATTGTCTTGTAGTTCCCTTTAGTTTTCGAACTTCATATAACTATTTTTTTCCTCTATACAATGCCGATGAATTATTCAGGAAAGATACTCTTATGTTCACTTTATAAATGGGATAACTGAGAACTCAACAAATTCTGTAATTTATCTCAGGACACAGAGCTGGTTAGTGGTAAAGCTATCGCCAGAAACCTCGAGATTACTGGGGATATTCCTCTCCAATGCTCAGATCCTCCAGGATGTGTCAGGATTTATCCCCCTCACTGAGAGTTCCTACTGCAGCTGGCTCTGAGGCTTTATGTGGGAACATATCCTGATTACAGACAGCCTCTTGTTAAGAGAGGTTTAATAAGGAATATGATTTTAGGATGTTTCCAGGTATCTCCCACATCCTCAACGCTAATAGAGTCACCTCTTAAGAGAACCCTAGAGGACAGCAGAGACTTGGCCCTCCGTCTGCTCTGTCTCTTCCTTAAAAGAAACCTAGACATGCACCAAGATGGCGCTACTGCCCTGGGACAGGTCCAGAGTTGAGAAATACTAGGGGATTATTACAATTCCATTTTGAAGGCATGCTTTTAGATTTATGTCAGTGACCATTTATAGGACAGTTACCACTGTTAGTCACCCTCTTAGGTATTTCACACATGAAAATATTCATGCCAAGGCTTTCTAGACTTGTCCCGGTGAACACCAAGAGTGACGATGTTGGCACCACACTCAGGACTGAGTTTCTAGAGGGTGGAGGCAGCGGAGAATGAGGAGTCCATTTCTCTACACCCTACAGCTGGATGCTGTGCTCCAAACCCAGGCCACTCATGTTCACAGGTGTGGACTCTGTATAGCAGAGTCAGTGCCACCCGCATGCTAATCAGGTGACCGACATCTGCAGGGTAACCTGGCGCCTCAGGGACCCTTCTTCCCACAAAGGTTTCAAAACCCTGTTCTAAAAGGTGTTCTTACAGTTTTGCTCCTGGGATGCAGGCTTCAGTTAATTCTCAGGAGATTCCAATATCAACTCACATTTGAGAAACTGAAGAGTAAAACCACTGATGCTGGGGGCCCAGGCAAGGCGTGTTCTGATGAATGTGGAGTGTGATCTGGGCATCAAAGGCTTCACATTGCCCCTGAGGATGTTGTGAGCTGTTTGAAAACAATTAGTGTAAGCGTCTCCCCACTTCCCAGATAGGGGACACGGGGCCAGAGGCACACAGCAGGGGTCACTGAGGAAACAATTCAAGTGGAACAACTGGGCCTGGAGTGTAGAGGTTAAACTCACTTTCCCAGTGCTCTTTCTTATCTGAAGAGTTTCCCTGATAGATAATAGATTACTGATTTCAAAGTAGTATTAAGGAAGTGTATTTTCCCAAAGAATTGCAATGAAAATAAGAGAAAATCTATTACTAACTAACATAGTAGTCATGCCCCCTCAAAATAAATGTAAAAAAAAACAATGGAGAAACCCCAAAACATTTTCTGTTTCCACAGACAGTATGAAGAAATGTTTTTTTGGTTAGATTTGTAAGACTTCAAAACAATTGTATTCCTTGCCTGCATCAGTTCTTATTTAAAAGATGACTATATTCAAAGATTTTTCCAATTCATTCATGTCCATATATTTCATGTTAAACTCTCTCTTGCCTTTCTCTTTAATGATCTGTATAAATTAACTAAAAATCAATCCCAAAGAACATAATTTATTTCTCCATTTTGACCCTTGTCTTTGAAAGATCAATTATATATTTTAAACACATTTTTTAAAAAACTAATCTCTAGAAGTCCAATTTCTCACGCAACCTAAATTAGAGAGGTTAATTAGGAAGGAAAGTCAGAGTAATGGCCATGATTAGAAGGTGGGTATTATTTCACATGCAAGCACTTGCAACCTCAGCAGCAGACACGATTCACTAGCAGACCAGCCTGCTGCACAGCTGGTGAATGGCTGTTCCCCAATGGACCCAAATGCAGCCCACAGTCTGGGACCATCTACTCAAGGCCTGGACACTGAATATTTGGCGTAAGATGTGGATTTCAAATCCATCTCAGTGGATACCTGTCGACCTGGCATTGCCTCATCTTGCTGAATATTTGCTCCCCTTTTAGGATCTCAGGGAAACAATGTGGGTGAAATGAAGTGGTTAGCAGGATTTAAATCCTTGAAAAGAGGTTGGCCTGTGTTTCTCCATCCTCCCTGTCTACAGGGTTAAAGCTATGACAACGGGAGAGCTTGATGTTGAGAGGTAGCAAGGGCTCCCAGCGGTGCAGCTCTGTCCTCTGTGTTCATGAGCTACCCTCGTGGAAGCCAAGATGAACTCTGGCCTCAAATCTGTGCCTTTAGACTAACTTCAGAGTTTCCTGCTTTTACTCAAGTGCTTCCTTCAAGACCAGATTAGTATGAGCTATAGCAACTCATGAGCAGCTTCTTCTAATGATGGCTGCTGCAAGGTGTGCTTGGGCTCCAGAATACACAGCTGGCTAAAGGAGAACGGGCAGCAACCAAGGGACTGTCAGCAGCTTGGTGGCCTACCAGTCAATTGTCTCCCAGCTAGCAGGGAGGGGGTCTCTCTCTCTCTCTCTCTCTCTCTCTCTCTCTCTCATTTTAGTTCGTTTCTTTTTTTCCTGCTGTGACTAAAAGACCTGACCAGAACAACTATAGAGGGGGAAAAGTTTATTTAAGGGCTCATGGTTTCAGAGATCTCAATCCATAGATAGCTGACTCCATTCCCTAAGGCTCAAAGTGAGGCAGGACATCATGGCGGAAGAGTGTGGCAGAGGGAAGAAGGTCACATGATGATCAGAAGTAGAAAGATAGACTCCATTCCCCAGATACAAAATCTGTCCCCCAAAGGCACGCCCCCCCAAGCCCACCTCCTTTAGCCACACCCTACCCACCTTCAGTTACCACTCAGTTAATCTCTATCAGGGAATTTATTCACCAATTAGGTTAAGGTTCTCATAACCCAATCATTTCTCCTCCAAACCTTCTTCCATGGGCTCACACATGAGCTTTTTGTGGGACAAATCACATCTGAACCATAACACTCTCTTTCTCTCCCTCTCTCTCAGAGGGAGAAGTGGGGGATCCATAAGGCAAATACCTCCGGAGTGTGATTAGGAGAATATGATGGAAACTCAAAAATAACTTGGTTGTCTAAATATTTGTTTCTAAATTTTCTTATTTATTTATTCTTTGTGGGAGTTCTTTGAAGGTCTATAATACACTGTGTTCCTACCAAGCAATAATGCATTTTAGTTTAGTGGGATAAGAATTCCCTGGCCCAAAATCCTCAATAGACCATTTGACAAAGAACTACTTTATTGGTCCTATAAGGACTTTTAAAACAAAGAGTTTTCTAACACAGTGCTTGGAGTCAGTGACATGGAGGGGGCTCCCAAACTAGAGAGTGATGCATCAGAATCACTTGGATGGTTTCTAAGACTTCACCCTCACAATATCCAACTCAGAAGGGCTGCGGGGAGCTCCAGAATTTCCATGTCTAAAAGTTCCCAGGGGTTGCTGATGCCGCTGGTGCATGGACCACAATTTGTACACACTATTTCAGTGCTTAAATGGAGTAGCAAATAGAGTCGGTTCACCTGGGGCCCTTAATCTGAGTTCTGTCACTGAATGTTTCTATGTCTCAATTCCATTGTCCATACAATGGGATTATAAACCCTCTTTAACAGATTATTGTGAGGAGTAAACAGATCCATCATTGATGATGCCTGCTATGTGGTATTCACTCAATAAATTATGTCAACTGTTAGAGCCATTCTAGGCGATGCTATAGGTAAGAAAGAAGTATTGTAAGTTCTGTGATGTGACAATGGCATTTGCCAGTCTCCCTCGGACATAGCTCTCCTTTTCCCGAGCTTAACCAACCACATTGATCCCCTCAAGCCCTCTTTGGGGCTTGCTGGGTATGTGGTGGCGGGATGAAGGATTCAAAAATGTCTGACAAATTAAAAAATTCAAATCTGCTTCTTTATTTTTTTATTGAAACATTTATTTATATCCCAGAGGCCCATATGGATGCATGCAATTTTTTCTTAGTTAATGCTATTTATTTTATTCTTGGCTTTTGTACCAGAGTCCCATTTTTTGGTCTTTTAAGTTTCCCTTATTGTGCTTCCCCAAAATAAACACAAATATGGATTGTTCATAAATTTTTAACTTGATTTTATTCTTTACAACAAATGTAAAAATGCAACTAGCTGACTTTACTACCTGGTGTTATCATCACACGATTAATTTAAATTCATCCTTATGTACGGTTAGAACAAGTTATATTTACTATTTAGGTTTGTTTTCATCATTCACTAAATCTATAATCATTCTTTGGTTTAGAAGGCAGACATAAAAAACTCTTTTTGCATTTTTCTGTCCTCCATTTATCTTAAACCCTTTTAAAGAAAACAAAACCCAGGGCAAAATTTTGCCTGGAAAACTCGAGAAGCTTGATTCGTTCCACCTAGTCTCCTCAATTTAATTTGTGTTCCTTACCCTAGATAGGCTGGAATAAAACTTTCTTTTAAGGAGATCACTTTGGAAAATCCTCCTAAGCAAGTCATGTTCAATGGCTTCCTCACAGAAAGAACCCGGAGGAAAGAATCAGCAGGAATTCCTCCGTGGGTGCGTCTGCAACTTGTTTTTTATGCTCGTCGTTTGGCAGAAGCCAGTGGTTCTCTCCCTCCACAGAAGAGCAGGGGAGGCAAGCTTGAAGCCATCCCTGCTCGGGTGTGGGGCAAACACTTCACTGCTGCCACTCCAGCATGTGCCCTCCAAGTGCCACTTGGCTCCCAATTACAAAGGCCTGCACAGGCAAAGCTTTCATTTAAAATAGACACAGGTGACAGCTCTATTATTTTGCACATTCAGATGCGTCCACAGCTGTTTTTATTTATCTCAGATTTATATGCACACATTTGTTGTAATTATTAGTTTCTGATGCAGTTGAAGATAAATATTTCAAATGCCTATCAAGGCCAAATTAAATTAAGGTAATCACACTTTTCACCCTCGCCCCCTTGGGCCCTGCTTTCCTGCAGGAAATTGCCAGGACTTAAGTTTGAGCCTCATTTCATCCCAGCAGAAGTGCTTTTTAGAGTGGCCCCGAGGTTCCTCTTCTTTTCCTTCACAATTTGTGACTGACATTTTTCCCCTCTATATTTAACACACCAAATACAATTGCTAAGTTTTTTACATACATATAAAATACTTTAAAAATATTTTTGATTGCAGGTAGTATTATAAAAAAGTAAATGCAAGAATACTGTGGCATGACACCAACTGAAATCTCCTCCTAGTTTCTAGGTGTGGATGTTGGGTTTCCATTTGCATTACAAAAACCTAATTATTATTTTTTTATTTGTTTCATGTGTGGTTTACTCACTGTGTTTAACGTGCAGAAGGACATTGAAGTAATAGCTTTTCCATTGATAACTTCAGAGGAAACACAGAAGAAATAAGTCAGGGTTCCTGAAATTTCGAAGAGAGGAAAAAAGATATCTTAAAATGAAAGGAGTGATTAAGAAGAGGAAATAGATTCGCAAGGTACAAAGAAGATTATGCCTGAAAGTATAAGGACGATATGACATTTGCCTCCAAAATTTACAGTGAAATTCCTTTGGGAAAAAAATAACAAATTTCGTGGCAGAAGTGGCCCAAGGTTGGTTTGCTTTCAGATAGCAACACATAAGTGATTTGTCTTTTTTTTTTTTAATTTGAAAGAAGACCTGAAATAAAACATTGTAGGAGAGTTGGTTGGTTTATTAGTCAGAATAGTGTCCTTTGCAACCATGGTGACAACATTCACTTTGGCTCTTCTCGAGGTCTTTATAAGTTCATTAATGATGAACAGCCTGGAAAGAAAAATTGCATAGCAACTAACCCAACAATGCTTCAGGCAGTCAGGCAACTGCTCAAGAACGCAGGAGAGAAAATCTAGCTTAACCAGCATACAATGTATATGTCTTGAACATGCAGGTAATGAATGATGTCGATGGGCATTTCTCTGCTACATAAAGATCATAAAAAGAAAAATACTTTAAGTTTAGCAACAGAGCGCTATATAATGCTGGAATTCTTGTTGATCACCCTGATTATTGTTTCAAAAATTCCAGTAGGTTGATTTCTCACTTAGACACGGATATTGTCAAGATGCATTTCTGCTTTGTACACTTTTGAGAATTGGGGGGATCTGGTTAAATGGAGGTGTGGGAAGCTATGTCCTATTTTAGGAAGATACAATCAGATTAATATTTTCTGACTTATAATAATGCTAATGTTAACAGATTTGACTTTTCCTAGCTTCAGTCTTTTTGGTCTTATGTTTTCTGTAAGGGAACTCTTTTGAAAGGGACATTTAACTTTCCTCAATACAACAGACCTTGATTGACATTTACTCTCCTCCAATAAATGATATGAAGCCCTAGTCCTAGTCCATTTGCTTGACCATGGACACCAGACTTTGTGATAGACCCTTGGAGGTAGATGGACTTCTGAATGAGGACGTGATGCGATTCTGATCATTCGCTAACCACCAAACCCTGCCACCACCTCATTAGCTAAGCATGTGATGTTTTACTTCCTCATTTGTACATTACTGGGGTAGGACACATGACAGGTGATAATAGAGGTTATTAGCTGCAATCCCCGTTAAAACACTTAAAGACATACTTTAACACATTTTAATAATCATCGAAGGTACCTCTTAATAACACCAAATCTTTCAAATGAAAGCTTATGAATTGCATGAAATCAAAACAAGGTATCACTTCCTTCTCCAACTTTTTACAAAAGCTGTCTAGTAATTTCAAACATGTACTTTTCATTTAAATTCAAAATAAATATTTTAGGATTTAATAAATTCTGAATAAATCTCTATGTTGAGTTTTATCCTTTTATGAAAATTTAAAATGAATTAACTGAAGGTTTTTTGCACTTGTTAGTCTGTATGATCTGTATTATCCTTTTTTTGCCTCTGACCTACCCTGGGCAGGATACATCCACTTTGACTCTGGAGGAACGCTAATTATTTATTTTGCCTCTATTTGCCACCAAAGGATCTGTCTTAGCAGAAATTAGGAAGTCCACTCATTTCTTGATTTTGTAGCCAGTCCAATTCCTGAACTAACCTTCTGTACTGACTTTCTGTTACTATAGCAAAATACCTGAGGCTGGTGCTTTTAAGAGATTTCTTTGGTTCACAGTTCCAGAGTTCCAAAGCATGACTCTAGCATTGTCTTAGCTCTGGGGAAGACCTCATGGAAGATGTGCTCACAGTGGTGGAGCACTTGTGAGAGGGGAGGGTACATGATCAGAAAGGAGTCAGAGTGTGGGGAGGGGGCTGTTCTTGCTCTTTTGCCCTCTTGAGAGTTAACATTAATTCCTTCCAAGGGCAATGTCCCCAGTGGACCACTCATCTTGCTGGAGGCATCCATTGTCTTCCAACAGCGTGACACTGGGGATCCAGATTTCAGCACAAGAATCTCTGGGAGATCACCAAACCACATCCCAAACAGCACCTGCCACCCAGCACTGATGATCTCTCAAACTCACGCCAATAAATCACAGTTGCTTATTTATAATAAAGAGCACGTTGCAGCTAACACAGAAACTCAGTCTGACTTATGGCGCACTACTGGTGCTGAGACTATTCTGCACATCATGCAAACCTCTTGCCAAAACAGTGTTTGTAAAGCTGTGTTTGACCAAATCCTTCACTGAGAACATCAGATCTGATAGAGAACCATCTCCTTTGAAAGGATTAGAACCTCCGGATAGATACAAATAAGATAAGAAAAAACAGACACATGTTAAATCATGGAACAGCAAAGGGGATACTTTATGGAAATGAACTCACAATACAATAATTTGAATTTGACAAGGTGATAATTAAAGTCCCCAGATAGATCTCTTCCACATCTGTATGCCTTTCAGTAAAGTTGGTTAGCATATTAACTACTGCCGGAGAATACTAAAAAATATTCATGGGATGTAAAACTACCAATTAGTCTTCATTTCCAGTTGTATACTAAAGTGTGACGAAATGTGATGCATACAATGTTACACATTAACATGTACTAAGCTCTACCGTAGACACTTTTAGAGCCCAGGCAAAATCACAAAGTGATAATTTTGTCTGAAATATTCAAGACATTTCAGTATGAATTGTCACTCTTCACAGTTTGAAAGAAGTATTGTGTATGTTCAAAGTTCTTTAGGAGTAATCAGTTCTCATTATGAATGATCAGATTAATTCTTAAGTATTATATATTAGGTTGCAGACACCCACACATATAAGCAAATAGTTATTATAAGCTACAGTTTTGATTTTGCCATGTATTTTCTCCATCTGAAAACTGGTATTCAGTGACCAGAGAAGAGGGTCTACAAGATGGAAGATGTGCTATCACAAAAAAAAAAAAGAAAGAAAAGAAAAAGAAAAGAAAAGAAAAGAAAAGAAAAGGAAATCAATAACCATTGCACCTCTCAATTAGAAATCACAATCCAAAATGTCCAAAATGTTTTCTTCTTCCTACCTGGGTTTGATTGATATGCACTTTAATTTAGACATTTATACAAGAAATAATTAAATATGATGATAGTAAGAAACTATGTGGAATTCTGGAAGCCAGCTGTTAGGTATGCCACACACTGTGGGTCATAGATTCCACCCCTGAGAGTGTCCTTGGACCTGGCTGCTCTGCACGAAGAATACTTTGTCATATAAATCAATGGGCTGAGAGATGTACTACCATAACTCCTCTCTGAAGAAATGAATGAAGAGTCATGAATAAAGACTTTAAGAAGTACAATATCGCTGATGTTAGCCATATTTATATACAAATAAAATTAACATCATACTCCTGGCTTTGAATAAATTTGTCAGTTTTAAGTATGCCAGAGAACACTGTAGTGGGTGATGAAGGAACCTTTGGTCCATAGCCAATGCATAATGCTATAAGATGGAATCTGAAAATGTCCCTCGAAGGCCCATGTATTGAAACCTTGGTCTCCAGCCTGTGGCACTATGCTCTTCTTGTCACACATACCCAAATGCAACAAGGCAGTGACCATGAACTGAAAAATCTAAAGCCATGGGTCAAAATAAACCTTTCCTCCCTAAAAGTTGATTATCTGAGGTATTTTGTCACAGTAACGGAAAACTGACTAAGACTGCTGACTAACTGTCAAAACTGATCTTCTCTATCAGGAATGATGAGTAGAATAGGAGAGAAAAGAACCATGATTACAAAATGGAGACTTATTTGAGAGAAAATTTAACACGAAATTGTGTGGAAGTGGCAGAAATGACATAAGTCTCAATAAGTCCATGCAAGAAAATAAAAATTTTACTTGAAGAAACTTTTAAAAAGGGAGAGAGCATAAACAAAAGCAAGAGTAGGGAGCAAAAAGTGAAGATGGCTGAAGAATACATGGACATTTTGACAAACAGGGAGGATCATCCTTTGAGTGCCATGCCACATTTGCTCCTGCAGATTAGTGAAGCTCTACTGGCTTTAACTAGGAGAACTGTATGTGCATTGGTGTGGGATGCCAGACCACACACAGCGGGTGCTGCCTCTGGAAGGACAAGGCAAGCACCTTTTCTGTGGGTGACTGGGAAAAGCTCCTGAGCTTCCTAGACCTCAGGTGGTGTGGAGGTTCTGTCATATGGAAGGATACTCTGCTATTCCCGCTCTGGAATTCATGGAAAACAGCCTCTTTGTTTCTATATCTTATAATTCATGTTTTATCCTTTTAACTTAGATGTAATTTTGTTTTCTCACTTGGTCAGAAACTGTTGATTTCCACCAAATTACCCTTATCCGCTGGCCAGCTCCTCTGTGCAGTCATCCCATTAAGTTTCCCCTGGAGAACCACAAGATACCTATCTCACCATTGGGCCTCAGCTATGAGGTGCTCTCTCCCAACTCTCAGCAGCCCTGAGAGGGTTCCATTGGTGCAGCCAAAGGAGACCATCTGGTCTATTATGTGAGTGAGTAGGAGTTTTGAAAAAGGTATGTTTTTGGAGAAAACGGATTTTTTCCCCTCCTTAGTAACTCTTGGTCTTTCCTCATGTCATGTGTTCACTGTTTCCTTAACACATTTTGTTCTTTCCACTGAACTTTTCTCCAACTCCAATCTGTGTTATCTCTGTGAATGAAACCCGTATGTCACTTTTCTCACCACTTCCTCTTCTTCTTACCACCATGTGTCCTTCACACCAGCATTGCCCCTGAGCAGCCGCCCTGCTTCATCCCAGCCCCATCCTGCCAGAGCAAAATTCCAAGTACACCTTAATGACGCATGGAGGGCATTATAAGAACAGATCTGGTGGATGTTCCTATGTTTTCAGAGTCAGAAACTATTGGTTTTCTTAATTTCTAAGAATATCAGATTCTAGGAAAACTGGCTTGGGATTTGTTGATACTGAATGATCTTAGGACTATTGTTCTTTGGTGGTTGCACTACGACGATTAAGAAAAGAAAATATAACCACACTGGTCATGTAAAATAATTAAATCAATCATTACTAAAAGCAATATTTAAGGATTTTGCTTGTATGAAATATTCAAATTTGATGCTACATTTTTTGTTAACTCATTGTTTTTCTAAGAAAAATCTTAATTATTGTTGTTTTTCATCTGACTTTGATGTGCCCCAGCACAACACAAATCTTGATCACTATTTAATAAAAGATAAATAAAAATTCTGATATTTTATTTCATCTTTGGATTTTTAATGTTTTCTATTTTTTCACTTGGCCTGTTTGAGAAGTTTTTAATCCCTTTTCCATCCCATCTCCCTGAAATGCCCCTGAAGACTCAGGGAAGTGCTGCTAACACTTTTACTGCAATTATGTGCCAAGGTGCTCCTCGCCATCACTGGAAGTATAAGAAGGACTGATCCTCAGGTGACATGGATCGGCTCATCTGAGGACCCACAGCTGCCAGGTCCTCACCTGGTACTTTGAACTTACGTCTTAGGTACTTTCTGTTTTATAGGCAGTATCCCCATCTCAGCTCTGACCAGGCTCTTCTAATCTCTGCAGAACCACCCCTTCTTCTGCAGTCCTTCATTGCTCCTGGACCTGTGACTCTGTTCAGTGTTTCTGAGATGCATCCTCTCATAATCCTAACTGCGCTATGCATGGGCTCGTTTCTTAAGGAATCCCAAAGAGCAAGAACCCCTCTAGTCACTATCGGAGAATTGCTGCAGTTATGACCCAGGCAGCACTTGGCGCTCACCTGCCTTTGCTGGCTTGACTTATTTCCGAGGTTTCTTAACTTAGGCAGCAGACTTTGTGGCTCTACTACTTGACACATTTTTTGGTGAAGGATCCCAGCTGAGGCTAAACCTCTCACTGCTCCTGGGACACCCGCTGACTATGGGTGAAGGCAGACTGCCATTCCTGGCGGCTGAGCATGCCCCTCAGTCCATAGAAACAGCTTACATTCATCACTAGAAATTTGCTGTTCCTTTTTTTTTTTCTTTTTTGAAAGTGTGTGGGACAAATGATTCGTTTATACAAAAAAAAAAAAAAAAAAAAAAAAAGGCAGCCTGGCGTGATGGAGCATGCCTGTAACCCCCGTGGCTTGGGAACATTGCAAGTTCAAAACCAGCCTCAGCAATTTAGCCAGGCCCTAAGCAACTCAGTGAGAACCTGTCTCTAAATGAAGTACAAAGTAGGGCTGGGGATGTGGCTCAGTGGTTGAGAGCCCCTGAGTTTAATCCTCGGTAATTCCCCACCCAAAAAAAAAAAAAAAAGTTTTTCCTGTTGGGAACATGACATTTTGGGAGCATCAGTGATGAATGATATCTTATGATTTTTAAATGTTATAAAATTGATTCTTCATGGTCAGTTGAATTCCATCTTTCAGGAAGTCATTTACCCTTCTCTGGATATTACAAACACATTTCTGGGAAGAAATGTGTCAAAGGCACGTTCACAGGGAGTTTGGATCTGACAACCTAGGGGTAAAAAAAAAAAGCACTGAGCATCAGAGGAGAAGTACCCACCACTGAAGGGGGCTTGCTGTGACCTGGGCGGGCAGTTGCAGTCCCAGCTGCTGCCATTTCCTGGGCTCGCCCACTCCCTCCCTCATGTAACCGAGTGGCACTTCTGCTCCGTTGCTGATGCCTTTGCAGGAAATCTAGGGGTCCTGGCCAATTGCACATCTCTTGGACATTGGCTCTGGCCTTGGTCTTTGACTTGCTTCACACGTGGACACTGTGTAGACATAAAGTGAGCACATTTGGCTTGACCTCCTGTGCTTCCACAGTTTACCAGGAGACCAGTGTGCATCGTATGCCACCACGGGTTCTGGGATGAAAGACGAATGCAGCTGGCCAAGACCTAACCCACAACATGGAGCCACCGCAAGTCAATGTCAGCAGAGCCTGGCTGAGCCACAGTTGACCCACAGTCCCATGAGCAAGAAAGGACCTTTATTAGCACAACCCTCTGAGTTTCATGAGTGTTTACAAAATACCATGCTGCAGTGAAATCTCCATTGATACAATGCTTGTGGAAGAACCTGCATTCCACTGAAGACATACCTAGTGCAAGCCTGCCCTCAGCTGTGTTTTGGGGGTGATGAAGTGACAAATCTGGCCTAGCAGGCATGCCACACTTGAGGGGGAGCCGCACCCGCCTTAAGGAGTCAGAACAAAGACAGTGAAGAGCGAGTGTGGAAATGCACTGCAGGCTTCTGCCGTCAGTTGGCTCCCTGAAGGGCAGGCAGCAGCTATGACATACAAAGTCCTTGATCCACAGGCATTTCTCAGGGATCCTCAGAAATAGTTGGGGAGAAAAACCCCATAAAAGGCTGGATTTTCTGCCCTAATACACAAAGGGACACAAGCTCTTGCTATTTAGGCATTAAAGGGAAGCATGACCCACCCCTGCAGGCTGAATAAGTGTGAGACACCTGGTTTACATTTATATAAATCTTTGCACGGGATAATTCAACCTTCTAAGCTCAATGCAAAGTAGCATGTCCAATGTATTAAGCACAGTGCCTCTCAACTCATAATACGTAGCATATAGCAGTGCCACCGCAGCCGCTGACATTACTGAGCTCTTTCTAAGGACTAGATGGGCCCCAAATTTTGAGGTTTTAACTCATTTACAGATTTATCAGATAAATCCTTTTACTATCACTATTTAATAACTGAGTAAACTGTGGCTTAGCAAAGTTTTGTAGCTAGACCAAAATTCAGCAGCCAAAAACAAAAAAAAAAAAAAAAAAAAAAAAGGTATGTAGTTTCTTTCCTACGTAACGTGCCTTTGATACTGTTTCTTTGATTCTTTTCACATCTGCAACTAGCAGGTTAGACTCTCTTAAAGCAAGATGGGACCCAGGATTTGTTAAAAATATGTGCATGTGTATGTATAAAATATAATCTATGGGAGAGATTATATATGAAATGAATTCCAGAAAGATTTGGTATATAGCCACAATAAGAGATAGAAAAGCATTATGACCTTTGTGTGAGCTCTGAAATTCATAGATGTACCAGTTTTACAAATAACATTTTTTTTAATATATTAGTTCACTGTCAAAATGTGTTGGGTCTAATCATTTAGATGATGTTTATGTATATTTGGGGTAAAAGAACAATGTACTCATGCGAAAATGTATATGTTGCTGAAGTAAAATGTGTTGCATTTTGCGGGCTGAGGACTTATTTGAAAACATTAAGTAAAGAACATTAGGCGCAGAGAGAAAAATGCATCTTACCAAGAAAATTCTTTACAATTAAAATTCTATTCTAGTACCTCTAAGGAAAATACTCTGGTAGTTTTTCATGACTAGCCTAATAGCATCAACCTGTGGAAGTTGCATCTGCATAGAAGATTCACAGTGCACAGGTCTGGATCCAGCTTCCATTCTCTTTCCTGACACTCCTCTGGAAAGCATTCCATCCTCTGAATGATTCAAAGCCTTGGGCTGTGAATGTACAGCCTGCTATTCCAAATCTGTTCAGTCTCAATACCAAAGGTTTGGGATGGAATGATTTGTACATTTTTTTATCAATATTTAAAAGCGGAGAGATAGAAGGTAAAATATTAATTTCTGAAATATTTAAAAGAAGATATTGTTATATTTCCTTTCCTCAAATCTTTTACACTTATAAAAACAATTTAAATAGTGATACCCTGAGATTTAAGTGGAAAAGGTTTTATGGATAGCATCTTGTTCTGTAGTAAGGCTATGTGGTATCAATAACTGAATTTTTCTAAAACCCCAAATGTAACATTAGAATGAACTCAAATTTATTATGCTGCTAACTTATTTTATATTTTTTATATTAGAAATTGGTTCTATTTACTATCATTTAATATGATAAGTAATAGATTATGTCTTTTGTAATGGCAACATCCTATTTGATGTACAGGGTAGGATTTTGTGTGTGTGAATTAATCTATGTTTTAATAAGAATTCCAACAGAAGATAGATTCTTTGTGATCTCTATGTGTCTGGATTGCACAGATTTGCATGCATGTAAATGAGTTCACATGGATGCATGATTGGTGCATTCTGAGAAGAATGCTTACATCATTTGCAAATTACAAACTATGCATACACACATCCCCATTGCATTTAGCAATACAGTTACACTTTGACAGCATAGGAACATTCTGATTGAAGCAATGCTGAGTGATCCTGAATGATTGACATATTGATTTATTTTTTTAGCATTGCTGTTCTAGCTTTGCTAGTGTACATAAAAAACTCCCAACTTATTTTTCTCATATACTAATAATTTTCTGGTAAAAACTTTATTTAATCAGAAACTTAGTATTGGCTATTATTATTCCATTCCCAGAAACATAACACTCAAGAAGGGATAAATAGAAATCATCTTAAGGAATTATAAGAAATCATCTGTTAATTCTCCTTTTAATTCCAAACCACAAGCGTACCATACCTAAATACCGTCCCTTCTAAAATTCATAGAACACTCCTCTGATTCAACAAGAGTTGACTGCAAGTATTTAGGGAGTTAACACTTTTCATTCTTGGAAATTTAGTCCATTGGTCTATTAGCCCTGTAATCCATATTTCCCACTTTACTTTTATGTGAGAACAAGGCTAAGTGAGAGATGGATTTGTTAGCTCAGATCTCATATGGTATCCTAGGTCACCAGAAGGATTCTTAAGAAATATCCCTACTCTGACTGAACACTTGCTTTGGCTATGATGTTTTGAAAAACAAAGTGAAAAAGAAAACAAATGAGTTAGAAATAAATACCTGATGGCCCAGTCATATAAAATGTATTTTGCCTGCTAATTATTTGGAGAGTAAATGTGGGGATGGAAAGATTCTAACAAATCTGCTTAATGTGAAGAGGAAAGAATTCTGAGTTGAGGATACTTAGTAAGTACCCAGAGGCTGTGTGTGGAGGGCTTTGTGCTAAGCACCTTGCAGGCTTTGGTTTCTATGGTGCAGAGACATTATGAAACTTAGTCAAGGTCACACAATAAAAAAGAAGTACAGCTGAAATTCGATCCCAGGAAGTCGTTTTCAAAGACTCACCATTTAACCACCCTCTCTATCTTGCTGATTTTGAGGCTATCAGCATGTGAATTTATTCTTATCGGGTTAAATGAAATTCAAGTAGCCTATTTAACCTGAGTCTCAGACACATTCACATAAAAATAAATGGTCCCATTTGTAACATTACCTTCAAGTAGTAAGTGTACTATCTACAATAATCTGATCCAGCCATGGTGAAAGACTTCACATCCTTAAAGTTTCTCACTTTCTTTTTGCCTTTCTTTCTTTCTTTCTTTCTTTCTTTCTTTCTTTCTTTCTTTCTTTCTTCCTTCCTTCCTTCCTTCCTTCCTTCCTTCCTTCCTTTCTTTCTTTCTTTCTTTCTTTCTTTCTTTCTTTCTTTCTTCCTTTTCTTTCTTTCTTTCTTTCTTTCTTTCTTTCTTTCTTCTTTCTTTCTTTCTTTTTCTTATTGCCTCTCTCTCTCTCTCTCTCTCTCTCTCTCTCTCTCGGAAAATTTTACCAAAAAATCATCCCAAGCAGGAGCAAATATGCCAAGGTGAGATGCACACATCATCTCTATTGTTTGAAAGTGGAGACAGATTAATCATATCACTAGCAAAGCAAGTTGGTAAGATCTGAAGCACATTAAAAAAAATAAAGAATGTCCCAGTGACACAGGCCAGGTATACAAATGTTTCAATGTTTCCTGATTGGCAGTAACCATAACCCTGTCATGTAAAAATAAACCAACCAATGAACAAAACAAAAACATAACAACAGAAGATCCCTTTTTAATTTTAAGAGCAAGTTCTGCATATTGATAGGTATTTAAAACTAAACTATTGAATTCTTTTCCTTTTTTGGTTGATCTTACCAGATGCTGTTATTATATTTCAAAGGAATGAAAAACATATTCAGAAGTAATTTTTCTTTGTATTAATATTCTAAGAAAGAACCTAAAAAGCAAACATTTCAGAGTTATTTAGAAAAACTAGAAGTAAAAGCAATACGAAGTTACATTTTAGTGATTTGCATTCTCTAAAACAATATCTAGAAATCGTCTCATGAGGGATGGTACAATTAGTAATATTGATGAAAATGTAATGTTATAAGTTCCAAATTACAAATCCCTATTAAAGCTGTGGGGAGGTGTTCATTTCTGTCTGAGATAAGTTAACAAATTTGAATTTCTCCCCACACATGTTCACTAATATCCAAAAAAATAGTGCAGGACTCATGGATTTCCATTTGTCTTATTGATGAAAATAGCTCACAAATCAGCATGCATGGCATTCAATAATAATGTAGTCATGATATATGAAGAATCAATGGGCGAGAATTTTGGCTACCTATTGTCTTAGCTTCTGTCATTCAGCTTATAGATCTAGAGACTGCAAACTTCATCATCTACCATCTTGGGCACAGCTTAGTTGGGTCCCAGGCACCAGGTCATCAGAATCTAATCCAGATGTTGACCAGACTGCATTGCCTTCTTGAGATCTGGCTGCGAAGAATCTGCCTCCTGGTCTCACTCAGCTTTGGTAGAGTTCAGTCTTTGTGGCAGTAGGACTGGCCATTTTGTTGGGAGTGGTTGCAAGTCCCCATTGGTTCCAGAAGCTGTGGGAAAGTTCCTGGGACCACTCACCATTCTTTTTCATTTTTCCTGTATGGCTGCTCACTGCATCGTGCTTGCATGTAGACCTGCAGGAGAAGCCAGAAGTCTTCTATAATGTAACCCATGGACTGGCTCCTGTCGCATGGTGCCACCCCAGGGCCCACCTGCATATAAGGGAAAGAGATTATGCACCAGTGTGACCAGCATCAGAGTCTGCCACACCTGTACTTGAGGATGTAGCCTCACAGCAAGACTGTGAAGCAGCATTAAGTACTGAAGTCTATTCCGTGTCCAGTTCTGACAGGAGGTGAACCAGTGGCTGACTATGACAGCCTGACGCTGACGTTCCCCTGTATATCTGCGAGCATGCCCATATTGGTTGTTAACATTTTAACAGACTGCCAGGCTTGAAAAAAAATGGACAAAGCCTTGGCTTTTGTGGAATTGACTTTTCAGAGAGAATAACCACTCAGATATCGAATGCTTGCCATCTTCCAGGCAAAGGACTAATCACTCTATATTTATAAGATGGATTTCCAATTTGTTAAGCCTCATCCATGACCAGGAGACTCTAGCTAAACTTGTAATAAGTAATATGAACTAGATTTGCTAAATAGAGAAAAAGATTTATAAGAATCACAGAAATGGAGAATTGAGAGCATTTATGTGCAATGTCTGCCAGGCTTATCTTAGACAAGTTCAGCTTGCTTGAAAGTTTTTTAAAAAGGGCACTAGAAAACCTATCGGGCTTGTCCTTGGATAATAAAAGCCATTTTTAAAAATTCCAAATATAAACATTATCTTTCTAAAGCAATTGTTGGAATATCATTCTATAGAAAAATGCCCAGAAGTCTGAATTTTAAAGTGTAACGCAAAGTACTTAGAAAGAAGAAAATTCATTTATTAAAGCATGTATTTTCCATTCATCTGTTGAAGGGCATCGAGGTTGGTCCCAGAGTCTAGCTATTGTGAATTGAGCTGCTATAAACATTGATGTGGCTGCATTACAGCATGTTCAGAACAGTAGGTTCATTTTAAGTCCTTTGGGTATAAACAAAGGAGTGGGATATCTGGGTCAAAAGGTGGGTCCATTCCAAGTTTTCTGAGGAATCTCCACATGGCTTTCCGTAGTGGCTGTACCAATTTGCAACTCTACCAGCAATGTAAAAGTATGCCTTTTTCCCCACAGTCACCCCAGCATCTATTATTGTTTGTGTTCTTGATAATAGTCATTCTAATCGGAGTAAGATGTTTTAATTTGCATTTCTCTAATTACTAGAGATAAAATAAAATAAAAAAATTTAAAAATAAAGCATATATTTTCAGATGTAGGCACTAAAACTTAGGGGTTCCAGACCATCCACAGGGTCACACAGAGAGGGGATACTGGAAAGGAGTTCAAATCCAGACAGCTGGCTTTTGAGTTCATGCTATTTTACTTGCCATCCATGTACATTTAAACGTTACTGTTGGTATCTGGAAAATTATCTATCTATCTTTCTATTTATCTATTATCCACTTACCTACCTACCTATCTAGCAGGGCCTTGAACATATTAGGTAAAAGCATTCCGTCACTATGCTACACTATAGAAAATACTATGGGGGGGGGGGGAACCTACCTGCTACAGATATGGAAAATAGCCTTTAAAAAAAAAAACAGCAATTCAGTTGTTACCTTTCTCCATAATCTTAACAAGATGCACAAGGAAAAGGGTTGGTCACACTGCCGTAGGTATGCCCCACCCCTGTGCTCTGTGCATTTCAATGCAATGTGTGTGTTCACAGTTTCGCTCTCCTGCTCGGTGCGGTGGTGCATGCCTGTAATTCCAGGAACTTGGAAGTCTGAGAAAGGAGGATTCTCAAGTTTGATGCCAGCCTGAGCTTCTTAGTGAAAGCCTGTCTAAAAATAAAAATTAAAACTAAATACAAGGGCTGGGGCTGTCGCTCAGTGATAAAGCAATAAAGCACCCGTAGGTCAATCTCCAGTACAAAAGGAGAGAGGGGGTAGGTGCTGGGGGATTGCACAGTTTGACTCTCCTGGGGAACAGTCCATTCACTGAAGCCTGACCATGCACTAAGTGTCTCCTTATCCCTAGAATTGATGTACCACATCTTGTGTAGGGAAAAAAATATCCTGATGCCTTTCAAGTTCTACCAAAAAACATTGTGCCGTCTTGATGGAAAGTAGCTTCTGAGAGCCACCATCTCAGCACCACAGCATTTCAAACAGGCTCATATCCTTGGACTCCAAATGGAGATGTTTTCTTCATGGTATCCTAAGCATGATTCTAATCTCACTCTTCAGAGGGCTAGAGAATAAAATTGAATATGCTTTCCACTTCTCTGGTGAGGGAAGCAGGGTTTTCTTGGGCTTCTCGAGTCATTGTCACACTAGTAATCTCTTCAAAAGAGAATTTGTTCTGGAAAATAATGGGTTAGAGCCTTCTGTGGAGGAAAACAATAGTAGAATATTTTGAAATAATTGTAAAGCAAAACGGATTGTATTTTCAAGCTCTTTGAAATATATATGCAAAACCTTGTGTGCCTGAGGTTGAATAAAAAGATAGTTATAGTCATTACTCAGTAATGTACCAATTATAAATAGCATCGTGTGTATATGTTCTCTATTATAAAATCAGAAAGGGATGAAAACAGATTATAATCATGTTAATAATTTGATTTGCTTCATTCATCTTTTGAGTTATCTTTTCATAAAATTACATACAGTGTTATTCCTTTCTGCGAAGTGGAATGGTTTATGTAAGGAGAATGCTTTCATGTTAATCAATGGTGACAAGGATATTATACAAAAAATGGGGAGTGGGGGGCCACCAGCCAGTTAAGGTGGGTAAAGAGACAAATGAAGAAGACCAGACTGAAATTATTAGTGGCCAGAAAACTATCTATTGCCATTTTATGTTTTCAGAAGTCCCCTATTAGCTTCCCAAATGCAGCTGTGCGCCATGATTGATAAGCTCCCTGCTTTTAAGCTCATTCACATCCATTAGTTCTGCCTTTTCCCCTGTTAAAAATCTGAAGCTGTCAGATTGAAGTACATGATCAGCTAATGTTCTTGCCAGATTCAAAGCATGTCCCCGGGGTGGCAAAAGTCTTCTAAATTTCTAAGAAATGACTCTCTAAATGTTGCCTGTTGACACTGGTCACTCCATTTACTCCATCGGAAACACTGCAATAGATATCAGGCAATTATAGCAGCCGTGTTTAACAGGCCTTTGGTGATCAAATTCTACTAAATGTTTCATTATTTAGACCAAACAAAAGAGTACATTTGAAGTTCACTATTTTATGCAAGTCTTCATTCAAAATTATATTTTCAAAATTGGTCTAAATTTTCTAGTCTTCACTTCTGGTTTACTGAAGATTATGTAATTCATTTCCTCTAGTATTTGATTTTTATCTGAAAACTGCTGGTATTTTTTTTTCTCTCTTTTTTTTTTCTGTCTGGTTGTAATAGTTTCAGAGTTCCTGACTTATCACATTTTGGTATATTTTTTGTGAACAAGGGGAAGAGGTGTCAGGGAGAAGAAATGACTTCTAAAATGCTAATTCCCCAAACACAGAATATTCCAAGCGATTGCCAAGACTCTTACAGGACACACACCGGAGGTTGTTCTTAAAAAGATATGAGATAAATCACTTTATTCCCTGATTCCATCATCAGAGTATTAAATAAACTCCTTTGCATTTTTAAAATGGGTCCCATTAAAAATATCAACAGAAAAACACAAAGAACCACCTGCTGGAGGAGAGGGTGTGCCGGGTCAGGAATATGCACCAGGGGAGCAGAAGCCAGTCCGCCTTCTAATTTTTTAATGTGGAGGATAATTCATGAATAATTGAATGAATGTGAAACTTGGGGCTTTTTCAAAAGCAGGCAGCAAAATTGTGTCATTCCCCACATGCTGGGATTCCACATCTTCTGGAGCTTCCTTCCCTCTCTCCTTTGTCCTCTTCCCTGGATACGCTCACCACATGCACGTGGTCTCACAGGTCTGGGGCTTGAATGATCGAGCTCACCCTTGAGGTAGGCTGGGAACCTGGACCAGCACTGCAGAGGAAAGAAAAGAGGGCGTGTTAAAATCCCAATGCTGAGATGGATGAAGTCGAAGTCACAATCACCTACCTGGGCGCTGCATCCAAACCACCCGTTGTGCTCTGCCTTGTTCATGATGCAAACTACTCAAATGAGGCAGATCCTGCTATGCACATTTGCCCCTGCATAGGTCGGTGAGCACAGAGAGAGGCAGAGAAACAGGGAGGCGAATGAAGTACATCTACGTATGATGACCTTCACCCAAGGAAGCAGGTGGAGTTTGAGGGCCTGGGATCAGCATGTGAGGAACTCAGGAGCAAGGGTGTGCTTGGTTATGCTGAGGGAGTGAAACCAACAAATGCAGCCTGAGAGCAGAGCAGGGCACTTGCAGGAGAGAAGGCTGGGAGCTGATTGCTGTGCCACACTCAGCCCGCATTCGCAGTTCTGGAGAGTGCTCTTAAAATTATAAGCAATCACTGTAAGGCTGGCGGAGGACCATGGTGCGAGTGTGTTTGCACTTTGAGAAGACTACTTTGGCTTCCACATGAAGTAGCACATAAAGGGGCTAAAAGTGATGCCAGGTGGCACTTAGGAGGTTCCTAGGTGGCCCTTGTTGATGCAGGGTTACAGGAGTGACAATGCATTTCTTTCCTGGTACCAGAACTACCTTACATAACCGTGAAGTGAAGTTCTGGCTGTGATTGCGGTGTCAGCGGGGCCGAGCTTGCTGGGAAGATCTGCTCAGGGCCTTGACCTCCAGTGTCACCAGCAGTTTATGAAATCCCTTGGCTTGTCAGGCGTGTCATCCACTCCTGCATGCCGTTCTTACCATGGCTCTTCACAATTTCCTCTCCCTGTGTGTTTGTCTCTGTGCTGCTTCTCTTCTTACGAGGACATCAGGGTACTGGGTTAGGGCTCCCTGATGACCCAATCTTAACTTGATTACATCTGTAAATACCCTAGTTCCAAATAAGGTCAAATTCACAGGAATGAGATTAGGATTAAAAAATATGATTTTGAGGGGGACACAATGCAACCCAAAACAAGGGTTATTGAAAGGAAATGGAACAGCGAGCAGTTCAAAGGAAACGCAGAAGGATTTTAAAACACATTTCTAGGTGGCAGACATAATATGACTTGGTGACTAACTAGGAGTGGAGGGATGGGGCCGAGGCACGGCTGACTTTCGGGCTTCTGACATTGCATAATAGATGGTGATGCCATTTGCTGAGACAGAGAATTCAGTGTGTCTCCTTAGTCACTGGACATGCATGGGCTCATTTTTCCACATGCCAGGTTTGACTGTCTGTGAAATGTCCATTTGAACATTTGAATGTGGTGATTGAAAAATGGCTGTGGAACTCAATGACAGATCTGTGTGAGGTATAAATGTAGGGGTGATTTGTAAATAAATTATAATCAAAGCTTTCAAGTAGATAACATTTCATAGCAAAATAATGTTTAATCAGATAGAAGCCAATATTAAACATTTAAAAGGTCAATGTGGAAAAAGATTTACAGGCAAGATGGACAAATAGGGACCAGATTCGTGTGTGTGTGTGTGTGTGAGTGTGTGTGTGTGTGTATACACACATATATATATATAAAACAAGCAGGACATTTGACACATGAGTTTATAAGACACATGACATTAGGTTACCAAGGACTATACCATCTGAGAGATAAGACAATAAGCAAATTGAGGCCTACCCTTGCCCCAGTTTACCTCAGATCACAAAAATGAAAAAAAAAAATTGTGTGTTATCACTAATTCTATTTACCATGGTACTGAAGATTGCTGCCATAGCAGTGAGGCAAGAAAAATAAATAAGAGGCCTCCATACTGAACAGGAAAAAGTGAAATATTTTCACATGGAAAATATGAGTCATAAAAAAATCAAGGGAATCTATAAAAAAAACTACTAGAAATGTGATTTCAGAAGATTGGAGGGCTCAAACTTAATATGCAAAATAAAAACTGTATTTAAGAAAGACCATTGAACAATCTGAAATTGAAATTGAAATAATAATGATATATTTATCATAGGATATAATATGAAATAAGAGTAACTCTGAAGACCATATAAAAGGTCTGTCCAATTAAAATGATAACACTTGTCCAAAAATCAGTTATTAATTAAATGAGTGTAAAACAATACATTTTCCATGGAACATAGACTCAGTAGTCTTAAGATGCTAATTTTTCCTAAATTCATCTTCAGAGTCCATAATACATTGTAGAATTTGACTAGCTGAATCTTAAATTCTTATAAAATTATAACAACCATAAAATAGTCATAATACTTTTTAAAAGAAGAATAAAACTGAAAATAGTTAAAATGTTAAGATAGGTATTGGCATTATGATAGACAAACAGATGAATGGAATAAAAATGAAAGGTCAAAATAGACTCATACATATATGGAATACTAGTCAGATTTTTGTTAATGCAACAAATACCTGAGATAAGTAACATATAAAGAGAGAAGCTTTAATTTCAACTCCCAGGTCTGTAGGGTCCAGTCCATGATGACTCTTGATGCAACTTTGGGCCTTGGTGAGGAAGCACATCGTGATGGGTGCTCGGTGGGGAGGAAAACCTCTGCCCATAATGCAGGCCACAAGACACCAAGGGAAGAGGAGGCTGGGGTCCCACAAACTGCTGAGTGATGAGTGAATAAAATGTTAATCACCAGTGGGACAAGATGAGACAGAGGAGTGGATAACAGCTAAGGAAGTTCCATCAATAACTGAAGGTAAGTGAAGATCTGGTGTTTATGTGAGTCAGCAAATACTTGCATGTGTCCTGTGTGCTGGGGGTGGTTCTCGAGCTTGAGATAATGACCAGCTAAACAAAGTCTTCTCACAGTTTAGTGAAAGGCATGATACAAATCAAAGTTTGTGCCAGCCTCTGGGGACAGGTGTAGATGGAGAAGCCACTAGAGTGAAGTAGCCCAGGAAAAAAGCAAGGAAAGTCAATTGGTTTAAAATATCTCTCAGGTTCCTCTTCCATGGGACAAGCAGGGGAGGGTCTAGGCTCTAGATATAAGCCACAAAGAGTCACTATTTTTTCTTTATTCCTTTATATCCCCACCCCTCATCCCCAAAATATGTGTAATCAGAGAAGGAGGAGAGTGGCCTTTTCTCTGGGATTTCACATCTGCCCTAAGAAGAGCTACTCTTGCCCATGTTGGTCAAGGTATGGAAGGCACCATACTCCTCTGCTTTGTTCAGCTGCAAAGTCTGGCAGGGCATACTTGAACGCTGGACGTGCATGGGCAAGGGCCAGACCTCTCCACAGACAGGGGGACTATACTGTGGAGATCCTTCCAAAACTCGGCCTGAATGCAATACACCCTGATCCTCCCGCTGAATCTGAGGAGATCTATTTGGAAACCGTCCTGAGGAGACACATTTGTCTTGAAAGCCTCTTCCTTTCAATGGAAGTGCAGCTGTTCTGTTAGATGTTGTCTATTTAAGACAACCCCGCTTAATGTTTTTTAGGGGCTGCTTTAGGCTTGAAAGAATTGCCTCACTGGATGGTCAGAAATGACCAGGAAACCAAATATGTTTCATAGTATTAACTCTCATTATGCACTGTTAACTAATACTGCACAGTAGAGATCTTTTGCAAATTATTTTGAATAATAGATTCTATTTTGGTTGTGGGCAAAGGCTGAAATGTAAGCTATAAAATTGATTTTTAATGAAATTTGACAAGCAAAGAAATTAATGTCCAAGGCATAGAATATTTAATTCTGGAATCATTCCCCTAGTCCTCCATTATTTTAAAATCCTTGTGCCTATTTTTAGGAAGTAAAATAACTCTGCCATGTACCTATCTCAAAAGTTATGCTTTTCTGTCACATTTAATTTGCTATTAAAATATTTATTAATTAACTATTTCAATCCAGTTTGTTATCCTTTCAAATGCTTCATGACCACTTTTATAAAGATTTTTCATTTATTATTTTGTATTTGGTTCCTTTTTTTGTGTGATTGGCATGTGAGTGGGATTGTTTCTTTAACCAAAATATTTTAGGTGTGTGACCCAAAGTAAATCAGTAATTAATGTGCACCTAAGGAAATATGACTGAGGAGGGAACTGAGTGCAGCCAGCTAAAGTGTCACAGATTTTGTGGGCCAGGACAGCTTTAGAGGAATAAGAAGCATCAAGACTGACCACCTTCCAAAACCGAGGTCTAGTGACGATTTCATTTCATCTGTTGGAGCTTCTCATAGAAAAGTCTGCTTGTGAAGCCAGAATTAAAGATAGGCAGGTAGTGTAGAGAGGCAATCAGGTTCAATTGAGAAAATGGAGGCTAGTTTATATCCCTGAACTTGGAGACTGTCCCTGAGAGATTGGTATGCCAATGTCTCCAGAAGGCTTTGATTACCAAGATTACCTGCCTATGCTATCCCTCCCAAAAGGTTGCAGACAGGGAGTTGTTAATTACTGCCTCCTCCACTGGTTACCGCCTGGATCCCTCCGTGTGTCCCTTCCCCCTGCCCAGAAGAGGCAGGATGCTCTCATTTCTTGAGATACCAGGATACCAGCTATGGCCTCCTTCTCCCTCCCGGGAGAAATCTGCATTGTTATTTTTAAATGAAACTTGCTTTATATGCTAGCCTCAGTGTGCAGCATGCTTCTCTAATGCTCAGACTTCAACATTTGAGGAAGCAGAACTCATCACCAATAACTGGTGGTATCACTTGCACAAAATGGATCTCGTTGGAAAGATCATCGACTCCAGGTCAGAGGTGGAACTGGGGATGGTAGACCAAGGATATTGAGGAAGGCAAAATAGATCCTCATCTAACTAATGGGCACCAACCAGGACCATCAGGACATTGCTGATGGTTTTTCAGAAGGACATGCAGTGTTAATTGTGAGCAGTAGAGGCACATGAAAGTGTTCAGAGATGCTGACAGGAGCCCCAGGTAGCTCAGGACTGTATCAGTTATGCAGGGAAAATAGGAAGTTGGGCTCTAAACACCAACAATGGGGGCCTGGCCATCCAGGGACAATAATCACTGAAATCATGTGGAAGGTCAAATGCTTTGGGACCACCAGGCACCATAACTCAAAAAGCAATTTGGGTGTAAGGAAATTGGAAAGAATCGGGACTGTACCTGGAGGAAGTCTGCATTTCCTATCAATATCTATTAGCAGATTTAGAATGAGCTCAAAGAAATCTGTCTCCTTTTTCTATCCCCACATCCTGTTTTATACCCCTATCATTAATCACCGAGGGGGAGAATGAGACCTATTGGCTTGGCTTCCCCCTTTCCTTTTCTTTCTTACCCCCACCCCTTTTTATTTTTGCATTTTTTTTTTGTCCCTCACACGTAATTTAAAAAAATGATCGAAACAAAGATCTGCATTTGGGGGAACGAGGATATTTTCTGAGGGAAAGACACAATTTTCTATAAGCATCCCTGTGGGTAAAGCTAGGAACTTTTGGGCTCATTAAGAAGCCCAATTATTGTATCCTCACATAACTCTAAATTTGGCATAGTTGAAAATTCAAAACACAAACATGTGTAAATGCCTTTGTGCTTTCAGGATTTAAAATAGAGAGGGTGAAAAAAAATAAAGTGGGAAATTCCAGTGCCTGGGCATTCCCAGGCTCATTTCCAGACAAGTGAACTGTGCTAAGTTCAAGTTTCAGATAAGAATTTTTTTCTTCTCTTGTTGGTTTTTCTGATAAGAAAATTTTTTCTTCTCTGGTTGGTTTTTCTAAGTGGTTTTTCTAAGTTTTTCTTCTCTGGTTGGTTTTTCTAAGTGGCAAGCTAAAATGTCTCAGAAAGATTCTGCAAAATAATAGGCTATGTCAATGTGCAGAATTATTGACATAGGACTTTAGTGAATTACTCCATGGGAGGCCTGCCAGGGAATTTGTGTTTTAGAGTGGATTTATTAATGCTCTTCCTAATGTGATCCATTTAAAAATGAGGGTATGTGTAAGTTCTTCAGAGATGAAATGCAAAAAGTAAATGTGAATAATCAGAGCAGTTATGCATTTTCCCACTCAAATTCTCTTTATTCTCCAATAAAAACAAAACCAATAGTCCACCTTGAGCCTTCAACATAATAGATAGCATCCACCTATTGAACTTCTTAGGAGAAAACTGACTGTATTTCAAGTCGTCTTAAAGATTCATGAAGTAATATTTTTCAGCCTAAATCACCCAAATAATTTCTAATCCACTTCTTCCCTTCAGTTTGCTTACACAAATGCAGCCCTTGATTAATATAATTTAGTTGTGGATCAATCTGAGGCATTTTAACCTGCCCACATTACAGCAGGCCACGGAACAAAAATTTACTTTGGGTTCTCAAATGTACCAAACCGAGTTTCTGTGGTCAATTTCCTCTCATTTTCTAAATTTGTTTGGAGGACCTCATAGGACATAAGTCTTTTGACAAGGGGACCATTTTAGCACCCAGATTACAAAAGCTTCTGTGTTCGCCAGGGAAATATCTTCCCTTGAATTAAATGTAACCTCTTTAGCACTCCCATTCAGGCACCTGATAAGTCCACTTGAGCTATCTTTTGGGAGAGAAAGGTACATGGGAACAATAACACTTCCTTTTTGAGCAGTTTAATAAAGCTTTGTGAGGTTTCAAGATGAAAGATAATGTGTAATGCTGAGAGCACCCTCCAAAGCTCCACATTCATGGATCCAATTACAGTTTTTGTCATGGTAAAAGCCACAGTGGATATATTAAGTGGGAGTGTGGCTTAAGAATTAGGGCCCAGGAGTCTGGGTATCTGGTTTCTAAGGTTGACTTAACTTTGGCTTTCTTATCTGACTATGGGCATGTGGCTTAAGGTCTTTACCTCAGTGTCTCCTTCCCCAAAATACCTAACAAATGCCTGAGAAATACTTTTGAAATGACAGTGCAAATTGCCACTTAGAATCACCCTGGAATCATGAAGACAAAAAATGAGGTGAGTGTTAGAAAAGCGAAACACAATCTTCTAGTAAATTTTATATTTATTATAAAGTTTTTCTTTTGCTTTTTCAAAAGTCATGAGATTTCTAGAAGACGAATGACATTTTCAAAGTCTTGAGGACATTTTTTAAAGAATGCTCTCTCCATTGTTATTTCTCACCAAATTTCTAACTCTGGCTTTTCTCCAACTTCCTGGCCTCCCACCTCCCAATTCCAAGTTGTAGGGACTAAATTGCAATCTTAACTTCACTGATGCTAGAATTTTTTTTGCAACTCATTTGTTTCATGTAATTTTTATAAATTTATGCTTGTCAGATTTTGTTTCTTCATATTTGTGTATGGAATTACTGACCATATTTTCAAATTCATAATCTTCAACTTGATTCTTACAACTATTAAATAATTGATTATGAATTTATAGCATTTTCTGATTTATTTTTAAATTCTCATTGGAGGAACACTGTCATTTGTTGCTTATTTCATTGCCCTTTGTCTTGCAACAACCCTGATGCAGCTGGACAAGTATCTGTCAGTAGGGCAGCATCTACTCTCAAAACACACCTATGCGTGCCTGCTCATTTCCAATAATATGCAGAGTTTGGGGCATAATCATTTGAAAGATGTTTAACAAGCTAAAATAAATTTTTCTTCCTGTATGATGGTGTGGTGTGGCTTTATTTTTAAGGACAACTGTGAAATATGGAAGCCTACTGACAATTTTCTCCACAAATCAAAGATTCAATAGAAATGAACAATTTCAAAACTTATAAAGGTTGTCATGAAAATCTTTCAAATCAAACATATCGGTTATCAAAGAAATATTCCATACAGGTAAATCAAAAATCAATATTTTTAAATTAGACTACATAAAATTATGAAATCTAACTTGACCTTTCTGGCCAGGCAAATCTGCCATAGGAAGAGTTTCATAGGATGTGCCCATGATTACTCTTTCCTAATTCCTTATTCCAGAGGAAATTTGGTAAGAAAGTAGAACTTGTCTTCACATTAGGAATATGAGGATTCATTTAAGTAACTCTCCTGTAGTACAAAGATTAGGCAGCTCTGATTGGAACTGGGATGAAAATAAGGAGAAATAACCTCTTACAAAACTTGGCTAAATTTAACTTTGCTTCGAACCAATAAACTATAGCCTTTACTACTTTGCAGACAAATTATAGCTCATCAGTAAGAGGAAAAATCACTGTGGAATTACTCCATAATAGTTCCGTTGCTGTGCCTGTAAATACCGTTCCACTGAGTGACTCTGCCTTTTTCTAGCAGCTCAGCTACGCTTTTCTGTGACACACTGAAGGGCCCTAGAAACACTGCAGATGACAAATTAGACCACCCTCAGATAAAACACGCAGAGTCGGCACCAAATTCTCTTGGTGACAAAAATTGATTGTTGAGTTTCCAAAGTAGTTACAGAAATCATTTTTGTAATTGATTTAACTCAATCATTTCATGCAAGCCTAAAAAGATAAAATAATTTGAATTTGACTTGTGATCTACTACGATGCGTAACTTATAGGAAATATAGACAAAAACAAACCCATTAGTTCAGTAAGTGAATAGTTAAACAGTTGTCCAAAGGGACAAGATGAAGATAGAATCAGATATTGCAGCTGGGCAGAGTGTGAGAACTAGATGGTCAACATCAAAAAATAATCTGGGAAATGATTTTAGTATTGTCAATCTTACAGATACACATCCATGTACATTGGAGTGGCAGACTGGAATGGGACTTTTCCTTTCTCATGCCACAGTTGCTTATGAATAAGCTTATTTTCTAAATAAACTTGTTTTCAACAGTATTGTTGTTTTCCAAGTATCATCCAGCATCCAAATCTCTCACGATGTTTGATAATGATGAGTCTTTTGTGGATGATCTAGATATATGGGTACCTTGAGACCCGGTGATCTGCAAAGGAAACTTACTTTCAATAAACTTTTCTAATAAATAAGTTCCAAGAGCAACTACTAGAATTTGATGATATGCAGAAGACAGTGGATCATTTTTTAAAAAAAGGTTTTAAGACAGAGGCCATGTTACAGAGAAAGAATCTTTGAGCTAGAAGAAAATTAAAATGAGAATTTAGTCTAATATAAAAAATCCAGGAGAAATCATTGTAGTAAGGCCCAGGATTGGTGTTGAGCTTTCTTATGACTAAAAGTTTGAAATCAAGTAGATATTTTCTGTGCATAGGGCTGATGTGACCAATGATAGATTCAAGGTCACAATCACCTCTAAATACCCCTACAGCGTTTAAAAACCTTTTCCTCTTTCTTCTCTCTTTTTTTCCTTCCTACTCCCTTCCTATCTCTTTTGCTGCAACCAAAATTACTGAGAGTGAAATTTCAGATCCTTAAAAACAGGAAAGAACAGTCATTTTACATGGGGATAGTCTACTTAATATATAACAAAGATAACCGATTTATGTTAGAAATTGGTAATTATCAAGGGACTATTTTTCATGTCTATAGTTTTTTCTGATTATACACATAACCTGAATATAACTGTAATCTCTCCCTCCCAATTTAAATGAGCAAGAAGATTAATGCAGTAAAAATGTCAAGCCTGCAGACAAGAAAATGGATCAAATTATGGTTAGGCAGATTAAACAAGTGAAAATTCAGCACTTGGAATTTATTGTAAAAGCAAATAATAAGAAATTATCCCAAAAATAGAAAAGAGAAAACAGTCCTGAAAATGGGATAAAGAAGACATGGAGGAATTTCTTTTCATTGAACAGAAACTGGGGAGACACTATTGTCAGAAGATTAAATGTTGCTTGTGAATGTTAGAAATATAATGAAAATAAATAAGCCAATTATGAAAAAAACTCTTTAATTGGTTCTCCCACACATCTCAAAATTTATCTCAATGCT
Source organism: Glaucomys volans (assembly GCA_020662805.1). NCBI lineage: Eukaryota > Metazoa > Chordata > Mammalia > Rodentia > Sciuridae > Glaucomys > Glaucomys volans. Next base: position 1,377,489 of record JAJEJO010000080.1, read on the forward strand.
CCTTTTTTTTCCTTGATAAACTTAGGACTTTCTTTTAAAGATTTTTAACAAAGATGTTACCAGGAAGAATGTTTGAATCCACCATAATTACTTTGGAGTGAGAAAACCGTAATAGCAAAGTATTTCTAACCTTGATTTTGCAAAATCCACAAACGCCAGAAAACGCCCGTGAGGATAAAGAACGCAGAGAAAACATCAGACTCTAAGGTCTTTTGTAAGCTCATTATTTCATAAAATATATATTCCCTCCATCGACCTGTCAGGAATGTTTAAAATGATCTCTATGGGATGCTACCTGTGGCCCCCAATTTGTGAGTGTGACTTTGGTGAACACAGGAGAGCAATCAGATGGGACTGGGTGACAGGTTCCTCCTTTCCATTCCCTGTCTTATTGGAAAGCAGGGCCCTGGTAGACTATTACCAGGCAGAAGGAGCTTCAGTGCAGGGAGGTTTTGTGAGTTGAGGGGAGGAAATGTAGAACACCATGGGGTTTAAGAACAGATGAATGATGATAAGAAAACATGAAGACACTCTGCCCCGCAGCTATTTCGGATTCAGCATTCTGTCTAGCACCCACATGACACAGAGCTCAAGTGTCTCAGCGCGATGGGGTTCTCTCCTACCTGCAGGAGTCATTCACCTTACTTACTTCTCCTTACACCTGTGCTGACGCATATCGACAGCTGATGCCTTTGCTAATTTTGCACTTGTTTTTAAAGTGAGGCTTGATCTGAAGAAAATGAGCATTTGGAAAAACATTCTTCTGCTATTCCAACATTCCTTATTCATGTATTTGTACAGCTATCAAAATTAGCACGAGAACAGATTATTTGCAGCAAGATCCCTCTCCTTTTGATGTCTGACTTCTCTCTGTTTACCCACAATTATTTTCACAATATTTTATTGCAATGCCACAAATAGGAATGCATCTCTGAAGGGAATAGTCTTCCAAGGCATGGCCATGATTAGAAGACAATGAGCTTGTTTTCATTCCAACATCCTTAGCTTTGTGAAAGGCTAAGTGGAGGAAATTAACATGCTGCACGCTTTACAATCCAAATTGTTTCTAATTATTTTGCTTCTCAGATTATTCTGTGAAGCATTGATTGGACTTTTTAAATACATTTTATATCAGTCACCCTCGGCTAACATTTGCAATTTTTCATTGTTGTTCAAGATAATCTATTAATTGAAATATAATTATTTTAGTAAATAATAGTAAGTACTTAGCATATTCGAGTAATCACTAATTTTGGTCAGAAATTAAAAGTAAGATCAGGGAAATATTTAAATATTGAAACTCGGCATCTTTCAAGCAAAATGAAATTCAAGTTAGACAACATTATGAAAATTCACATATTTACTTCACGTAGTAAAGGGACGTTGCCTATGTGAGTGATGTTAAGGACTTGGGTGGGGAGAGGACCCTGGACTGTACTCAGGGCTCAGTTTATTCACAGGAGTCCTTAGGAAGCAGAGGATGTTTTCCAGCTGTGATCTGAGAAAGAGGAGATGAAGAAGGTCCTGTTAGAGGACCCTCCCTGCTGGCTATCCTGCTGGATTTAGGGGTCACAAGCCAAGGCGCCCAGGAGTTCTCTAGAAGCTGGAAAATGTGAGTGAGCGCGTCTCCTCTGGAAGCCCCACGTGAATGCAGCCTCCAAGGCTGGATCTGCCAGGTGGGATGTCCCTGCACCATTGGTGGAGGCCCAGCTGCACAGGACTATGGGGTGTTTCCTGTGTGTCCTGAGATCCCCAAGTGTGTAGCAGTGGGGAAACTTTTGTGAGCCCAAGTCTCGGCAGGCAAGATTTCAAGTTCTGGAAGTTTCGAATTTCTGTAAACAATAAAATTCAGAATTTCATAATTTAAATAATACGTGAGCAATAGACATAAAATTTGTCTTATTTCCCCCTCTCCTCCTTTCTCCCATCCTCCTCCTCTCCTCCCTCTTTAAAAATCATAACGCCTTTGTCGTTTAACAGAATTAAACATTGACATTGTTAAATGAGGAGCTATAGATTCTGTAACTGGGTTTGTGCATAGGTGCTGTGTTTTCCATATTTTGAATTGAAAGAAAAATCTGTGCCTTAAATTCCTTTTTACAAAGAGATTCAGGAAAACAATTTAATTTTGGTTTCACACAGTTATCTCTTTGTAGACTTTGAAAATTCTTCAATATGCTTCACAAGTTTGCATTATTTGGACTCTAAATGTGAATGTTCTTAACAACTCCCCCCCAAAAGTTATATTTTAATTGAAAAATGGAATTCCGGTATGGAAAATTAAATGAAGTTTTTCTACTTTGGAAATTATGTCAAAAGTGGAACACAGATAGACCATGATATAGTCTAAATTTTAAAAAAAATTAAATTAATATAAAAATTAAAAAGTATCATAGAAATGAAAGTCAAAGAGCTTTGAGATTTTTCTCAGAAGATTGTGGATTTATAAACCTACGCAATAGAATTTATCCCAATATCACTTGAATATAAAAATTAAAAGAAATGCTGGTAGCATCCAGACTCCTTTATGCCCTGTGCCACGGAATAAATATAAGTAACATCAGTGAAGCAAATGATATGTATCATGATTGCCACGTGTATTATTTTTAATCTTGTCAACCATCCAGCTACATAGTATTAAATTATCCTATTTCTGCAGTTGATGAAATTGGGTCCACATTTTGTCATGATTGGTGCAGACATACCCAGCGAATGACTGACAGGAGAATTCACTCCAGGGTTAACTGGCTTCCAAACCTTTGTTTCATAAAATCACCAGCTTAGTGCTTCTTTCTTTAAACTGCAAAATAAGCACAGAGATGACACCATGTCAACAAAATACCAGACAAATCCCTGTGAACCAACAGTGGGGACAGGCAGACGGAGCTGGGGGCAGGTGGCTTACAGCAATGAGAACCCTGTCCCAGTACTGCTATGGACAAAGATGCTCATGAACTCTTTGATCCTCCTTCCAGGCAGATGCAAGGGCCAGTGTCTCTTCCCCTTGAACATGGTGGTGCTTGGACAGGTTCGTGTCTGAGTTGTGCCAGACAAGTTGCCCAGGGTTCAGACTGTTGGAGGGGATCGCTGTGGGAGCCCTGATTGTTTGACTGCCCTGAGGCTGCCTTGCTCTGAGGAATCCCCAGCTCATGCAACGAGGAGTCCAGAGAGAAGCTCAGAAGCCATCAGCTCCTCTAGCCTTCCGGGTTCCCCAGCTAGAAGAGAAGCATCATGCACAGAGACGAGCCCCCTTCTTTGCCCTTCCCAAGTCTCTGACCCACAGAGTCATGATAGAAAAGAGCAAATCTGTACTTTAAGCCACTAGAATGGGGTACAGTTCTTTAGGCATCAAAAGAGCACTTCTCCCTGTGATGGTTTGTAAACTTGCTCTCTGCTACTTATCTATGGAGTGGCTACAAACATAAGTTACTTCACTCTACAATTTTCCAGCAAATTTCAAGAAATGGAAATATCGTCCATGGAAAACTCACTCAAGATCAGTGTCATTGTGAACAATCCCTTTGTAAAGGGAAAAAATATTAGTAATTGTTTTTCATTCTCACCTAGGCATGTTTGATTGCTTGGTTGAGTCCTTCCATTTAGACATTCAAGATTGGAATAATCTGTCATTTTTTAAAAATTACCATTCCTATTGATGCCAGTTTCTAAGATACCAATATATGTGAAGTAAGGAAATTCAGGAATGACTGAGCATAGAGGTTTTAGGAAAGATTGGAGAGCAGAGGTGTCTGCATTGTTCAAAACCTGGAGCTCATGGCTCCAAAGATACCTTCGCAGTGGTGGACATATCAGGGTGAACGCCTACTGCAGACTGATAGCTGCTGTCTCAGGGGCCTGCTGGGTTCAATGCCGCAGCCAAAGTTCCAGTCGGCGGCTTACGTAGGCCAGAAATGGACCAGTGACTCTCCTTGCAGGCCCTCTACCAGACACTCCTGGACTAGGCAGGTGTGATGCACTCCTTTCCGGGTTGTGGAGGGAAGCACAGCCCAGCCCTCAGGACACCACAGTGGAGCTCAGGCGACAGTCCTGTGAAGTGGCACGAGAGAACTAGAGACAGACCCTGACCCAGCAAGCACAGCAGATGGTCACTAAACTGGAGAGGGCTGGCTAGGGAAAACACCAGCAGCCATGCTCCATGGAGGCAAGGATGTTGCTCTAAGCATAACAAAAGTTAGAGCTAATTAATGGCATTTTTATAGCATTTAAGTGCCCTCCCCATTGGAGGGTCCATGGATGGTCTGGGTTATGATAACCTAGTAAGATGATTTTGACAATGGGAAGAGAAAAATAACTCTAGAACTACTCTGTCCAATACAGTGGTCCCTGGTGCTGTGTGCGGATTACAATGATCTGAAATTTAAAATTCAGGTCTTTGGTGGTTCTGGCACATTTCAGTGCTCAGTTGCCACAGATGCTTTGCTCCTCTATTGAACAGCAGGAGAGGACCATTTCTTTGAGGGTAGAATGTTGTATTTGATAGTCCTCTGGAATCAGTGCAGGTTATTTGGGTACCTATGAGCTAAATCTCAGTCTGCCTCTCTAAGTCCTGCTTAGATAAAAGGCTTGCCAGTCGTAGACTTGATCTGGAGAACTGCAACAGCAGACAGTACCTAGAGACTGCATCTGGTACTTGCGACTACATAGAAAGAACTGTGAGAGCTTTCTAGTGGAAATCTCTCATTTAGCCGCTGTGTCCAAACTCTAGGTAGGACTCATTTATCCATTCCAAAAGCATTTCCTGAGGCCCTATGATTCACCAGGTTCTATTATGGACACCAAGAACCTGTGGTGAAAATAATGAACAAATCTGCTTTCATGCATGTTACAGTCTCAGTGCTTTTTACAAAGACAGTAAAAAGTCAAATGCATGATTTCCTACCTTAGGAACATCTGTGAAGAGTGTTTCCTAAAGGTGGTAGGTAAAGAAGATGGATTTTTCAGTGGCCGGAAAAAGCTTAATTTGAAAAGAAACTAATCATACAAATAATCAAAAGTATATTCATTTCACAAATATTTATTTGGCACCTGCTGTATTAGCCAGCTATTCTACTATGTGATCAGTTCAGTATTTTATTAACACCAGTAAGAAACCATGAAATGTATTAGAAATTCAGAGACTTGTTTCCACTCTCAGCAGAATGAGTCAAACCACAAACGTGGGTCAGATACTGGTATACTTAAAGATCCCTAGAAGAAATTGTTAGGTACATCTAAAATAAGTAATTGAGACACCCAAATTCCCCCCTGAACTCAATGAACTAGACAAATGCTATAATCCAGGTTATATTGGTATTTAAATGACCAGTGGGTTGAAAGGAAAAGAAAGTAAATCACAACAGACAACTAAAACAGAAAAATGCTGAGAAGGATCCTGTCCAAATTATATTGCTACATTGTGTGCATGTATGAATATGTAACAACAAATCCCACCATTATGTATGATTTTAATGCACCATTAGAAAATGTAGGGAAAAAAACTAGGAAAATATTAAATTAATGTAGAAAATAATTACAGAGGACTACAATTAGGTAGTGTCTGTGAGAACAGGAGAGAGAGAGAGAGAGAGAGAGAGAGAGAGAGAAATATTGAATGGCAGGTGCAGGAAAGTGTATAGTCATCCCAAAATCTTCAGTTTCACATCTGAGAGAATGGCAATTCAATTTAATGCTACAACCAAACCAAAAACCTTCAAAGGGAGCTGAATTCATTTTAGGTAGTGTTTACCATTTAAGTAATTGTAATTACTTATTCTTTAAATGTGGATGCACACTTTTCTAAAGTTCTGAGACAAGCAAAAGTTATAAAGAAAAACATGATTTCATGCCAGGAAATAAGATGAAAACTAGTCCTTGTGGCCAATGTAACTTTAGACCCCCCACATTATTCAAAATATGTGTGCAGTAATTGGACACACAAATTAGATTCTCTCTCATATTACAGTTAAAGATGAAAAAACACAATGTTTTGTCTTATTTAGAATCATGTTTAGAACTTGCAACATGAAAAATGTTTTTCAGAAAAGTCATTCAACATCAAAGTCCCATAAAACAGTAAGCTGGACTAAATGTATTCATATATTAGCTTGACCTAAGTCTGGGAATTGGGCCAGACTTCTCAAATTATACTATCATTATTTACAAAAAAAAAAAAAAGAAAAGAAAATGTTAACTAACATTATTAAATAAAGCACATATACACACACATTACAGGAAACAAAATAAATGTTAATGTTAACAAATGTTGAAGATGTGTATATATACACACTGTGCAAATATAACATGCTCTTGAGCAGTATTGGAAATAGTAGCTATGCCAGGGGAAAATGTATACAATCTGCTTGGCTGTAGGCTACGCATTTATTGTGTTATATCAATACACAAAACGCCACTTCCACAGTTGCCTAAAACAAAATTGAAATTGTACATTTTGCATTTAAAGCTTTTCTCTCTGCTTCATTCCTTGGTGAATGGCAGATAATGAAATTTGGGTGTTTGCAAAAACAAATGTAGTATAAATGGTACCTTAGTTTTCTGTGAAATACAAACTTTTTATATATTTACATAAAGATTTGCATATGCTCAGAAAGTCGATATTTCGTATTCAAGACTGACCTCGTTTTAAGTCATATTTCATTTGCTACAGTGATAAGTTAAGGGAGACATTTTGGTTTTACGTTTGCTGTGTTTATTAAGGCAAATGATCTTTTCTTCTTAAAATAACTTTCTTAATCAAACTAGACATTGAGGCCACCTATCTAGACACAAATCTCCCTTTTCCATCTGAAGTATTTGATCTTTCTTTCCCCATTCCAGGGAGTTGTGCATTTCTAAGATGCTCATCTTGGTGTGGGGTCCTGATTTCTCCAGCGACGTGGCAGCGTGGTAACTGGGTTGGAAGGTTGATGAGCCCAGACAAGAGGGAGGTGCTGATGACAGAGAAGTGTAATTGGGAAACATGGCCTTGGGGAAGAAATAGTTTGAGGCTGGAGGGAGTTGCTACCCAGCCTCTCTTTCTCCAGTGATATTTATTCTTAAAAGACAGCTTTAAGAATGTGCAACTGCAGAACAAACTCAGTGGCTGCCAAAATATAGACCACAACATGCTCAAACTCGCTTTTTGCACAGGTCCAAGAATGAAAAATGCACATCTCTTCAAGACATTCCCAAACTGTCATTGTGAACAGTAACCCAATATTGCATTTTAGAAGCTGAGAGCATCTTAAATAAAAAGCAATTATTCCATGCAAAAATCATACATACATGCCAGCAGTCAAAAACCCTGTGAAAGACATGATTAAAAAACAGATTTCAAAAAATATTTATCTGTAGTTTTTGACGTTTGAAGCCCATGAATATTTTCCCTTGAGTAAAAAAATCAGAAACACAAAAATGTTAAGGAAAAATGTAAGAAGCACTTTAAAAAAGGAACAAAGTAAGAAATTATTTCTACTTTGTTACCAAGACCAAAGGCAAACATTAGAGAATTCTCAAAATCAGAAGTTAATTTGGGTGTGAAGAAAGCATGATTGTCTATCATTTTATTATTATCTTTTTCTACGTTTCTTAGCAATCAATTAACATATTGTTAGTAGGCCTCTGATTTTCTGTTTATTATATATGAGAGTTAGTATTCTTCCATTTTAAGGGAATATTTTAACAAAATCTTCTAATCATACATTATAAAGTCACCAAGATCAGGTCCATTCATGCTTTAACTTAAAGCCATCCCTGCTCTTTGCTTCCCACCTGCCTCCTTGATTTTTAAGACCCTGTCTGTTCCGCTCTTGCTGCCCTCCTTATTTCTAAGTGTATATTAATAATTGAGATATTAATTTCAATGTATAAATTAATCACCTTCAAGAGGTTAGTCATTTAATTTGTTTACATTTGCTCTCATGATGAGCAATGCCGTGGTGAGCTTCTACCTGACCATTTCTTTCTCTCTCTTACTAATGCATGTACCTGTCCTCCCCAGACTTCATCCCGAAGATCTACTGCATATTCTCTCTTTGTGAGAGTCTATGTGAAAATTTTACAGTTCCCCCCACCCCAGTGCTACAGTTCTCTTAAACTCACACCTGTAATAATTCTGCATAGAAATGAGTCAGACAAATGTGTGGAAATAAGTTCCATTTGTGTATAAATATCTAAGATAGGAATACTTTTTTATATAAAATTTAAAGCTAGTTAAGAATTCATTGAAAAGTTTTCCCATACCATCTCCCTAAATCTAGTTTAAAGAGACTGTAACCGAGTTCCAGGAATAAAGACCTCATGGAATGGGATCTGTGGAAAAGAGGTTATGGTTCCTAAGATCCTAGGAGGGCAAGGGGCTGAAAGACCCTCCAGGTGAAGGGCCTCTTCCTTCCATGCTAAGTGGGGGTTGAGGTGGGTTCTGCAGAGTGCTCTGTGAAAGCAGCCACCCAGCAAGCAGGTCTTCCTTCCTCTGCCACCTTGCTGCGGGGCTCTGCCTAAGTCCTGTTTCCATCTCTCCCTCTGCAGAAAGGAAATCCATAGGGACAAACAACTGTCCTGTGTTCCCTGAAGCCCCATTGACTTGGACAGAAAAGCCTTGGTTTCTGATGCAAGACTTAAACTGGGTGAAGCAGCGCCCGGAACCCTGCTGAGGTCACACTGCTGTGGCACAATCTTCTCAATAGAGTGCAGCTCCCACAAGTTTCCATACCGAGTTCAGAAGAGCATCTTGAGAGACAATTTCACTCCACTCTGTAAAGTAACTCTTTTGTAAAACATGACTTGTTATGAGAGTTCCTTCTTGGCAAAATTGTAAAAGAAAAGTAACTGAACATCAGGGGTGATGGTCTTTAACCAGTTTAGACTCTCAAATACAGCCTAAAACTTAGCAGGCTCTGGAACAATCTATTGAGGTTGTAGGAAATAATAGAGAGGGCCTGAGGATGCATACGCTTGAATTGTATGACGCAAATGATAACATCTGTCCTCTGGCCCCTTATGAATGCATATCCATGTATCCATGTACGTTTTCAAATCCGAAGTCAAAGGGCACTTCAAAGTTTGAATTGAATCTTACATACGTTTAAGTATAATACAAAAGAGCAGGACTTGGAAATTTCACCAAGTATTAAGCACTTGGCAAGATTTTGTTTCCATTGAAATGTGCATCTGCAGGTGCATGTTTGATACAAAAACAACAGGCAAATTTTAACTCATCCAAGGTTACACAGAACTCTTCACTGATCCTTTTTACATAGTTGTCCTGTATGTACAGTAAGAATAAAAGTTTTATTGATGCTATTTTATTATAAACTATTACTTAAATATATTACACTTTTCTGAAGACTTTCACTTAAACATAAAGGTCCCATCTAAACTATAGAACAATATTATCAAGTAATTAATTGTTGGAGTTTGTTTTAATAGCTTGATTAGAGCTCCATTAAGAATTTAGAGGGAAAACCTCCATCTTTTCATAAAGTTATTACATTGTGTCATTCTAATAACATTTCAGAGATGGTTAGCAATCTATGAAATTAAATTTTGTAGTAAGAAAGCTTTAAAAATATCACCAGTATGTGGATTTCTTTTCAGCATCTGAGAATGTGTCACTATCGTTAATAATTTAAAATGCTATTTTAAAAAACTGTCTTGATCAGATATATTGCTCCTGCTTCTTCTTCCTCTTCCTCTCTTTTTGGCAGACAAGGATATTCTTTAGTACCACCTTGTTAATCTTCATGACTCTTTATTTTCTTACTAATTCAATTATTATTTTCCTGATTTTAAAATAAATTTCAGAATTTTTATATTTAATGAACAATCAACCAACAGTGTCACAAATTTTTAAAATTTTCAAAAATAACAGTCAGTACCTGGAAAAACATAGTTAAGACCTTACAAAGCTCTGCTTACTCGGGAGGGTGAACATTTGTTCTTTGACTTGGTTTATCCACTGAATATTCATCTCACCCCTTGCCTGTCCTGGGTTCTGGGTTTGGGTGATGATCAGAACTACTCATGGGTTTCAAGAGCTCTGCTCATATAGACACCACAGTTCTTTGTGGAAAATGATACTAGTGAAGTGAAGGCATGGTAGATGCAAGCCAAATTAAAATTTAGTTGATGGTTCTAGAACACAAAGGGACGTCTTCCCATAGAATTCCTGACTGAGCCTAGGAAATCTGCAGTTGCAGACACCACCTGAGCATGGCATAGGGAGCAGTCAATGAGAGACAGTGGCCAAAGGTGAAGTCCTGGAATAGGAGGGCGTCTGACCTGCTCAAGAGGTAAAGTTCCTAACTGGAAGAGAAAGCAGATCACTGCAGTGTGAGAGGAGGCTGTGAAGGCCAGAGAGTGGCTGATGAGAACAGCCTGGAATTTATCCAGGCAGATTGGGGAAGCCATTAGAGGAATTTGCTGGGGGTGGTGGTGACAAGATTAAGATGTGCAATTTGAAACTCTCAGGTTGTCACCTGAAGGGATCTGGAGAGAAGACTAAATGGACTCACCCTTCACTCAGGGTGAAGGATGGAAGGTCAGAGTCCTTTTCAACAGCCCCCGGAGGGTTGACCATGGCATAAATTGTGGGGTGGGAGATGATAGCCCCCTGTTCCTTGTTTTGTTTTTAATATGCGTACAGTTATTTCAAAGCAGGAATGTCATTCAAATCATTCAACATCTGGAACAAGGATGACAGACCAATCAGGACCTGTCCAGTCTCTGAGGCTGTGTATCAGCTGTGCACTCCAAGTTGATCTAAAAACATGTTCAATTCTCTATCAAAAAAGCTAAAATGTTAAGGTCAGTTTAATATTTGGAAATCAGATGGTTAGAATTTTAGTAGCTTATATTATACTGTAGGTCAATGGGATCTGCTTTTAATGGCAGTTTTCTTTTCTCTCTTCATACAAAAAACAGCAAATGATACTTCTCCCATTAATGAGCAAGGCTAGGTTAGGATTTCTCAAAAGTCAATACTTACAGAAAACTTATATTGTAAACAAATCCAGAAAACATAGTCAATTTTGCCATGTTGAAAACATCTTACAGAATGCCCGAAAAAGCTCCTCATCTTCCAATTAAGGCTCTTTTATTATGAGTTATCAAAACTCAGCTAGTTATAACAGATCAAAGCTGATGATGAGATTATCTATAACCACGGAATCAAAATAAATAGTATTTGGGGTTCAAGTAAATGCTTACCATTTGGATCTCAGGGAAAGTACATCTCACTGAAATGATTTTAGACTCTGATATTTTGTATAGATTTTTAATAAGCTCCAATTTTACTAAAATGCCTACAATGAATACTCAATGTATCAATGGTGTATTCTCTTTATTGTTCAGATGGGATCTGAGCATATTTTACAAAGCAAATGCTATGCCATTTAATTTGATTAGGAAAACATTTACTGGGTAGAAATGTGTTTTCAGCCATCCCTAGTGCTCAACGCACAAGCTCATCATGAGGAATCTTTGGATTTGCTGGAATGTCCTCAGGTTCAGAAGATGAGTGGAGAAGGTGTACCTCCCACCCTCCAAGTAGAACTTCCTTTGTGTATGAAGAGTGTAATGCAATATCTCAAAGAAAGAAAGAGAAACAGATTCCACCACCACTTGCACAAAAGGTTTGTCAACTGATTTTCTTAATGATCGCTAGTTCTTTAAGTTTCCTGATGTTGGGGCTGGGGATATAACTCAGTAGGTGACCCTCGGCTTGGTGTGGGTGAAGGCGGGGCTCAATACCCAGGACACAAAATAATTGCTGACCATAAACAGACTCCCCTACTGCAATAGCTGAACAGTTGGAGATTTTGAAGTTGTAATAATATGTGGGAATTGCCCTCTGAGGAAAGAATGCAGTTATTCCATTTTTCTATTTCTTGAATGCCAGTGACTGTATGGAATTCCTGTGGGATTTGTGTATGAGGTGGAAGATGTTGGGGTGATGCTGTTTTGTGTATGGTCTGTCCTTTCTGAAACTCTTGCTGACATTTAATTCCAAACTGGGAGAAGTTAAGAAGTGGTTCCAGTGGGTTTAAGAGGTGGTTAGGGCTCCGTCCTCATGAATGGATTGATTCCTCACCAGCTGATGGAGGAGTGATTGACAGGTTCAGGATTCTTCCCAGGAGGGCGTCTGGAATGGAGACCAGTTTGACCAGGGCCCCAGTGTGCTCCCTGTCTCTCACCACGTGGCGTCTTGTGCTACCTCAGGACTCCACCAGCAAAAGTCCAGAAGTGGCCCCTCACCTTGGACAGAACTATCATAGACATCCCCTTCTCCTGTCAACTTTCCCAGATCGTGGTGTTGTGTCTTTAGCAACAGAAAAGGGACTGGGACACAGGGAATGGCTGCTCCACAGGGAAGAGGGAGTTGGCCTTGATAATGGTGGAGTCACTAATAACGGATGACCCAGTACGCAGAGAGTTTCGGAGGCACAAGATATAACCTCTGTGTTGATAAAGGCCAAGGGAATCTTTTGATCATGGGTAAAAAGAATGAAGAAAAAAAAAAGCAATGAATGTTAGTTTCTCTAGTGTTCTATTAGTATCCATGTACATTCATATCGATCTGTCTCAATCTATGTCTATTTATGTTGTTTGGGAGGGTGCTCTCATCTCTCTGCTGGTTAAATGTGGAGATATCAAGAGACCGTGATTCCAGGCATTTATGATTCAATCACATGGCAATGTCTGTCAAGACGGTGCCTCCGATCAGAAGCAGCGAGGCCCCGTGATTGCCGTAGCTTCCCCAGTCTTCAGACACAGACTGTGGATATTCAGATTGTGATTTTGGAGCTTAAAAGGGCAAAACCTGCCTGCTCAACTCACTGTCACGTTTCGAAGAGGCTCACCGGCGACTGGTGAAAACACCGTCGTCCTCTACAACTGCCTCTATTGGATCTGATGGAGTCACAGCAGGAAGGTGCAAGTCTCCCGTTCCTGGAACTGGTTTGTGGAGTCATCGGGCATGTGAGGTCTGAGGGACACATGTTGTGAATTTAGACAGCAAAGAATATGAATATTTATAACTCTCTGGTATTTTTCATAGCATGTTTATTAATACCAAAACAATTTTAGATGGTCTATCAACAAAAAACATTTCAACATAAATCACAGTCTTATTTATTTAACACACATTGGTAATGTGCTGTGCTTCAATAATGCAAATTAAATACCATCAATGAATTCCTTGCTTAGTCACTTTTTTTGCACCGATTTTTTTTAAACAAAACTACTTTAAATACTACACCAACTTTAAATATGAAAGCATAGCATCCAACCGCCAAGGTCAATGCACACACTGAGCTTCTGCAGAACCCTAGAGAGATGACAGGGTGTGGAGGGGCCTCTCCCATGTGGATGGCTACTCCACCCAGGGCCTTGAAAGAGGCCCTGCAGGAATGCTGTCCCACTGAGACACTTCTGCACTGTTTCAGATAAAACTTCTGACATTGCCAAATCAGTAACGAATTCTAACATTTTTTACACTGCTAAACTGTTAGGCAAAAAAGTTGTGCCGCAGGAAACAGCCGGGGGCCCCTGATGCGTACCCTTGCCAGCACCATGATTAGGAAAATCCCTCCAGCACAGGGAGTCAGGTCATTGCCACTGCTGCTGTGTTTCAGGGGAACACAGCTGACCACTGTTCCAAACCTCTTTCTTTCAGAGTGACTCAAAGCAACAATCCCAGAATAACGATTTTGTGAGTGAGTTTTAAATACGAACACATCCGATAGAGTATAAAGTGTCATCATCAAATGATAATTTAACAAGGTTGTTGACTGCACCTCAAGCCTCACCTATAAATAAAAGGTAATTTGGGTTGTTTCTCTTATTTCAGTGCAGAGTCCCTCCCCTCCTTCTCGCCTAGTGAGGCCGGCCTGCTTCCCAGTGTCTCCGTTGTGGTTAAGAGTGGAGGAGGGAAGGGAGACCTGGAAGGGACTGACTCCCCGGTTCCAGGGTCTGTTATGAGCTCAGCCATACAGTGCTGGAGTCCATGCCCAGGATTGCAAAAACAAAACCCAACACACAATAACACAACTCTGTGTCCACTTCCTGCTTTAAAAATGATGTTTTTTTCTTTGCTTAATAATTTTTATTAAGAACTCAATTGCTTGTGTTTCAGACTTCAGCTCTCTGCGAAGAGTCAATCAGCAAAGGTCTTCATAAGTGAGCCAGCAGGGTGCCTTCCCTGAGAGTGGAGAGGGAATCAGAGAAGAGGTCTACTTTGAACTTCCCTTCTTCCACTCCTCCTTCCTTCCTCTCTCTTTCTTTCTAAAAGATTGCAAGCACTCTGCTCAGTTTGCCCACTTCTTGACTTTGGAGAAGGTGCTCACAGAGCTGCAGGCTGCAGAGTTTACATGTTCAAAGGCTTGGGCACATTCTCTGAAACTGTCTTGAAGACAAGCCTCTCCTTTGTTGTATTCTTTGTTATTTATCCACTTTGCCAAATTATCTGCAAGTAAAAGTGTCAACATAAGGTCTGCAAAACACACTTTGGACGTGGGCTTTCTTTTGAAGGACAGTCATTGAAATAAACTCCTCGGACTGTTCATTTTCTTTGTTCCTCTTTCTCAGATAGAGCAATGTCATCACTTTTCCCCCAGTATTATATTTCTCTTCAATAATTGATATGCTACATTAAAAGAACACAAAATGGTCTTAATTATGCAATAATGATCAAGGCAGAGTGTTTCCTGGGAACTAATGCTCGCCTGAGAGGAGGTGATGGCTTGAGGTCCGGCTGGTTATTAAACCGCAGGAAATGCTGCGGGCCAAGATTTGTATTATTTCCCTGAGATGAAAATGAACCAAAAAAGGCAAAATGGATTTTTTTCCCACTAATGGGTAAAATGGCCTCATTTTCAATTCAGAAGCCATTTCAGTAGAAGGAACATGTTCCATAACAAGTAAATCAAAATTTCAGTGGTCTCTGCTTTTAGTTTTTAATATGGTATAAAATAAATAATATTCTTTTATTGATTTAGAATTTTGATAGAACCAAAACAACCACTCAGCATTTGGGTTTCTGTTTAGTTGTGTAATTGCTGAGGACATCGTGCCCAACATTCGCTGTGAGATGTTTTCGTGAGTTAGAAATATATTTTCATTTCATGTTGAAAGTAGCTACTTAAGAAAACATTCAGCAATACTAATCTACTCTAATAGCAATTAAAGAAAAAATCATGAGTTTTATTTCCTTTTGTTTCTAGGAGTCCTTCAGATCAAATGTTGGGGAAAGAGACTTGACCAAAAGATGCTTCAGGATTTTCTTCTGTCAGGTCACGCTGCATAAATAGAGATGACTCATTTAACTTTCTGAACTTAAAAATCTTTCTTCAGAAAATACGTGCTAGAGGCGCCCCACCTCTTTGATTTGTAGCAAGATCATACAAAAAAAGTGTTTCTTAAGTTAATGCTATAAAAACATAGCCAGTAATGTATTTACCTTTTCAAATTAACCAACTGCTACTTTTTTTTTCATATTTTGCCATATTTTGGTGGGGCATATCACAGGGCATTGCCAAGAACTGACAGAGCTCCTAATGGCCAAAGGGACATAATTTGAGAAAATAACTAATAAAGACATATTGGATTATAAACCAAAATACAAACTAGCCCGCACTGATTGAACAAATGATGGAATACATAAATAAACGGGGGGAGAACTTAATCTGTGCAGAATTGCAAAGGTTAGATGGGAACCCTCCATTTGCACAGAGGCGAGCCTGATTCCCTATTCTTTCAGTGTGGCCTGTACATGGTGACTTCTTTCCAAAGGCCACTTACACTATGGGAAGGAGCGAGAAAGAGGTTTGCAAAGCAAGAGCAACAAATGTGCTCAGGTGGGAGGAGCCAGGCAAACCTTGCAGATTCATCAGCACCATTTAGAACCTTGCTAGTCAACGCGGGGCTCAAGAGTCGCCTTCACTTTACTGATGAATGTGGGTGTTCTGCTTAATAGGGCAGGTTCAAAAGCCGGGTACTTTAGGGAAACATCATCTTTTCTCTGCCACCATAAAAGTGCAGAAAATAGTACATAATAAGCATATGGCCACAAACTTAGATGCTTTATATTGCCAAGGAAACATGTTGGCAGGTGCACAACAGACCTTGCTGAAGATTTAGAGGGAAGATTATTGAAACAAACGACACAGTGTGAAATGTTTGTTATATATGTGGATTTTTAAAAAAGGGCCTCGTAGCATGCAAATGTAATTTTCCCCAGAAGGAGATTTATGTCTGTTTTGTGTTCAGCTGTTTCTCTAGCATTTAGGGCAGCCTCTACCACACAGTAGGGACTCATTCCATTTTTGTTGAATGTACTCAATGAATATTTCATTTTAGGCTATTTGCTGGATACGACTTTAATAATAAATATAGCTCTCTTATTCTGTTGGTTGCTAAGGGAAATATGTATTAGAGGAAGCATATTTCAATCATAAATGACTGCTTAATAGCACAAAGTTTCATGGTTGGGAGGAGAAGTGACTACACAGTGGAGTCCTTAAGGAACAGTGCTTCAGTGGGGACACATGAGTCAGCAGGTGCTTTGGAGGCCAGTGAGACCGAGGGACCAGCTTTCTGAGGTCACTCTGGTTTTCAATGGGTGACACAGAAAAGACACAAGTGACCTCAGAGATAACTTAGGAACTACATTAGCTAATCTATAAAAAGCACGTAGATAATGGCCTGATATTATGAAATCACTACATGAAGACAAGCCATTATTAATTTTAATATTTATTATTTAAGTAAAAATCCTAGGACACAGTTGCAGACATCGCAGTACACACTGAAGCCATTTGCTTCATAATGCATAAGCTGTCACAGCTGAAAAATTGTAGCTGAGATGTGCAGACACCCCACTATCAGAAATCAATTTTGTAGTTATTAATTCAAGATGTATAAAACAGTGTGTCATGAATAAATTTCTCAAATCATCATATATAGAACTTTCTTCAAACTAGTAAAAATGAAAAGATTCAAATGGTTTTGGACTCTTATTAAAATAAAGAATTCAATAGATTAGAATACAAGAATAATTTATTGAAATTAGAAAGAGGATTTGTCATCAATAGCAAAATCCTTAGAGTTAAAATTGTTAACTACAGTTGAAAATTAATGTGTGGTCCAATACTTATAATTGGTAATTGTAGTTAATGATTTATTTCTTCCATTAATTCTTAGTTTGACAGTCTTTAAAACCAACAATGGAGATAAACTCATCTTAGAATCCTGATCTTGAAATTTTTGTGTATCAGGGATGCAAACTAAGATTTTTCCAAAATACAGAGGCGAATTCCACTCACTTTGTCTTCATTGAAGATATTCTTGCTTTATCCTTTGATGGAATAAGAAAAGTAATGTGGACTTTAAAAAGTATAATGCCAATAATGTTGATTTCTTATTCATCTCAATTTCTAAAAAATGATAAATCCCTAAAGTTGGAACAATTTTAGACCAATGGAAGCAATAAAAATGATTTTCATTTTTCTTGGGAGAGATTTAAATAATAAATAATAATAAAATATTGTGTATTATTAAATATGCAATGCTTTTCTGTCAACTGACCTGAAACCTGGCTGAGAGAAAACTTCCCAGTACATGTCCTTAACTTTCAATTGCTCATCTTCTCTTGGAAAGTGTTAACAGTACTCCTTCCGTCCAGAAAGCAATACTTGTGTTCACTCTTCTCAGATGCTGATTTATTCACGGGAAGGCCCTGGCTTGCCTTATGGACTTCCTCCTCCTTAAGACTTCTTCTTTATGTGAAATAAGTGGAAGAGGAAGAAACATGTCAAAGTAACACAATTTGCTGCAATCCAATGACATTATGTGAGTCTTTTTATTCTCTATCAAACAACACACACATACACATTTCACTTCATTCATTCCAGTACATTTTTTCCTTTTCTATCACCCAATCAAATTTAATCAGAGATAAACTCCAAAGGCGTGCACTGTATGCTCAGATATTTTCCAAAAATATCAGAGTTGCTATTAACAGATTGGTACAGTAGTTGAAGTAACTGGAAGAATTCCATCCTCATATTCATTAACACATATCTATGAGTTGCCTCTGTGAACACAGGCAGATGGGAAGCCAGTTAGGATGCATGGGTTGGATTCTGTGCCTCTAAGGACCTTTCACTCCACACAGGATAAAAATAAGTGTCTATAATTGTACCAGGAAGCACATCAAGCAATGTGAATGCCGTCACTCCATATTTCAAAGTTAGAATGATCACTTCTGATTTGGTTGATCTCTGCTGTCTTTGTGAGAGGAGCTGGCATTATAAAACCTTAAAATATGATCTATATTTCAAAGTGGAAGGGTGCGTTCAGGTGTTCAGAATCTGTGTATTCAGAAATGCTGACTTTCTTTAAAATGGTATTTAGAGCAGTTTTTTTCCAAAAAAAAAATGAAACCTAGTTTGAATTAAATACCAGAAGTTCAGAGTGGGCAGTGATACCCACCTCAGTGTGTGTCAGGGACCCTAGGGCCCAGCTCTGAGGCTGGACTCCCACCTGACTTGGAGGCTCAGGAAATCAGGAAATCTGCCCTGTATCTGAGTCCCTCTGCTTCCTTAAGGAATTCTCCCCATTCAAAATGTATTTGGGTCTCCAAGAACCCACTTTTAAATGGAACCAATCCCTGGTCTATTTTAAGACTCACAGAAAAGTCACCTTCATTTCAGCATGAAATGGCTTAAAAACCAGATTACTTTTCTTCAAATATCAGCTCTAATTTCCATTAAGGGAATAGAAACGTTGATTGCGGTTGGCAGAGAGAAGTTATTTGGCAAGAGGGGAAAGTGTGCCTGATGGAAGACCAGGGCAGAGCTGGGAGTGGCCAGAGAGGAAGGTGGGGGGCTTCCGGAGAAAGGGGACCTCGAGGGCTGGAGACTGGTCCAGACAAGGAGGAATGCAGGAAGCACGTTTGGACCACTTTGGATTTTACCACTGGCTGGCCCTGTGGAATTATTCTGATAAGAAAAATCAAATTAAAAACTTTTCTACCTAATGTTTCTTGGCTTGATTTTTTTTCCTCGGTCACATGGCTACCTTAAATCAAGTGCACTGTCTACCAAATCAAATACTCGTGTTTAAGTAGGCTGTAAAAATGTCATTAAAAGCATTTGAGCTCATGTCTGCGCGTAGGTGCTGCTCTCATGCCACTTGAGGTGGTGTTGGAGAACTTGTATTTTCTATGGGAGGCGAAGCATCTTGCAGCTGAAAGATGGCTCTGCTTCCCTTGATGTTAAGTAGCCAAGGCAACGAGATGGACCCCAAATGGATCCCAAACTCCGTCTCTGGTTTTGCATGGCACAGTCCAGGGCGGTGTTTGCACCCTTATATCCTGCCCATTAGCGATCCCTTTACCTCCTGCTCACTGCAGAGTTTCTTGAGGACAGACGCTGTGTGGTCTTGCTCTATCTACCTAGCTTACTGGATAACTTAACATCGATTGAAGGGATGAGTAAACACATGCATTCTTTATACATTATAAGTAGACTTTATTCTGTTTTAGAACTCTATTAGGGTACTATGTTTCCATGAGAGATGTAGGGGGTTTTGTTTTGTTTTTAGTTTGTTGGTTTGGTTTGCACTTTTGTGTTTTGCTCCCTTTTTTTCCCAGAAAAGTTAATACTTTGACAGGAGTATCACAGTGATTGCTTCTAGCCCTAAGCATCCTCTGAGACAGGGTTAGCACACAGGTAGAGGTGAGCTGCAGGTGAGCTGGGCTGGTGGCCTCGATAGAATCCACACTGGGGTGCCCTTCTTATTGCAGAGAAGTGAACGTGAAATTGTTAATGAATAAGCATCTGTTTGAGCTTCACAGCCACTTAGATCCCATGTTTATATTTTTAAATTATTTGGGGGTGAGTTTTACAGCCATAACCTTAATAACATTTTGATCACCAAATTTATTGTCACCACTATGATGCCAAGAAACTCAGAAAGCTCAACTGTGAACAGACTTCAGGGATGGTTAGGCTGGGGAAGGGCGAAGGGCATGTAGCTGGTGTGTCCTTGAGGAGTCACTGGGAATGTGCTGTGACATCAATTCACTTTAAGGAAGATGTCTTAAAAACGTAGTGGCTTTTATGTCACTATTGGTGAATTACTCAGCAGTGGTTTGGTTTCTGAATTCTTTTAAGACATTTTTGGTCTTCTCTGCATTATGCCATAAAATATATCTTAGAATTTTAATTTTTCTTGCCATCTGTTTAATGATGAGATGAGAATGTATCAGCTCACATGCTTTAAAGAGGTAGATGGAGGACAAGGGGAAGAAAAATTAAAGAGTTGTTTTAAAATGATTAAATTGAGCCTTTAAACCCAAACTTAGTACAAGTTAACTAAGAAAACCATACTGTACCTCAGTGAGTGTTGCTTTTCAAACCAGAGATGTTGCGAAGTTGTGCCCTTGATCCAAAATCACTCTTACTTTTCAGCCTTTTGGAACTCTCATTTTGGAAATGTCCCTGGTGTTTCAGTGTGGCTACTAGGAAATTTCTCCCTTTGCCTATAGACCCAAATTCCTTCCCCCTTTGTTTTTTTCTGATAGAATGTTTTACCCATGAGAACGAATTCAGATAATTAGTTTTTCTACTTTTCTAAATATTCAACCTTTTATATTTATAAGATTAAAATCTAATTGCCATTATTAGTGTATTGAGAATTGGTTATAACTCATAATTTATATGTCCTTATAATCCAAATGATGCCAGCCTTTGGTGTGGGGTGGTGTATTGCCCCTGGCTTCCCTTGGGGGACACTGGGGCAAGCTTTGTGATCAGAACTGAAGAGGGGATCATCTTGTGACTTGGAGGCCAGAGAGATAGGGGGATCTTGTTGTCAGTTTTCAAAACAAGAGGCAAGGAAGGGTAAGTGAAAGCACAAAGAGAACCTGGAGGATGAGCAGAGGTGAAAAGGGCTCCAGTGTCAGGTAGAATCAATTCCGTGTGTCTTCGTCCATCTGCTATGAACCAAAGTAGATCATTATTTTCTGGTGGTGATAATGAATGGGGGCTGATATTATTAGTTCAGTCCTGTGAATCCTTACCAAATCTTCAGGATCAACACTATCAATAGAGGAATTGTAATTTCATTCTCCTATTAGGCAGTACATTCTGTGCCTTGGATTTCCCCCAAAGTCTATCGTCAGCAAACTTGAGTTCACGTAAATGTCATCTTACTATGGGGGTGGGGGTGACACAGGATGGCAGGACTGTCCGAGACTTCACTTGCTGACTCACCTGCGTGCTCAGACCCGAATTACTTTGCAATGACAGGAGAAAATCACATTTATCATTTATCTCTGGAAGACCACTTCTTAGGGAATAAAGAATAGGGTAGTGTTATAGCTTCGATATGAGGTGTCCCCCAGAAGCTCATGTGTGCATGTGTGAGACAATGTAAGAAAACTTAGAGGAGAAATGATTGCATTATGAGCACCTTAACATTATCAGTGCATTAGTCCCCTGGGTGGGATTGAGGGGGTGGAAGCTGGAGGTTCGTAGGGTGTGGCTGGAGGGTGTGAGTCCATGGGGGCATGCCTTTTGGCTTTATATTTTGTCCCTGAAGAGTGGAGCACTCTCTCTTTCTCTCTCTCTCAATCTCTGCTTCCTGGTGCCATGTTCCCGGATGCCTTTCTCTGCCACACCCTTCTACCATGATTTTCTGCCTCACCTTAGGTCTCAAGGAATGGAGTTGATCATCCATGAACTGAGACCTCAGAAACCATGAGCTCCAAAATAAACTTTTCCTACTCAAATAGTTCTTATTGACTCTTTTGGTCACAGCAATGAAAAAGCTGCCTAAAACAGGCAGAGTCTACTGAGACTGTGGACTGTAAGTGTTAGGTAGCATATTTAACTTCCAATTTGTTCAACACCACAGGCATTTTTTTATTTTTTTCTGCAACCTAGGGAAACAAATCATGCCAGTAAGACGTGTACTTTTGTTTTGCCTCAACACATACATATAGATAAAAATAGTGTGGAAAGAGTGATATTTAATAAAAATATTCTGGAATGATCACAGGGAGACTGTGGTCTGACGCGACATTTTTTTCTGGATAGCACTCATGTTCTGATTAGCTGCCATGCCTTGAGGGTCCATTGTTTCTGTGGTGGGTACAGTGCCTCCCACAGTGTGTTTTTCCACCTGGAGGCTGGTTAGAGTGATAGTGGAGGCTAAGTCCGAGCACAATAAACAGTCTCTGGAGAAAGGAAGAGTGAAGAGTCAAGTAGTTTAGGGAGAGAGAGATGCATTGTTTTCCATCTTCATAAACATTAATGGGCAATGGCGAGTGTGCGAGAGCCCATTGCCCTGGAGCGTGAAGCTCACGCATGGGTGGAATTGGTGTACACACAGTGAGAAAGGGAGGGGGTTTCCACACTTGTCTTCTGAGGCCTCCATTTTGTCCCAGTGAGCTGAGGTCTCCAGGTTCAGAACCAGCCAAGCAAGTCTCTTCTTGGCTGTGCAATCCCTTCTTATGTTAATTATGGTAATTGGAGTCAGACCTGTTAGATCCCAGCCCAGGTATTCGCCCTACCTTGGTATTATGCTAAGGAGTCATGGGCCAGAGATGTGCATTGCTAAAACGAATCTGAAAGCTTCACTTAGCCAGGATTATTATAATAAAAGTGTAGTCAGGAGTGTTGATGGAAAATGAGGATGAAATAAATATGCAAGAACTGGGACGTATATAATCTTAAACATTCACATCATTTTTATTATCTCTCTTTCCCACAGCCTTATGAGGCCTTGGATGCTAATATAAAACCAAAATTAGAAACTTCTCCTCTGAGGATGTTTATTGCTCAGCCTACGGTGCACGAAGCCTTGGTTCTAAACCCTAACTCAAAAAATGACATTGCGTTACCCTCTGACATGTCAAACCCGGAGCCTGGCTGTGAATCATGAATAAACGTGCTTCCTAAGAGGATGTGTCTTTCTTCCTGTTCTCCCTCCCAGCTTCACAGTGTGCAAAGACCTGGAAGGCACTTGAGATTTCAATGCACACGTACCGTCACCGGACTCACACTCACCGTGAGCAGCACCTGCAGAAAGGCACAGGTGTGCAGACTCGCTCCGGAAGACTTGCACAACATCCTCCCCTCCTACATCTCCTTCCTGTTGTGCTGATGATCCAGATCTTCATCTGGGCAGGGCTGAGTTACTTGTTTTCCACAAGATCAAGTTGAGCTAAACAGGAAGAAGATTATGGGTTACTAAAATAGCCTTCTCAAAAAGTTTCAAGTTTGATTTCCTATATTTAAAGCACTCCTCCTGAATCACCAACATAAAGGAAACATTAATTACAGGAAGCTAGAAATATACTTCAAATTTCCAAAGCTAAGGGCAATCCCTGCAGATTGGGAGTCATTTTACTCATAGGATCTGTTCAGGTTTGGAGCATCACACTCTATCCCAGAGGATGAGACCGTGAGGTGGGGAGAGTGACCTGCCACCAAGGTGTCACTTTTATCCAAGCCAACATCTTCCACAGAGGCAGAAAAGTTGCACTCTTTCCACATTCTGACTCCATCTACTCTACTAATTTACCCGATTCATTTTTATATAGATGTGTGCTCAACTTAAAAATCACCAGGTTTCCTGCTGGAGTGAAGCTCATCTTGATATTTGAGTAAGTGGCAGCTGGCTCTATTCCTCTATTTCTGAGTTCTCTTTTCTGAAAAATCCATAGGAGCCAACATAACTTTCTCAGTTTCAGGTGGCTTCAGCTCCCACAGACCGGCAGCCCCCTGGCCTCTCGGCTCCCTGTCTGCTTTCCCCTTCTGGCTTAAGGAGCAGCTTCCCTTAAAGCCAACGGTGAGTAAAGACTCCCAGGAAAGCAGGTCTTGCCACCATCATGGCAATAGACTCATACTCCTCACTACATATCCAGAGTGAGCTGGTCTTCCAGAATTATTTGTGGAGAAGAAGCTTTTTAATTGTTTTCCATTAAAAGTCCATTGTGCACCAACATAACAATCTTTGGCCCAGTGCCCACAGCATGTTTGCACCTTGCCATACTTGGGATTGTCCAGATTTAACCAAACCCTGACTAGGCTCCTCACAGCCAATGAGACAAGGCCACTAGCAACTGATGTTTCCACAATGCCAAACATCCATAAGATTCCAAAACCTTAGTTCCAATTTCTACCATCACATTCTGTATCAATTTGTAGTTAGGCATTGGTTTGGGGGCCTCACTTTGAGAAAAACTTAGAGGAAATTTCTTGGTTACCCATCCACTGAGCAAGATCCAAGTTAGTATGACATCTCACCTTGAGCAGAAATTTGCATTATATTTGTATGTGTGCGTTAATGCACATCAAACATTTGAATAAAAATAGAATTGCAAGATACTTGAAATGTTTTACTTCCTCTTGCTTTGGAAGCAAACATAGTCAGGAGAACATTAGAGGCTAAATGTCACTGATCACCGGGGTCATAGCATTTTATCAGAGGACATATGTCCTCTAATATGCAAATAGACTAAGAAGAAAAACTGTCCATCAGCAAAGGGAAGAAAGAGAAAAGTGAAAGTGGGGCCAGCCAATGTTTAAGGTGATCAACTGCTTGTAAAAACATTACAATGAAACTCGGTGTTTTGTCATGAAGGAGCCCAGGTGTGGCCAAACCTAGATACTAACAAGGAGAAGAAATCATTTCATAGTAGTGCTAATATCTAGGTAGTGTCTACACTTCAAGTAAGTCGAATTCAATCAAAGAGAAGCCAGACAAATCTTGAGAGCCTGCAAAGAAATAATTTGAATGCCTTCTGGATTGCATCAGTCCATCAGAGTTCTTGATGGCAGTCACTGTACCTGAGCCCAGAGTTACGCCTGTGCAGGTCCAACTGCCCTCCCTGTGCTAGGTCACATCTGTTTCCCCTATGAAAGACACCGGGTACCTCCAGATCCCCACGGTTATGCTCCAGGCAGGAAGGCCATGTCCATGGACCTGCATGAGCTTTGTTTGTGCTATGATCTAGACGATTTTGCCTCCATACCAAATTCACATATTGAAATCCCAATGTGATTGTGTTCGGAGAGGGATCTTTGGGAGGTGATAGGTTCCTGCGGGTGGAACTGTCATTAATGGGAGTAGTGCCCTTCAGAAATAAAGATCCCTGCAAACTCCTCACCCATTCTGTCATGTTAGGGCGTAGTGATGCGGGTCACGTCGGGTACGAACAAGGGCATGGGCCCTCCTCTGCCTCTCAGTCTGTAAAATCTACCTTGGACCTGATTTTGGTTTTCCCAGCACCAGAACTGTGGGAAATTAATTTCCCTTGTTTATAAGCCTCCCAGAAGGTTGCAGTTTGTTATAGCCTCCAACATGATTAAGATACTGTCATCCAGAAGTGGAGTTCTAGGTCTGCATGTTATTTATTTAATTTTTAAAATGTATATTTCTCTATTCAAGCTTCCTATATAATTTATCCCTATTTGATATTTTGTTTTCAGAAAAATACAAACATAATCATTGAATCTTTCATTATTTAAAAAAATCTGTTTTCAAACTTGCACATGTTATCTTTTTATTTTTTATTAATTCATATTCAGTTTTGAACCATGGAAAATTGACTTTTTCCATTACTTTTTCACTTAAAAACAAGAAAAGAACCTTCTGGTTGGTACACTGTGCTCAGTAACCTGTCTTCAACTCAGCAGCTCCTATTTCGCGAGTCCAGTGGGGTGGGATCTTGCTGAGGTTTTCTACCTTGCGTGGTGAGCTAAGCAAGGAGCTGGCGCTCTTCTACAGAGAGCTCCATCCAGTCCTGACACAGAAGATCATCCCCATCTCCTGCGGGCAGCCCAGGGGCTCTCTCCCACCCTGTCGTTTGCAGAGGCCTCTCTAGTGTACCCCACCCAACTCTCCCAGGGCATCTGGGGGCTCCCAGACCTGTGGCAGCTGTGACCAAACCCTAGGTTAGACTTCAGTGGGTAGGGCCAGGTGTGCTCAACTCTTTCAGTCCACGAAATAAAAATGAAGCCTCCCCCCACACGAAATCTCGATCGCTCCTCTGCTAAAGCCCTGCTAGCAGGCCGACCTTCATTTGTGACTCCCTGGTGACCTCACTTATGAGCCTCTGATTCGCAGGTAGATATTCTGAGTTAGAAGCCGTATAATCCTCCTCTGCTCTTCACAGAGCAAGGTCAGAAGCTCCACTGCAGGACGCCACGGGGATGTCACCCTGACCCACCAGCCTGGCCGAGCCCGCTAAGGCTGCCCCCGTTCCGAAGACCATGGACCAGCGGAGGCTCCCCTCATGAAACCCGATGCGTCCATTCACTGAGCCCTCCACAAAGTATCCTTCACCCTGCAGCCTGGGAAATAGCCCGTTAGGGTCACGTTCCCGGGGCGCGTCCTCTGAGCAGAATGCTGCCCACCACCACGTTTAGATGCAGGACGCTTAGGGCCTTCACACTGACCCCAGAGAGAGGCTTCAGACTCCAATGTCAGCCATCCCATGATGTTCCTGCACTTCGGTAGTGCTTCTTTTCTTCACCAGATACCTTGATTTTATACCATTACTTTCATATAAAAATATTTGTATCTCCAAGAACTTTTGACCCAGATTTTAATAATGTGCCAAATCACGCACAAAAAGTTTTGACCATAACACTTCCAAACATCATCCATTTATATACAAATAAAATTCACTTCGCTTAAAATGCAAGTCTGGGTTGGATTTCTATTTTGTATTTCAACATTTGTTGGAGAATTTTTCTTACCTATACTGTTGTCAGTCCCTCTTGTTTAGAAATGCGGTCATTTAACTTACTGAAATGTAATCATTCTCATTGTGCTGGTTGTGCGTGCATATGTGTGCATGTGTGTTTATCACATGATTTTGGACACACACATTTACAAGGTTCTAATGGATAAATAACTAGTTCTCCAGAGACAGACATAATTCTTAAAAGGGCCTTTAAAAGCTTGAAAACTAAGTTTCTGCCAGAAGGTGCCTGTTAATCTGCTTGGAGCAGTGGTGAGCACTTTATTATTACCCAGAGGAGAGAAGGCATGGCTGCCCCTTGGCTCCTTGAAGGTTCAGCAGTGACATATGGGTGCTAAATAAAGGCTTGTCAGGTTGCTATACATCAGCACACTGATAAGGCTTCCTCAGGAAAGCACCAAATGGAACAAGGGCCTATTCAGAAAATGTTGGTTTGAGATATGCCATTACAATGGAACTCCTCTAAATGACAGCATGGCTTAAGTGTGGAATTCTTACTCCCAGGTCAGGAAATTGTAGGGCAGGAACCAAAGCCTATCTTAACTCTTGAGATGTGGCCAGAATCCAGGTTGTTTTTCTCCTGGTTCTGGCTTTCCAAGACTCGTGAATCTGGGAAGATAAGAACAGAATAGCATATTCACTCTCATGGGTGACACTTGTCAGAGAAACAAAGGAGTGGGAGTCCTCAGAGGAGCCTCGCTTCCCTGCTCATTTCTGGTTGAGAACAATCTAAAGTTCACGTTAAATCCTGATGTGGAAACAGGAAGGGGCAGGAAGGTGTGTGAGTCACAGAAGCCACTCTTTTCCTTCCATACCTACTAGATCCATGGACCACCTCAAGACCATGGGTCCATGTGGGTTGCTTTTTTTTTTTTTTTTCCTTTTTTCACCTTGAACATTTAGAAAAATCTACATTTTTGCACCATTCTCTTATGACTGAGCTCTGGTGACACATATCTGGTCCTTTCACAGAAATACCAAGGCACAAATTTTGTGAAAATAATCACAA